>CM057171.1:4037239-4074739 GCA_029962745.1 Echinometra lucunter
AAGACAAGAATCTCTCAAGTAAGTCAGCCAAATAATTCTTCTTCTTCTTCTTCCTCCTCCTCCTCCTCCTCCTCCTCCTCCTCTTCTTCTTCTTCTTCTTTTTTCTTCTCCTCCCTCCTCCTCCTCCTCAATAGACCAAAATTTCTTTGCACTTCATGAATAATGATAGGAAAAAAGATGCAACTTGAGAATGCAATATTGTGTTTACATTCCAGTTACTTATCACCAACAGAATGAGGGAGCTGTGAGCACTTAATGTCTAAAAGTCTAAAAGTGCTCTAGTAAAATGACTTAAACACACACAAAAAAAATCATGTGTAAAAAAATCTGAGATTTACAAAAATAAATAAAGGAGTTGCAGTGAAGAATATGGATATGGGAGCTGCTGGTACTTCTTGAAAAGTCTAAAAGGGCTCTAGTAAATTGAATGTATTATTAAAAATATCCCGGGAAGCAGTAAATGACAGGTTTGAATCCTACTGGTTCCAATTTTTTCTGACTTGTGATTTTCATTACAGATCGAGCATACCATCATTAACACTGGGAGTAGTGCCCAAAATTTGTTTACAAAAAGAGAAAATATGCCTAGAAGAAATCAGCCCTCAACTAGGAGATCAAAAAAAGTTCCAGTGAACAATAATCACAAAAGGATTTGTCCCTACCCATCCCCACCATCCCCCCCCCATGGGAAATGTGGGTATAGGATAGTTCCTGCCTCTCACAGTTACCTTCCCATTCAACGTTGACACAGAAATGAATAAAATTATGTATTGATCAGTAATAGCTGTGATACTTTAACTATTTCTGATGCAGTAAACGCCATTGTTAATCAATTATTACAGCAAAAATGCACAAGGCGAGAGTGGGATTCGAACTCGGGCTCTTGATACAGTGGACCGACGCGTAACTCATTGAGCTGCGCAAGCCGTTGACACTGGCATGGGTTCTGTAAGAAATACATACCTGGAATTCTTACGTACGTGCTTATACATATTCATTTCTATGACTTTTCTGTCACATGTCTCTGACTTCAAACTGAAAGGTAACTGCGAGAGGCAGGAACTATCCTCCTGGAAATGTGTTATCACAAAAAGTAATCAATTTCATTTTGGTTTTCAATATCTTCTCTGTGTATTTCCCACAGTATCCATGCACTGAGAGAGAATGTCAAACAAGAAGATAAGAAAATCAAGGAAAAAGAGCTGGCTGAGGCTCCCAAGGCTTCATATGGATACGGAGGAAAGTTTGGAGTACAAAAAGACAGAATGGACAAGGTATGGGACTGCTGCAAAACCTTCCACTGACTTAAAGTACAGTCCGACCTCGCTTATCCAGCCGCGTTGGGACCAGCGCCCATCTGTATAAGTGAAATGGCCAGATATGAGAGTAGTGAAGTGGGACACCTTTTTTATGAAAATTTATAGGGTAGAGCGGTCTATTTGCTGTAAAATATCTATTTCCTTGGTGTTGTGGATAATTGTAAATGATCAATAATATCTTTCTCTTTGTGCAAGATGAAAAAAAAATAAAGCGGAAAATTGCACATGATGTTTCCGTCTCCTAGGCTTTTAGGTGAATTGGATGAAGAATGAAAGAGGGAAGCCGGGAGACACGGCTGGTTAACAGAGGAGTTCGGATAAATGAGGGCTGGAAAAGCGAGGACTGTACACCAATCACCAAAAGGTATTTCGCTATGTATAGAAACCCAGTGTAGAGGAGTGTCACCATCTTTAATTAACCCATAGAATATTGTGGTTTGTTCAGCATTGTGAGTGCCCTCTAAAAGGCATCTGGCTGGAATGCCTTCCAGGGAGTAGAGAATATGCACACAATAGGCAAGACAGAAGCAGATGTTGAGGGCAGCATACAGATATCTGAGAAGTGCTTTGAGTCCTGCATTATGATCTACCTATTTTTCCTCACAGTCTGCTGTAGGACATGACCATCAGGAATCTCTTCACAAGCACGCATCCCAGGCAGACTATGCTAGAGGCTTCGGAGGAAAGTATGGAGTCCAAAAGGAGAGGGTCGATAAATCCGCTGTCGGCTTTGACTACCAGGGGAAGACCGATAAACATGCTTCACAAAAAGGTATGGGAAATCACTGAATACTCTATCCGGTAACTTTTAATTAATTGCTTATTTATACCTGTTTAATAATTTTATGTATTTGTTGAAGCGAAGTTTCTGTTGACAACTAAGGAGCTTGGCAGATGCTTGCCCAACATAGCACCAACTAATGTATGCAAACTGGATTCCATCTGTTCCAGTGCCATTATGGGGTCCGCCCACTGGACCGAAGGCCTGCGAGACCGAAGGCCCGCGAGGCCGACTTTTCTTCATCACAAATAATGTGCTGTTGGTATATGAAATAATTATGCCTCCTTTAGCATGTTTAGTCCTCGTTGCCCCTTAATAATTATTAAACTTCCTTCTGGCACAGGAATTGGTCAGAGCAGTGTGATATTATAGATTAAAATTTGCCATTTTTTCGCCTCGCGGGCCTTCGGTCTCATGGGCCTTCGGTGAAGTGTCACCGCCATTATGCATGGCAGCTGAACTGAATAATTGGTAGCTGAGAGTTCCAGAGAGAAACTGAACCAAATATTGACTTGTACTGTGCTTCGCATTATCATAAGTGACAGGTTCATATGTGAACTCTGAATAAGATATGGGAATTTGCAGCAGACAGATGCCGTTTGATATGTGAATGGGCCTTTATTTAGACTGTAAGGAGGAAGTAACTCGGTAAATTGATTGAAAGGGCCTGTTCCCACAGGTCTTGTTTTAAAAGATGCAGTCATGAAAAGTATACTATTTTTAGGTTGCAATTTTTCAACACAAAAAAAGAAAGAAATGATGTGAAACAGATAATGCATATCAAGATCTTCTAGGAGAACATCACCTAACTCTGCTGGCAATGACAGTAAGCTTCTTGATGACGTCATATTTTTAACCTGAAAGGAACTTAATGTTTGCTGCACAAGGACTTAATTATGGTTCCAGTCCATTACATTAATGTCAGTTTGATGTGTGATAAACTGTCCATGCATGCAGTTGAGTAGCCATTATGTATCATTTTAACCTGCCTTGTGGGAGAAGGAAGTGATGTGAATAAAAATACGAGTCCTTTGTACATGTATACATTTACCAGCATTATCGTGAAATAAGTCACCAGCCCATTCACTGCCGTTTATTTCGTCAGTGCTGGTGACTTCTTTCCACTCTCATAGACTTTGTAGACAATGCGAGCGCACACGCGAGACGAGAGGGGACTTATTTCACGATAAGGCCCATTTACCTATTTCTTGCAATGTGGTGTGGTGTGATGCTGCATCAAGGTTATCTTATTGATAGGCACTTGTCCAATAGCAATGAGGAACTACATAATATGGGCTGTATGCTGTAATATTATGCTACAGTGTAAAGTCATTATAAAGAATACAAGACTCCCAGGGTCTTCTCAAGTGCATAAAAAGGTGCGATTAAACACAACTCAAAAAATAAACGCAACTTGATTTTTAACCAATCAGGATTGAGTATTTGGGATTTGCATTTAATTATTGAGTTGTGTTTAATTGCAGCTTTTATGGAAGAGGGCCAGATATGACAAGGTGATTTTTGCTCTTCCCAGATCTTTGTGTTCTTTTATTTTTAACTCTGATATAAAAAGATTCCAGGGGAGTGTTTCATGAAGAGTTTTGTCAGTGATTTTCAATGACAACTGTTATAAGCTACTGAAAATCCTTGCATCTGATTGGCTGAGAGCAAATTAGTCGGTGAAAATCACCGACAAGACTCTTAATGAAACGCTCCCCTGATATAACAAGGTACATGTATTTTTCATTGTCCAATTGTCCTTGTGAAAGTGAGTTTCAACTGTATTCAATCCAATTAAAAAATATTTTATTAGACAGTATGTCTTGCAGCATATGCTAAATTGCACATGCTTCATTATATACATGTACAAGTTAAAAATCACATTCAGAATTCAGAGTACATCATTGCACATATAGAATAAATATTTTGATATAAAGCATGTTGTCTCATAGATAACAGTTTGAATAAATATGGAATGCATGGCTAGAGATGTTGAAAATAAGTAACAGGAAAACATCAAGAAATCAAAGTATATAATAGAAACTGATAGTACCATACAGCAGTTAAAAGTTATATTTGAATATTAAAATAAAATTGAATGATTATTGCAAGTTGATTGGTAAGATCAATTACTGACTAAATTTTTCCTGATATCGGTGAATCAGAGCAAAACCATGAAATTAATGCATTGGGATGTACTGAGCAAAATTCATGGGATGCTCTTTTTTACCATGTCATGTATGATTTAATTGTAGTATGAAATTGTGAACATATTAGAAACAGAAGTATCTTATTTGTTGATAGTTAAAAACAGACAAACAAAACAGCAAGTTTCAACAGAAACAATAGAAAATGATAGTACCATACAGCAGTTAAAAGCAAAACCATGAAATTAATGCATTGGGATGTACTGAGCAAAATTCATGGGATGCTCTTTTTTACCATGTATGATTTAATTTCACTGGCTTCCTGTGTTAAAGAGAATTGAATACAAGGTCCTAACTCTAGTGTACAAAGCACTCAACAACATGGCTCCCAATTACATTAAGGATCTTCTTGTAAAGAAGCAGTATCAGTATCCTCTGCGATCTTCTACCTCCACTGTGCTTGTAGTCCCCAGAAGCAGAACCACCCACTATGGAGATCGTGCTTTCAGTCATGTTGCACCTGTACTATGGAATAAACTGCCAAGTGAAATTAGAAATATCCCCTGTTTATCTACTTTCCAAAAAAGACTCAAACATTTTCTGTTCACTCAAAGTTATTAGGAAGATTATTCTTTTCTTTGTTGTTTTCTTTTCGTTTTTCTTTCTGTTTATATATTGTAAATTGTTTTATGTTGTTTTCCTTGTAAGATTACTTAGGTATTGATTGATTTTCTAATGTAGCGCCTTGAGTGGTACTTTACCAGAATGTGCGCTTTATAAATATTTATTGTTATTGTTATTGTACTGTGAAATTGTGAACATATTAGAAACAGAAGTATTTTATTTGTTGATAGTTAAAAACAGACAAACAAAACAGCATAATTTTGAAAAGCATTAGAAAAATAAACGATCAAAAAAACAAACAAGAAACGTGTGAAAGGCTACTTGGAGGAAATCTGTTTGCAAAAGGTAATCAGGTAAAATATAGAACAGTAGTTTTTGCAGTAATATGTGTTCTTTGTTATTCTGTTGATCCTGTCAGATTATGCCTCTGGTTTTGGAGGAAAGTTTGGAGTGCAGAAAGAAAGTATGGACAAGGTATGTAATCAGCTTTTACTCTAAATAAATTACTAATTCAATTAAGTTGTGTTCTTTTTTATTATTGAGGTTCATTAATTAAAACAATTGAAAGTAGCGGCCAAATACTGAATCAAATTCAGTATACAATTAAGATGCAGTGTGATAAAAACTGATCGATAAAATACCGAATGCAAAAAATAAATCAATCAATCAGTGAAATGACATTGAATGTTGAAATAAACATGGAAATGGATATGGGGATAAACAAAGAGATAAGAACAGACCAGAATCTAAAAAGAAGAAAAATGAAGAAAGAAAGTTGTGTATATTGTACATGTGATCATGAAGTGTTGTCATCAAGTAGCAGAGTTGATGCTGAAATACATATTTGCTCTTAAATTTACTTGTAGTACTGGGATATTAGTAAACAACTGTAAAAAGTAAGAATTACAACTTTATATTTCATCTTTCAAAAATGAGGGGGGGGGGATGGGAAGGGAACTTTGGATTCACATTCAACTTTTCAAAATTATAGATCAAGAAAGAAAGGTTCAGATATATACAAGTATGTCAGCAAGACTGTAGTACAATTGATGGGGAAGTTGCTTGGTGTCGCATTTTCAGTTTTTTTTTTGGTCACATTTTCTCATGTCACAGAGTGCTGTTGGATGGGACTACCAGACGGGCCTATCACAACACGACTCACAAAAAGGTATGTTCACACTGCCTGAGGATCTGAGATACATACTTTGTTTGTACTTGAATCTTGGCATGTTTAGAATATGTATAATGTTCACCATACCTATGAAGCAAATGATTCAGGTTGTAGGTATGTTCACACTGCCTGAGAAGCTGAGATATATACTTTGTGTGTACTCAAATCTTGGCATGTTCAGAATATTTTCAACACCTGTGAAGCAAATGATCGCAGGTTGTACATGTAGGTATGTTCACATTGCCTGAGAATCTGAGATACTTGTACATACTTTGTTTGTACTCGAATCTTGGCATGCTTAGAATGTTTTTCACCACCTATGAAGCAAATATTTGCAGGTTATAGTGCAAATAGTATATGGACACACATTAGTGAAGAAATGCATGTTTGTTAATTTGTAACATGTTTTGAGAAAAAATGCAATTCCAAAATTGAAATACCTACTTAAGTACAAATCACCTACATGTACGCCAGGAAGGTGAAAAGGGAACTTTATCACTGTGATCCACATGTCTCTTTTCTCAGTATAAGTAATTGGAATGCACAGGTTTACCACTACATGGTGGTTTTCCCTACTTTTCTTGAAATAGTGCAGTAGGTTTGTAACATGCCAAGGTGGTGAATCTCCTCCACATGGGGCCTCTATTTAAAGTCCTATCCGAGGGACAGCATTTTTCGCTTAACATGGTTCGACAGGGAGATGCTTTACTGACTGAGCCAACAAACAACATTATTTCTAAATCACTAATTTCCATGTTGTAAAGGCTGGTTAAAAGCATATACATGTATTCTTCGTTTATGCCATTTGTAAGCTATGACACTTGTTTCTTTTTGCCAAAGTAGGGCAGTATTTCCATGCATGATATTTTGCATGCACCCATTTCAGATTACTCTACTGGTTTTGGTGGGAAGCATGGAGTACAGAAAGACCGGCAAGATGCATCAGCTCTTGGCTTTGACTATGAAGGAAAGACAGAGAAGCATGCTTCACAAAAAGGTTTGTGGGAATAGCATGTTGTAGTCTGTAATTCATGAATATCTCTATGGTAAAATGGAAACTGGATGGGGTGCTTTCAAAGGCAAGGAGAGTGTTCACTCTTAAGTACAGAATTTAGTTCAGTTACCTTACCAGGGTAAATAGTATCAGGGGAGGGGGGGGGGGGTTGTTTCATAAAGCTATTTGTTAAGTTACAAATGACTTTTAAGAAAGACTTGAATATGGCAAGCCAAATGGGATTCTCAATCATTGTAAATCGCATCAGCTAAAAGTGTAATATGTCAACGTAGATTCACATTACTATTATTTACAGACATTTTTATTGCGAAGGATATTTGTTTGCCACATTTTAACTCAGATTATGGGGAATGCAGTCACACCTTCTTAAAACGTCAGGAAAATCTTAAGGCATCCAATGTGGCACTTCATATTCAAGTCACGAGTAACTTTATGAGCAGCTTTATGAAACACCTCCAGGAGTGGTTTAATCAAATTACTTGCAGTTTGAAGCATTGTATGACATAAATCATGTTGATTTATCAAATTGTAAATTATATACTGTATAAGAAATTCTAAATCAACAACTCTGAGACCTTTGGTGACTCGGCGTTTACATGCTCTTGATCCTGTCTGATGGGTTCCTTATCAGCGTCAAGAATATGTCTCATCTTTTATTTTCCATGCCTAACCTCTACTGCAATACCTTTTCAAATACATGTATCACGGTACTTGGGTCGTAAGCTGTGCAGCAGACTCTATAGAGTCAAGAATATGTCTCATCTTTTATTTTCCATGCCTAACCTGTACTGCAATACCTTCTCAGATACATGTATCACAGCACTTGGGTCGTAAGCTGTGCAGCAGACTCTATAGATTTTGATGAAACTCCACCATAAACTACCTGACATTGCTGGAATAATAATTGCGAACCCACAGGAAGAGTAGTTATTTTTTTGATATGGCTATATGGGTAAATAAAACATAATTTTAAAAAAGTATCCTGTCTACCTGTTTTGTATGCCTTCTTCACAGACTATGCCACTGGGTTTGGAGGGAAATTTGGCGTACAGAAGGACAGACAGGATTCGTCAGCCGTTGGATTCGACTACGAGGGAAAGACGGAGAAGCATGCCTCACAGACAGACATGAGCAAGGGATTCGGAGGGAAGTTTGGAGTGGATAAGAATGCCCAGGATGCGTCTGCAGGAGGCTTTGACGACATGCAAGGTGTCTCATCGTCGTACAAGAGGACGAGACCTCAACCGCCAGGTCTGAAACTTTCTTAATTTCAAAATGAATTTAACTTGGTATATGAATTTTCATTTCCGTTGTCATTTCAGTTTCCCTAGTAATTCTGAATCATGTTTCATTTCTATGATTTTTTTTTTTTAAATTTCAATTTCATACTTTATTTCATAACCAGCTGCATGTGTATTCAGTTTTCCAGTTTCCATTTTAAATTCATACTAGGCTGAGATAATTTTTCCTAGATTTATTCCATTGTGTTGTTTCCACAGCACTTCCATAGGTTTCAATATTACACTGATTGCATTTTCCTTGCCCTTGTATGTTTAGTTTATATTTACTATTTACTAAATGAAACAATTTTAGTCTCATCATTAGAAGGCAAAGACAGATTCATATCAAATTTGGATGTATTGAAACAAAGTTCCTGACTGAGATGCAACAGAATTATAAATCTATTAAACAGAACACAACATAGCAGAAACATGTGGCAATAAAACAAACTTCAACTATTATATCTGAGGCATTTTACATGAATACAAAAATGTACATACCAGATTGTACTCTACAAAAAGTGATGTCACTATCCATAGTAACAAAATAAAACAAAATTGTCGCATGGTAAATGATCATTACCTTGACACAACGATTGAAAACTATGATAGTGTTGGATTATGCTCTACAGAACGAAATGTTGCTAGAAACAAAAAAAGACACAGCATTTTATCAAAGGGGATTGCATTATTCTAATTTCATGTCATATTCTTTACAATTTTTCTGATGTTGTATCTTTGAAATGCAGCTAAAGGAGGTGCTGGAAGCTTGAGGAGTAAGTTTGAACAGATGGCACAAGCAGGAGAGGAGGTAAGTCTTAGCTCAAATAATGGGATCAAGAATGAACAGTTAGGGGATCAGTTAGTCAGTCAGTCAGTCAGTCAGTCAGTCAGTTAGTCAGTTAGTCAGTCATTCAGTCAGTCAGTCAGTTAGTCACTTAGTCAGTCACTCAGTCACTCAGTCACTCGGTCATTAAGTCAGTTAATCAGTCAGTCAGTCAGTCGGTCGGTCTGACTTTGGCTTTAGTTATGTGAAGCTTGCTTTACAATGCCAAATCACTAAAAAAAAAGTATTTTCTATGAACCTGTCTGTCATTGCTTTCTTTTGCCAAATAAAGGCAGCATTCTTAGTTCACCTTTTAGATATTCATAAAAAAAAAAAAATTATTCTCAAAAGCAAGTAGGAAAATTATAAATTATCTTTAACATAGAAATGTCAAGTAGGAAAATTATGAATTACCTTAACATAAAAATGATTGATCATAGGTTTTGCACATTGAAGGTTTTAACATGAGTCGAATGTTAAAATTTCCACTACGTTACTCAGAAACATAACTTCACCTCAAGAATGAGTCCCCCAAAATGTGTAATTATGGCTAAAATCACGAATTATCTTTACATTGAAAAGTTTGAAGGTATGGTGATTATTACGCTAAAATGCCTAGACTTCACCTCAGATTGTCGTTTTTGATCATCAAGTACGACCTACAAACTAAGCTACTTCTGTTCCGCCCTGATTGACTCTTGCTATCATAAATGAAAGCAGCCTAAGCGAGAAACACGTTTATGTCTACTGTATGTGGACGTGGGTGAAAACTACTTGATGCCAATGCACTGTTTCAGCCCTGACGTACCTGTACTTACAAGCGAAGGAGCTATACAAAAGTCTGACAAGTCTTGACAAGATATTTTTGAAGAAAGAAATGAATGAAAAACAACTGGGACATTATTTAAAAAATATACATGCATATTTGCAAGCAAGAGCTTGATCGTTAGTGCCCCTCTGAATTCTGACTAAAGTTTGCGTTGGGAATGAAATCATTCAGGTGAAGTTCGATTTCGAAACATGACTGTATGCAAGCATGGCACAGAGCATACAGTAATCGTAAGGTCAATGTTTTTTAATGTAGGTTGACCATAAATACATAGAATTTGTTTACTATGTTGGTACACTTCCGGGTTTTAGAGCTTCAGTGTTTAGCGCCATCTTTTGGCGACTGATTTATTCTGAATTCACGAATTCGTGACAACAAATGACGTGAAAAGTTATCAGAGAATAGCAGGTAAATTGGGATTACTACTTTCACTTTATTTGACCTGGATTTTTGTTCTGTCCTCACAGAAAGGGGTAGGAGGGAATGATTTGGAATTATATCAACTAGATCTATACAAGCGATATAGACTGTTCTTTGACCTGCTTTATCGTAGAGTTTTTAATGGAAACATGATGTTGGTAGGGGTTATTGTACAGGCTGCTAACCGTCGATTAACCATCAGATATAAATTTCTGACTACCAAAAATGAGATTATTAAAAGGGTCATGCCTATTTTTTAAGTCATGATAAACAACAAAGCCACTTCACCGCTCATGCTTCCACATTATGTATGTCTAAGTAGACATTGTCTAGGCGAACTAAGATTGTTGGTTTCCCAGTCAAACATGCCATTTCACACACACGTGCACACACAACATGCTCATCTACACGCAAGAGCTAATGCTACAAATCAGCTGATAAGATGGAAGACAGTGCGTCCTCATTTTCTTACCGCTGAGCATTTTAATCTTTTCGGGGAATAGAAGTTAAGGTGCCCGGTCGGGCGCCCATATTTCTTCCATTTTCATTTTGAAGTGCCCGGCGGTCCAATGTAGGCGCCCATGTGTCCCGAGTGCCCGCTAATGTCGAGCCCTGGTATAAGCTAAAGTTGAAATATCCATGTAGATTAACATTATTATTATTAAAACATTTTAAACATGAAATATAATTTTTGCCAACAAATTGATTTAGATTATTGGAAATACAGTCACACTTTGTTCAAACAAGAGGAAAAACTCCAGGCATTCCATGTGGCCTTTTATAGTTAAGTTGTTCTTAAAGTCATCTGTAACTTAACACACAGTTTTTGTGAAACACCACCCTGGAGTTTGAGTTTGTGAATTTCTGATGGAATATTTTCACTTTCTCACAGGAAAGCAGAAAGAAAGCAGAGGAAGAGAAGGCAAGAAGGCAAGCAAGAGAACAGAGAGAAAGAGAGGAGAATAAGAGAAAGGAAGAGGTAGGTGGAACTTTGTCCTCCTTCTCGATCTAGCTGCTGGCATGTCACACTTAATATAAAATAAATGATGATGACTGTTGGGTTTTATTTACCCTGGGTAGCCACATCAGTATTACTACAGGTCTTCTTGCATGCCCTCCAATTATTATTACCCCAGCAATGCTGGCTTGAGAGAGACACTTGTGAGCAAAACACCTTGTGAACAGATGTAAGCACTGTGCGAGGATAGAACCCAGGACCTCTCGTATTAAAGGCAGTAGCCTTCGCCACTATGCCACAATACTCCCACACACATTTATATGTAAATGACATTACACTGTATGTATTATGTTATTATGTTATTATGATATGATATTTTCTGTAAAGTAAGTTGGCAGAAAAGGAATAAATTTTAAAGATAATGTTATATTTTGTCGTGTTTATAACTTGTGGATGATTTACTGAATGTTTCAGTACCAAAATGCCTTTAGATTATTTACAAGTTTTTCATTATAAAGTCATAGATTTTCCTTCAAGATGATTAATTGAATCCTCTGTAATTCATAGGAGTCACTTAGCCTGCAATCTGATGTCATCGGCTTTCGATACTGTGTTAATATGGTCTTTAATTTTGTTGAGAGATTAAATGGCCCTACAGTGTGCTGTAGAAGTTAACTTATTCTTTTGATTATCTGCACTTAATTGAAAATCTGATATCCAGGAGAGACAGAGGGCATTAGCAGAGCAGCACCGAGCGCTTCCAGATGAACCGGAACCTGAACCTGAACCAGCACCAGTGCCGCCGAGAGAACGCCTGCCGGAGCCTGCAGCAGCACCGCGCCACGAGCCCCCTCAACCAGCAGCCGCTGCCGATGACGAGTGGGAAACCCAAGCAGACGAGGAACAGCCCCCAGAGCTTCCTCCTCCAAGACAGAGCAAGCAGCTTCCTTCGTTACCCGGGCGACAGGCCCAGCCCCTCCCCGCCACACCAGACCAACCAAACCTGTACGAGGACGCGGGAGATGTGGGTGCAAATTTCAGCGAGCCGCAGGATACGTATGCTGATGCGGATGCAACAGCAATGTACGATGAGCCTCCAGATGATATGGGACAAACGTATGAAGAAGTTGGTGAGTATACCATGATGAATTGTGGTATATTGACCAAAAAGGATATCATAAGCTGAGAGTCAGAACACATTACCCTAAAAAAAAAATGATGCTAGATATTTTTTCCTTCATGTCTGGTTATAAAGGAAAATATTCTCAGCTTATAAATGATCTATAACTCATCAGAAAAAACCTCCTTTACGAACTAAAGGAATGTCCAAAAGAAAAATTACTTATGTAAAGTGCTGACATAATCACAACATGAATCATTTTGTCTGTTCAGAGCCAGAAGGGCATTAACTCATATCATTTTATATATAGACTGAATGCCCTTCTGACTCCAAATAGACTGATATAAAATTCTCTGATGCCTCAAAATCACCCAAGTCATCTTGATCAAAGCATGTTGCATAATTGTTTCTCCGTAGATCGCGCTCCTGAGGCTGATGATTCAACGTATGAGGATCTACCACCCCAGAATGAACCAGTTGAAGACACTACCTATGAAGCGGTGCCTGAGGGACAGGATGGGCTTAGAGCAAAGGCTATCTATGATTACCAAGCTAGTAAGTAAATATATTGATTTTCAGATGTCATCAACACTTAACAGTGTAATCGAGTTGTCAAAATGTGTTGTATACATGTTTCAGATTTCTGTTTACTTATTTTATTATTTATTTATTTATTTATTTCACATCTCTTAAAAAACTAGAATACAATACATTGAGAATCAGAAGATTTCTGAATAACATACAAGGTAGTAAAAAACAACAATTATACAAATAATACAAAATAACAAAATGCATAAAGGGATGAAGTGGATGTGGGGGAGCAGCAAAAAAGCCATTGGCCTATCACGGCTACTCCCTGATTGACATTCATCACTAATCATACAATAAAATCTTACAATCGACATCTGAGATTGCAAGAAACAAGACTTATAACAAAATCAACAAAAATAGGCAAAAACATATAGGCAAGCTTATTAAAGAGTACGATTATGTATTAAAGGGTACGATTATTTCAGTATTAAAAAAAAAGAAAGAAAGGAAAAAGATCTCTTTAAAGTCATGGATTATGTATGAGAATGCTAAGGGCTATGTTTTGAAATGTTTTATTGACATAAGAATGTAAAAGGTGTTTGTATAGTTGATCCGTAGTAATGAAAATATACATGAATGCCCCTTTCATTGTTATATTTTTGTTGAGATATCTAATGCAATACATCTGACTTGTCATTTTCTTTTAACAGCTGCAGAGGATGAGCTGACCTTTGACCCCAATGAAATAATCACACACGTAGAGACGGTGAGCTTTTTTTTTGTTTTGATTTGTTTGATTGTTGTTGTTTTTGTATTTTTTTTGGGGGGGGGTGGGTTGTTTGTTGGATTCTTTTTCTTTTCTTAGTTTTTAAAAGAAATTTCCCCTTTACTAGACCAAGAATAGCCCTTCGGGAATGATATGAAAAATGGCCTTCTTTATTCAAAATAAAAATCATCTTGCACAAGAAGTGATTTCATGAAACTTGGAGTAATCACTGAATCTGATCACAGAAATTCCATTAAAGAGTACCTTGTTCATTATTAAGGGGAAAGTGTTTTATTATTTCTGTTATGATCAATATCTTCTTTTCTCCCCCTCTCTCTCTTTCTCTCTCCCTCCCTTCTACATGTATCTCTCAATTTCTTTCTTTATCTCTCTATCTATCCATCTCTCCCTTTCTTTCTCCTCTATCTTTCCATCTCTTTCTTTCTTTCTCTCTCTATCTTTCTATCTCTTTCTTTCTTTCTCTCTTTCTCTCTCTCCTCTCTTTCTCTCTCTATCTTTCTTTCTCTATCTTTCTATCTCTTTCTTTTTTTCTCTCTCTATCTTTCTATCTCTTTCTTTCTCTATCTTTCTATCTCTTTCTTTTTTCTCTCTCTATTTTTCTATTTCTCCCTTTCTTTCTCTCTCTATCTTTCTATCTCTTTCTTTCTTTCTCTCTCTATATTTCTATCTCTCTCTCTTTCTCTCAATTTTCTATCTTTTTGTTTAGATTGATGATGGTTGGTGGAAGGGAGTGTGTAGGGGGAAGGTGGGCCTTTTCCCTGCCAACTACGTAGAGCTGCTCTAGACCACCGCAACCTCGCAGCATTCTCAACCTTAACACAACCAAAGTAGAACGTTGCTTCTACAATGAAGATGATTCACCTGTAGCTCTTAATCATTATGCCAGTATCCCTACACAGCTGAGGTACCAATGTATGTGTACATGTATGAATGACAATTAGTGCAGGCATGCCTGGGTCTTGTTTTTTAACCCATGGCACTACAGAGTTTTCTTAATGGCCAAATTAATCACTTTTTGATCCTCAAATTGGCACCAGTTATTTTCATTTTCCACTCTTGCATACTTTGAAAAAATAAGAATGCATGCAATATTAGCCAGTGTGAATACAACAGGGCTCATACGGGTCAGGGAATTTCTGGAAAGTCAGGGAATTGGAAATTCTTTTTTCCAGAAGCAAAAAGTCAGGGAAAGTCAGGGAATTTCTCAATTTCTTCTGGAAAGTCATGGAATATCATTTATTCAAGATATATTTCATGTTAATAAATTCACGCTCTGGCCAGCCCTGCATTCATTGCATTCAGATCAGCGTTGAAACTCTTTTAATCAGCGTGCTTTTTATGTAAGTTTTGCATCACATGTGATCGATGAGTCATGGAAATTTGCTTTTTTTCTGCCCTGGAAAATCATGGAAAGTCATGGAATTTGGAAAATTTTTAAGTGTATGAACCCTGATACAAACTGAGAAATTTTACAGAAAATTGCCAATTTGCATATGAAAGTAGCGATTATATATACATCACGCTGCTTTGGCATGTCAGAGAGTTTAACGATTAGTTTCAGTTAAAACACACTTATTCATAAACGATACAACTTATGGCATTAGGAATGGACTAAAATTAGGGGTTTTCTTTTCTTTCTTTATTTCTGCTCATGTGTTTATATCAGTCATTCCTACCATTAAAGATGCTGCGAAAATGCAGTAGGTTAAAGAGTGATCACACTGCACTCAAAGTATAAATTTAGCATTTGTGAGTGATGTTCACGACACTGCATAACAAATATTTCTTTGCACGGATGATTTCACAGACAATAGGCATGTTTACATGTTGTGCGTTGATTTTGCAATTAGTAGCACACGCTATTTGCAACACATAATCACATGCATTGCCAGCTCATTTTTGCATTCTGTTACTTTTGCAATTTGAGCAGTCTTCCAGCAGTTCACACAATTTGTGAAAGCAAAACCCTTTACACAACTTTTTTTTTCTATTCCTTTGGTTCATGAAGAAATGTTAGAATAACATATCGCACAGTTTCAGATTTGTTTGACTTCAGCAGCATTACCCATCCTGAAAACTTTTTTTTCTCTTCTTCTCTCACCCATCATACTAACATTCATAAAACTGCAGTATTAAAGTTAGATATAAAATACCACACTGGGAACTTTTGGTAAAGCTTGCTTAATGATACATAGGCTTAAGTTCTGGAAAAAAGCTTGTAAGAAACATGTATTATTTAGCTAGTAGTTGTTATTATCTAGGAATGGTGTAACAAGGAAGAGAAACAAACGTTGAGATCGATCTCACAGAATAATGAATAACTATAGAACATGAGAGAGAGATTGGGATAAGATTGTAATAATTACAGAAAATTAATGTACTAAATTTTTGGGAATGAATATATCAGTTATTATGAACATGAATAAATTTTGTATAGATGATAGCGTAATATATATAGCCTTATGTACAATGTACATGAATTTATTTCCATTATTTGCCTCTTTGTGAGCCAAATAGACCTGAGAACTTATTTACTCATCATATGACGCCCGAATTTTTGCTGATATGATTATCTTTAGCTAAATTTTACATTGAGAATGCCTCTTGTTTGACTCTGTGATAGAATTAAACAAATATAAAAGTGACAAGTTTCATGCATGCAAAATATTTTGCTTGTATAGGACCTCTCCGCTAGATTCACTACTGATATTGCCTTGATCACGAATTAGTTGTAGTCATTTGTATAGAGTAAAAAAAACAAGCACGTTTGTATAAAAAGCAGTGCTTACGTAAAATTCTAGTACTTCACAAATGACAATTTACAACTTACAGCTTCATATCCAGCTCATGATGATTTTTAGAACTTTTAGGTTGTTTATTTACAGGTATTTAGTTAGTTTTGTTCAAGCGGCATTTTAAAAATTAATTTTATATCATCTTGTGAATCAAGTTATTATTTTTCTGTGTATTTTTCTTTTTGTTCCTTTTGTTGTATTGGTATTTTCATGCAATGAGATGAGTAGCCATGATCTTTCATACCTGTCCAAGGTTTTGCCTTGTCTTCATTTTCAGAGCTGCAGAAGTGAATCAGGTCTTCATGTTTTGTGTTTTTTGTTATTTGGGACTGAAGCTGAAATGAGACCGTTTTTAAGCCTGTACAGTGCAACCCAGAAAAAACGAAACCAAGATCGATTGATGTTAAAGTAAAAGGCTAACATTGTGAGAATTTTAAAAAATTTCATTTTACTACTTGACAATGGTATAAATACAAGAGTTATAGTTTAAAAGTACCAGTCTGAACATTTCAAAGTATAATGTTGACGGAAAGTATTTTTAAATATTAAAAATGTAAACCAATGTTTGAAGAAAATATAGTGGTCGGTTGCACAGACTGGACATAAGGAACATGCATGTGCACAGAGTTCACCTGAACAGTGTATGTGTATGCATATCATGTATAGTACGGTGGTGTGTGTATGTGTGTGTATGCATATCATGTATAGTACAGGGAGAGAGGTGAAGCCAACGGGTTTTTTTTTTAACTGGTTGAAAATGCTCCTCTAGCTATTTGTCTCATGAGACCAACACTATTAAAATCGGCGTTTTTGTCTTTTAAACAGTTTTTCATTTCAAATTATGATTGGTTTCAGGGTTTCTGAGTACAAATGCAAGTACTCATACACATGTTTCATCTTAGTTTGAGAATTTTTTAAAATCAGCTGCTCACACAGTTAGCCAATGCCTTTAAATCATATGTTAATTACAATTAGGATCAATAAATGGCACACATGTGTAAAGCTTAGATCCTCTTCTTTCATTCTATTCTAATCATATGATACATACTTCACGCATGAGTGAACAAAGACAATATGAATCAGGGCTACCAAAAGGTTGTTTGCTCAATGATACCTGAATTTCAAAGAGATACCGTAGTCACATTTCTAGAAAATTAATTTTCTACCCTTTCATATGACAACTCCGTTGGTGTCATTTGAAAGGGTATTAATCATTAAGATATGATTAAACATTGATAACCCTCGGTTTCATTTTTTCTGGGACGCACGGTATAATCTTCTGGATTTTCATGTGTATTATTTGTTCTCACAGGTACAATGTCTAATGCGAAAAATATCGCACATACTTATTTGTTTGGTTTTAATGATGCACATATTTGAAGGTTTGTTTTGTTTTGTCCTGTCATACATGAATAAATCAGAGCTTAACTTTGTGTAGATTCAATGAATTTGAAGCAAAAGACATGCCAAAGACATTTCCTTCATATTCCATGCAGCACCAAACATGACGATATAATGATGGAAATTTAGTGATTTTGTACTTGACCATTTTCTCTATATCTAGTAGCCAGTGTGTTATGTAGAATCTTTTTATTTTCCTAGTACTCCCCTCATCATAATGCTTATCATTCTTTTTCCTTCTTTTTTCTTTAATGGAAGAGTATTGAAAAATGATTCCGAATTCCGGTACAGTGAGAATATGTACATGTATTATACAGATCTTGTGCATTATAAAATGATATATAAAGGACTCTGTATCATGTGATTTGTGAAAATAACTGGATTTCATAGTGATTTCAGTTATAATGCACTCAGTTACATGTAATATGTCCATCTGATTATGAAATCTGATTGCAGCCTCCATTTTTTGTGACTGATTTTATATCCATCAATCTTTTTAATACGATGAGTGTCAGCATAGTTCGGAAACTGCTTCCGAGTAATTTTGTACATGTTATTGTAATATATACTGTCATATTATGTTTATTGTAGTAAAAAAATATATTTGTATCAGTGCTTCAGAGCTTGTGACTTGCACTTGTAGAGGTGCAGGATACCGTCATATTAAAGTGATTTATTGCTGTAGAAAGAATTTGATGAAATTGAGTGGGCGAGGTGTATTGTCATGATTATCTTGGTAGTATTTGTAATCATTTTATGTTTGTACACTTCAGAATTAAAGAGATGCCTTTTCATTTTTTGCATAAAGAAATATGTCCGTTTTCATATTTCATTTCTTTCATGTGTGCTCTTTCTTTTTCTCTCTCTTTTTATTTGAAATCTGTTCCACGGTTTTTGCGAATTGCATGCCTTTTGGTATTTTTTTACTTTGCATGTTATTTATAATAATGCAGGTGGCTGCTGCGAGGTCATTAAAATAGAATTTCATCTTATATATCAATATCATCTTCAACTCATCATCATTAAATCACAGTCATACTATCACTATCATATTATCATCATCACTATCATCATCATCACCAATCTTGTCATCATTATCATCTAGTATCATCGACATCACAACAAAAGCTATTTTTATTACCATCAGTACCACCATTTTCATCACCACCATCATAATCACCACCCATTATCATCATCATCAATCATCATCACCTTTATCAACATCATACCAACAATATTATCACCAGGCATCACCAACACCCATTATTTCCATAATACACAAAAATGAATCTAAAAATTAAGAACACAAGAAAATAAATTTTTAAATTTACAAGGCAAGTCTTGATATTTTACACCTTAAAAATAATTATTCATGACATCACTAATTTCCAGCACGATTCATCACATACTACCCCAAATACAAATTTCTTAATGATAATACATACATCTACTGTACAAGTACATCAACACTAAATATATCCTGGACTGAAACTGTTAAATACAGTGAAAACTCGATATAAAGAGATCTGATATAACAATATGCCTTATATAACAAGGTAATATTTTGGTCCCAGCTCTTTATATTCTACTGTTTTTTAACCCTGATATAACAAGATTCCTGCTATAACGAGGTAATTTTGATGGTCCCAACCAAGTTTTCACTGTACTATACCCAAAAAAATCCGGGAAAATGGATGTTGGAAAATGTGTGTTATAATGAAATCAAATCGTACTCAAAGGGTTGATGTTAAGGCTACCATGGTCTAACAACCATGTGGAAATGCACAAACGGGTGGCATTATCCATGAAAACTTTAGGAGAAATTTCATTTGAGTTCTGGGCGAGGCGAAAAATTATTTTGTGAGCTTTCTTACTTTTATGTCTGTTCAGAAGAAAATCATACAAAAAGAAATATCTCTTGAAAAGGGTCGCTCTTGAAATGCCCTCGTATTCAAAATATGACAAGAAACAGCTTAAGTTTAGCCTTGGAACATGAGTGTGTTGTCCCATAAATGCATTTCTTTGTGCAGTGTACGAGTTGATTTCTGAGTTGATTTGTTACCATTTTGATGATTTCACAATGTCAAGATATACACAATTTCAAACTTAAAGCTAAAGGCAAGTTCTGGTCATGAGATTGAATTGTGAAAGAAATTGACGGTCTCAAAGTAATTGAGAAAGGTCGATTATAAAGCAATTAAGAATTGATGTATGCTGTAAGGTTTTGGAATCACCAAAATGATATGAAATTAACTCAATTCTGCTGCGAGTCACATGCACTGCACACAGTAAGGCATGTATGGGACTACACACAAATGTTCGGCCTGAGCATTTTGGCTGGTTTTTTCTTGTCATATCATGAATGTCGGGGCATTTGAAGAACAATCCTTTTCAGGGGACATAACATAAAAAGAATGAGAAAGCACACATATTTTTTTTTACCTTTCCCAGAACTTCACCTTCTCTTTAAATGTAATCATTAATCCACCTTTCCCCACTGCTTTCAAATAGTTTATTTCATGTTGTAATTGCACAACCAGAAATCAATTTCATTTTTAAAGCAAACATCTCTGTCTTTAAACAATAAACAGGAAAGGTATGCTGTTAATAATCAAGATGGAAATAAAAATTCAAAAATGTACAAAACCTTTGCATGTCCAATGGCAAGGACGAACTAATATGTCCCATGAATACACTTCAAATGCATAGAAGGGCACATCCATGGCAGTCACGTGAAAAAAAGTATTAAATAAATATTCCATTTTCATTCTTACAACATAAATCAATTAGAACTTACGTTTTATTGTTTAAAACAAAATAAATATGAATAAAAGAAACATTCTGGAAACTGACAGTTAAGGAGTATAAATGGAGGATAATGTTACACCAAGGCCAAGACTTACTTGGGTTTTGTTCATGAGATTTTACACTGATCACCCTAATTTGTAGTTGCCTCATTCCCCAACTTTACAAATTTACAGTAAAACAATATCCAATACTAGGCTTACTATATACAAAACCTTTGTAGAAAAACTACTTCTTTTTAAAGGTTATTCAGATAACAAGTGATTGAAAATGACTGGATCTTTATGATTACAAAACAAAAGACAAAAAAATATATATGAAATGACCCTCTATACATAAGGCTTCCACTCTTTGAATTTCTAACCTTTACAAGAAATATCCACACTTGTAAAGTGTGGCTTCTTTAATAGATGTACAGCTTTCATATGCAGCTTTCCCATACACAAAAACACATAACAATATATATTTCAATTGGCAAATACTATAATCAGCCACTAAATTCTTTAGACAGTACTATTACACATAAATAAACTTTACATTTGTTATCATCTAATAAGCAGATATTGGCACTTTTCTGCTATACAGCTTTACAAGAATATAGTGTATGTTTTATACATCTACATGTAGAAGTACTACTGCAGTTTAGGCAGCTTAACAAACAGTGGCATGACAGGAACAAAAAAATGCATAATTTTGAAAATAAAAATTCTATAGCGTAGAAACATATCATTTGGCCATAGAGCATGTAAATACAATACATCTATATAGCCTCGACTACCTTAATTAGACTTACCCCAGTAGTATTACATTACCAACAACAACAACAAAAAATACAACTGTCACTGTAAATATGCCAATACAACTTCCAATTCATCAATATCACTATACACAATGAGGAAGAGCCTGGCTCAGTGGTAGAGCTGTGGTCTCTTAACGAGGGTTACCAAGGTTAGAAACCCACTGGATGCATTAGTGTCATTTGGTGTTGGGTGTTTATCATCATTACTAAATCCCCTGGAAAGGACTTCAAGCCTCCAGTCTCCTGGTTGCTTACTTTAAAGCTCATGTACAATTCATGTACATGGCTATGTATGATGGCCCTGAAGTACGCTCGACAACAGGTCATGTGCGATGTGAACTTCGCATCCGAGGTCATGAAATTCATGACCCGTGGCGCAAACTTTGCATCCCAAGTCGTGAAATTCACGACCCACAGTGCGAAATTCAGGACTGGGATGCAAAGTTTGCGTCATGGGTCCTGAATTTCGCACTGCAGGTCGTGAATTTCACGACTTGGGATGCAAAGTTCAGGACCTGGGATGCGAAATTCACGTCGCACATGGCCTATTGTCGAGCGTACTTCAGGGCCACCATAGTTATGACCCCTGCACATTACCTCTGTTGTGCTTGTTGCACGATAGACTTCCTGTTGGTTTTACACGTGAGCAGGCACTGTGTGATACATGTCAACGCTCTTGCTCGTGGAACGAAAACTAATTTTTTCCATTTTCATTGTAAAATACACCCACTTACATGTAAATGAATTTTTATCCAATACTAGTATCCTTCATATCATAACAGATACAATTTTCCATATCATCTAGCAATGAATTCAAATAGTGAAAGTTACTTTTTTTACTTTGCAAAACATGTTCCATGACAACTGCTCTGGTGAAAATTGCTCCCATGGAAAATCTACAAGTTAAGCCAAACATAAAACCTAACCCTAAACTTAACACTAACCTTAGCTCTTATCCTCACATTATTCTGAACCAAAACCCCTATCACAACCCTAACCCTAACTCTACGTCTGCAGAGAAATTAAGACAGGAGCAATTGTCGCAGGAGCAATTGTCACAGGAGCAAATGTCGTAGGAGCAGATGTTGTGTCAACCACAAAACTATACATATCTTGAAAAGCATACACTGCTTGCTTAGCAGTCAGGTATTACACAACCATATAACCATTAGATTAGAAGTGAATTGTTATAAAGAATACACAACATCAAACAGTCAAAGAAGATCACTTTTTATAAAGTACAAGCACATGATTAATTAGAATACAGGCTTTGTAGTATCTACATACACCTACACTGGTTGACCGCGGAAAAGATATTGAACAACGTGAAAATCCTCATTCCATTCCTCTCAAATCTACGCTCATGTGAATAATTCTTTGCAATGAAATATCTCAGCTTTAGAATTCTCTTCATTTCTGGAAGCCTTAACTCAATAAAATTCTTGGTTTGGTATTTGCGAGTAAATCCAAGGCCCCTAAAGCTCCGCCATTTTGTCCAGATCCATTAGAAGGCCGACCTAAGCACCATCAATATTCATGATCAAAAATGAATAATTCATTTTGTAAGATGCTTCCCATGAGTAGAGTGTGTTTGTACACATTTTGAAGCATTACGCCCATCAGCTTACCGCATGCACAATAAATGCTCAACAAATGCCCAACTAATGCGCAACAAATGTGCAATAAATCAAAGTGTTACAATAAAACTGATCCGCACAACAGATACAGATAACGCAACAGTGTTATCGATATCATGGCGATAACAGGTGCTTATCGGCCCCTTCAAATGATCCGAAAGAGGCAGGGCCTAATGCCATTCCTGTAATGATATCCGCACGCGTGTGGTAAATCCTCTGTTACCATGGATTACGTACTGGCTACATCTATACATGTATTTCTGATCCAGACCACTGAGACTGCATATACATGCCTGGCCACTGGTTTTTCCAAACAACACTAAACAAATTTTATCCAGTGGTCAAAATCACACCCTTTCCCAAATTTTTTCAAGCCTCTTTCCAAAAAATTTACCCCGGAACGAGTTTAACCTCCTTGAACATATCCCCCTAAACAAGGTCGTTGCCTCTTTCTTGTTATTTTCGGAAGAGATTTGTGTAATTCAAGGCTACAAGAAGTTCAGAATAAGGATGGGGAAAAGGACAATATTGTTTTTTTTTTTTTTTGTAAAGGACGACATTGTTGACATTCTCCCCCAAAACATAGTGATACCCTTTTCCCTGATTTTTTTACCTACTTTGCACCTTAACCAGCAAAACCTAAACTTTTAAAGCATTTTTCTGGCCGTGCGTATGTACAGCAATATATCTGACTGGTTCCCCAGGTATCTTGCATTGAGTTGTATTCACTGTCTAAATGATTCAGAATCAGCACTGTCATAGAATGCAAATGCATACAAATGAATAATCCAAAATAATACATGCATGTAGCATATGCAAAAATGTGGCATTTTCATACACATGCACAAACTCACAACCAATAAACGCACAAAAAAAGAACAAGCTTATTCAATAAACGAAATTCGAAGTACATGTATTTTGAATAATCCCTTCTTTCGTGAGGATAATTTTCAAACTCTGCATCCATCTAAACTATGATGTTAAATATAGAAATTTGTAAAACTATAATTTTCTATAAAAGTGAAAAATTCTGATAGTATTCTGAAAAAAGATACATTTATACTATATGAAAGGCAGTAAAGATTAAGATTTGGCAAAGCATATTTGGAATTGAGAATTAAAATAGTTTCCTCAAAGGCAGCTTAGTGAGATGTACATGTAGCAGCAGGCCAAAAAGTGCAAATTGTTTACATCGTTTGCTTCCAGGTGCATCATTTCATGCCATTCTGTTTCGCAAAGCTGTACTGTACCTAAAGAACAATATCTATAAAACGTGGATGAAATTCCATCAAATAACTCTGCATAAGAATTCACACATTTGGAAAGCATCCTGGAAGAACATCTATGAAACATGGATGACTATGTTGCAAATGGGTTGACATATTTAAAAAATTCTGCGTTTTATATTTCTTACTTTTTGGGGGGTTTGAATCTTCAAGCTTTTGCAACATTCATGGAATAGACATGATGCAATAAGATTTCAGGTTCTAGTGTTCTCTGGAATGTAGAACATTCAGTCTCGGAGCTCCATCTTGGGATATTTTAGTACATGGGAGAATTTCTGGACTCCTGAGAACTCAGTCTTGATACTCCATTTTTTTTGACAAAAAAAGAGCATTTCATGGAATGTATCCATGAGATTTCAGATAATACACTGTTCTTGGGACTACTGACTGAGGATTCAATCTGCATAATCCCTCTGGCGGTCTTTGACAGAGTTAGAGCGTTTCCTTCTCCTGACGTTTGGTTGTGGCTCTGTCAGCGCAGTAGAACGATTCCCAAATGCCTCATGAACTGTCCTATTATGCAACATGCTTCGGTCAAGCTGTACAGGGTTGGTAGCAAGCTGTTTCAGGTTAGCCATTCGCTGAACATGAAGTGGTTGCAGCTGCTGTTGCTGGTGGTACTCCCGCGGAGGTCGAGGATTTGACCGCTCTTCTTGGTGATGCTGTTCATTACGATTTTGTCTCCATCCATTCTTATTTGAAACAGGATGACTGTTTGAAGTTCCTTCACCAGACGGTCTCCTTTCTCTCCTATCACGGTCCTCATTTGAGTCTCTCCTGCCTGAACTCCTGTTGATGTTACGACCTGAAATTTCTTCACCAGATGGTCTCCTTTTTCTCCTATCACGGTCCTCATTTGAGTCTCTCCTGCCTGACCTTTGAGGTAATCTCTTGCCAATGTTACGACCTGCTATATTCTTGCCTTTCTGCTGCATTGAAACCCTCTCATTGTCCCTCATCCCTGTGGCAATCGCATGCAGCCTCTTTCCATTATCTGAGTCAAGACTGGAATCAGGCAGCTGGCTGTTCCTCCTAGGTCTTTGAGAGGAGCCGGGACTGTCGGTAGGTCTGTCTGGTACTGTACTGGATCCCTTGTGGCTTCTTAAGTTGTGATGGCTCTGATTACTAACAGCACCTTCTTGGGAACCACTGTAATTTGGTCCTGCTACAGTTTGTTCTGGTTTCTTCAGTATGCTTTGAGTTTGAGCAAAACCTCTGGATGAAGGCCCAGGTTGACATGATTTAACATTGGTACCAGATGGCCTCTCCTCTGAGCCAGATTCAGCTTGAGCAGAGTTCATTAGCCTTGGGAGCTTTGCTGCAATGTTATTGTTCTTGGTGCCAGGTCCAAAGTGTACTCGCTTTTTGCCTCTGTCAACTTCTGCAGCATCCCCAGATATATGTCTGTGTCTTAAAGGATGGTTCTGCTCTGCTCCACCGAACCGATCCTGATTAGCCAGAAAAGGCTGATTCCGATGGATGTCCCTAGGAGGTACAGCCTGTTCTCCTACACCCATCCTGGCATTGCCTCTGTTCAGAAGTGCTGGAGGGGAAGTCCTAGCAGAGTCCAAATCTGGAGGCAACGAGTTAACCCCCGAGGGCATCACAGCATCCGCCTCCATTGGATCGAAACATCTGCCATGTGCAGGATTATCCCGAGGTCCTGGGTTGTGTCTATGACGGAAGCTGTCTTCCTTTTGTCTAGAAGGTCCATCTTGTCTCTCTCCATGCTGATGTTCAGATGGAGGCCTACCTTCAGAAGCATTTCTCTGGTGCTTGTTGGAGTACATGGCTGGGTGCTGCTCTGGACGGTTGAAAGATGCATTTGGCCTTGAAGTTGTTCTGTCACTGTGGCCATTCTTGGCATCTTTACTGAGGCAGTTCTTTGCATCTGTACTGTAGGAAGCTTGCAAAGTCCTGAAGACGAGCTGTCTACCTGTAGCATCCTTCATCAAGTTTTCCCAGTCACTGCTCATCTGTAGAATAATAAACGTGGACAACGTATTAATATCAAGTATCTTCAGGCTAATTGGAAACATCCTCATGTTAACAAACTGATTATATCTCACTGATTTCTTTTTAAGTAAAGAGGACTGCACTATAGCATAAAAGAGTCTACACAAAATCTGTCCTCATAAACTTGGTCTAAGCTGCATGCACAGCTCTTCTGCTTTCAGCAATAATGCTTGTCATGGGACATTGCTGGGCCCCGTTTCATAAAACTTGTTATCAATAACAAATGCCACATTTCTATGAAAAATTTGCTCTTGGCCAATCAGATGCAAGGATTTCAGTAGCTTATAACAGTTTTTGCAACTTGTTATTGATAATAAGTTTTATGAAACAGAGCCCTGATGTATTCAGGAAAAGGAAGTCAACAGCTCACTGTGTGAAAGAACCCGTTTCAGAGCAATTGAGGTAGTAGTACATAAAAATGAGTGAATACCTTGAGGTTTTGAAATCCTCTAAAGATACTAAGAAATTGACTTAATCTTGCTGGAAAGCTCAGGCCTGCACCATGGTGGCTCTGAAGTACGCTCGACAACAGGTCATGTGCGACGTGAATTTTGCGGCCAACTTTGCGTTCCAGTCGCCAAGACCCGTGACGCAAACTTTGCCTGCCAGTCACAAATTTCGCATCCCAGGTCATAAATTTCGAGTCACAGGTCATGAATCTTGCGTCACAGGTCATGAATTTCACATCCCAGGTCATGAATTTTGCATCCTGGGTCTTGAATTTTGCATCCCGGGTCATGAAATTTGCGACTGGGACGCAAAGTTTGTGTCAATTCGCGACTGGGATGTAAAGTTGGCTGCAAAATTCACGTCACACATGACCTGTTGTCGAGCATACTTCAGGGCCACCATACTGCACAACATGGAACTACACAGAAGTATTCAGATTAAACACTCAAGTCGCTTCTTGTCATATTTCAACCTGCTGGTTACTGAATTCTCCAATTGCCAATAGCTTACTGTAGGAAGCACCAGGGCCCCGTAGGCAGTGGGTTACTCTTGGTATGTTCATCGTTCTTGGTGAGGTCTAACCAGCCATTAATATTAACAGTATCCCTCCACAAAAACACTAAAAGCTTGTTCAGATATGACAAACCACCACATTTTATGTGTAGTAAGTGAATGGGACATGAAGTGACACAAAAAATACCTAGCGAAGGAGCATATTTTTTATCTTCCGGCGGCAAAGGCTATGGACCAATCAAATTTCTTTAAAAGCTAGCGCAAAATATTATGTCCAGAGTTTATCTGTGCAGCTTTGGGCTAAAATCTCTTCGTTAACATAAGTGGCATGGTTTGCCACGCCATATCTGAACATACACACACAAAAAAAACTTGGGGGTTTTCGCGGCGTTTTGTTGCCTCATATCTGAACAAGCCTTTATAGGTAGAGAGACCATATCGTCGCCTTCCCGGAAAAAGGCCACTAACGCGCACGTGCACAAAATGTACGTTTTCGAGAAAAACGCGAATGAAGTTTTGACCTTATTTTGAGCTTTTAGCAGCTAGTGTATTATTTTTCCATCCTAACTCTCAAACTTTCTGAGAGAGCAAGATTTTTTTCAATGATATTTTTGTTCTTTTATTTAAAAAACTCTAAAGGTTTTCTAATCATTAGCATTTTATCCTTAACGGCTTTCTTCCCGCACCAAAAATGCGCGAGTACGTAAATCCAGTTCCCAGAAAAAGGACGCTATTGCAAATCGTACTATGTGCGTAAGCACGTTGAGTGAGGAGGAATTCATGTGCTCGTGTTATTTTGTTTTTTGGCTTATTACGTCATAATGACGTCAAATTGAGGTTCGAGAATGGTACGAGAAGAAAGCTTATGACATGCTTTTTCCATTTCTGCAATGAAAAAAAATGGCGGGAAAATTGAGAAAAGGTCGCTAATGGCCTTTTTCTGGGAAGCCGACGATATATGGATAAAGACAGTGCAGTTTTTACCTTCTGTACACTCCTCATGTTGCCAACTATGATGAGGCTGAGTTTGGCCCGAGTCAAAGCAAGATTCAGGACCTGTTTGTTCATCAAAAACCTGAAAGATTCAAAGAACATACACAGTTACAAATAAAACAACCAGATTTCATGGAAATTATTTGGAATTGAAAAATAGTGTCGGTCATTTGCAAACTATAAAAGAGGAAATGTAGAGGTGCTGCTCTCTAGTGGACAAGTCTCAAGATCTCGTAACATATAAAATACACACTTATGATTGATGTTATGATTGATCTGAATCGTAAGTCTATGGCAAACCATGTACTAAAGAGTTACGACTGATCGTAAGATTGATTGTATTTCTTTATGTTACAGGCCCAATGACTGTGAACCACAAGGTATGGGATTCAAATCCTATGTCCTTTCACAAAGACATCATTCTACATTTGACAGACCTGACCGAGATGAAGTAAGAGGTAACCTGGTAGGATGTATTCCATGAACGCACTGAGCACTACGCTTGGGGGTACCCAATGCTGAAACAATGTTCCTTCATTTAAAGGAGCATGATTTTATTAGCAGGAAATCATCTGCCTAAAGTTTTAAAAAAGTCGTGTCCCAAGAAAAACCCAAAATATGGTAAGATTTCAGCCTATTTTTGGCCCCTCAGCTGTGTCCCAGTTTCAACTGGGTTCCCACAATGGTTACCTTGTCGCGCAATTCTAGCAAAATGCACGCAGGGTATAATACATATTGTACAGTCTAGCACGTGCCCCAATTGCAATGTGCAAAGCTGGGTAACCACATCTACGTCATACCTCATACTCAAATTTTTAGGTCAACCCTTGACTAATGACAAATAATTTGTCAAAATGCATCAATTTCGATTGAAAATCAAATTTTTAATGTTATTGTTCTTAAAATTCTATTCTCGATCATATATAAAAATCTTTTTAACCATTGGGTAATCACTTTAAGCCGAGGTTAACAATATGATTACCATGTCCTCTGGTAGAACAGTACATAGTACTGAAGGGGCCTACCCTTGGTTAAAAAAAACCAACATATCAACATATTATTATTTCTAATATTGTCATGATTGTCCTAGAACTTGGCCACATGTCTTACCCTTTGTCATCAACCGTCTGTGAGGAGGTACTGGTGCAACATAGGATGATGACATCTTTTTCCAAGCCACAGAACTCTGAAGGAGTTCCAATAAGGAGTGAATCGATAGGTCTCCTGTGAAAATAATAATACAGATTTTTCTATAAGATGGGTATGAGTGCATTGGGGCTTGTTGACATAATTATGTTGCAATAGCCCACCCGTCAACAAAACATTCTGAGGGGATTTTTTAAGCATACTACATGAGATATTTCTGTATCACATAGCACAGACATAAGTTAATATGCATGAAAATTCTGTTGTGTTATTCACCCTGAATTGACATTAATTTAGTAAACACACATCAAGAAACGTGACGTTTACATGGGGGTGACTGTATCATGCATGAGTGAAAATGAAGGTAAGTCACAATATGAAAATGAAGAAACTCGTAACGATCATTATTTGTCTCATCGTGATTGTGCATCCCTTCTAATCTTGCCAACTACGTCTGGATCACCTCTTCCTCTTCCTCATCCTCTTTCTCCTGCTCCTCCCCTTTTTTCTCTTCATCCTCTTACCCCCTTCCTCCCTCCTCCTCCTCCTTCTTTTTCTTCTCCTCCTCCTTCTTTTTCTTCTTCTTCCTCTCCTTCTCCTCCTCCTCCTCCTCCTTCTTCTTCTCCTTCTTCTTCCTCTCCTTCTTCTTTTTCTTCTTCTTCTCCTTCTTCTCCTCCTTCTTCTCCTCCTCCTCCCCCTCCCCCCCCCTCCTCCTCCTCCTCCTCCTCCTCCTCCTCCTCCTCCTCCTCCTCCTCCTCCTCCTCCTCCTCCTCCTCCTCCTCCTCCTCCTCCTCCTCCTCCTCCTCCTTCTTCTTTTCTCCTTTCACAATGCATTTTTAAAATTTTCTATCTTTCTCTCTTTCCACAAAAAATAAATTGTATTCTACTTCCTTTTGCATTTGGAAATTCTACAACCAATTCTGATAAATATAAATTCAAACTAACCTGTGCAGTTTTTCCACAAGTTTAGCTTTCTGTCCAGCAGATGGGGTGATTATGCCCAGGGAGGTTAGTTTCCCTATAACCGACAACAGCTCCTTGATGAATGAAACTTCAGAGTTGTTGACTACTAGACTGCACGGGAGAAAAGTTTCATAATTATCAGCATGTTAAAGGCATTTCATTATAACCACATTAATTTCCCAGCATAACTGCTTCCATACACTTTAAAAACATTCAGTCGTGGGCTTTCATGGGGAGTGGATCATAATTTGCTGACACCAGACTTTGTGAAAAGCACTGGAAATACCTGTAATGAAGCTAAATTTCTGTAGCACGGCAAAACAAGCTGTCCCATCATAAACATTCTTCGGCCTGCTTCGGGTATTGTCGGGCCAGGGAAAGTGAGATAATGACTTTGCCATATGGGGCAAAGGGTGGAATATACAGAGCATTACATAGGTCTGTTGGTTATAAAACTCATGGTGATGGACAACACCTGTTACTGGGTAAGCGCCCATGGTGTCATATTCCCCATGGAAGCCCACGACTATTAAAGTGTCTTTAATATAAACATATATTTGGAGGAGAACTTCAGTATACTTCAATTTTGAGACCAAAAACACCTTATTTGCCTAAAGTTTTCACAAATGAAACCATGATTTGACTGCAAATGATAATAATGATGAGAAAGCATAACTCTTATTCATTTTGATATTCAAATCATTTCCTTATGTGGTTTCTAGTGCTAGATTTTACAGTTCAGCTGAGGCTCCTCTAACCACTAGCACAGGAAAAGAGGGTCCCCAACTTTTGGCAGGTGCCATTTTACTAAAAAAATGCTTTGCCAAGTAAAATATTACTATTGGGGAAGGGGGATATTGTCCCCCCCCCCCCCCCCCCCCCGATTTTACACACCAATTAAAGTAAAGTAGAAAGATATTTTATGTTCATAAATGTTGCTTAACTTATACTATGAATATTGAAAGAAAAAATAATTAAAAATGAAAGCGAAAGTCTCAGAAACAACTACAATGACATATAGCTGTTCCGTTCAGAATTATAACTGAAACAAAATACTTACTTTCCGTCAAAAGATTCTTCCCCATCAGCTACGTCAAAGATGATATATGGATGAAGGAAGAAAGGTGGATGTCTGCAAAGATAAACAGTGCATGTAAAATCACGAAAAATATCATACTGTAAACAAGGAATATTTCGTGGTGTTGAAATTTTCGTGTAGCACGACACTTGCGCAAAAATAGAACCAAGCGAAATATTTTGTTTATTATGCACGTGAATACAGGTATCCTGACTGTCTGCGAAAATTAAAAATGTGTGATTGTGTTCAATTTGGCTGAGAGCGAAAAATTAATCGCGTGAAAATTTCCTTTTTTGACAGTAACTGAGTTGATATCCCAGACATATCAAAAAAGTGTCTCTTTATTCCTATCACTAATATAATCCCCGATTCTAGGAAAATAACCCACACCGCAGCTCTCTCTCTTGCATGTAGGGAAAAGTCGGCCATTAACGTACATGTACTTGTCTCCTTTTGTAAAAATAGAGAAACTGAGTTGATATCACAGACATGTGATCTAAGAACTGTAGACGTGTTGTGGATCAGTGGATAAGTCTCCGGACTTTGAACCCCAGGGTCTGGGGTTCAAATCCCATTGCAGCACTCGTGTCCTTTGGCAAGATGTTTATCTCCATTTGTCACTCTCCACCCAGGTGTAGTAAATGGGTACCTGGTAGGAAGCGATTCCTTAAATGCTCGAGCACCAGGGTAGCCGTGCTAAAGCCGGGGTAATGATATGCAGCACTTAGAAACATTTGTATTAAGCGCTATATAAATGTTGCATATTATTAATATTATTATTAACCGTCTATCCCCATACTTCATTCCTACCACTAATATAATCCCGGATTATAGGACAATCACCCCCAGCACAATTCTCTCTATTGCACTTAGGGAAAAGTTGGCCATTAACATAATTGTCTCTCTGTTTTTTTTTATTAGGATAAAGCAAAGGCTTTGGGTCGATCCACTTACCTATTTTCGGTCTTAAGTCTGTGCAGGTAGATGTAGGAGGAAGGAAATTTTGCAATATCTTCCTTCATGCGATACTGAGTCTCCAATCGATGGATTCGTTGGTCCTGTATCGCAAAGTTCTCAGCTATTCTTTCCAACATTGAACGACCAAAGCCAAGATCCTTTGACTCCTAAATAATAGATTAATATTGATCATAATAATAGTAGTAATAATCGTAGCAGTACTACTACTACTACTAATCATGACAATAATAAGAACAATAAAAACAACAATCACAATATTAACAATAATAGATTAATATCAATCATGATAATCGTAATAAAAATAGTGGCAATAGTAGTAGTAGCAATACTACTACTACTACTACTACTATTAATGATAGCAATAATCAGAACAACAGTACAAACAACAATAAAGGTGCTTTCACACATGATGGGACAGTGTGGAAACACGCTGTGTCACCACTTTTTTGTGTACAAGCCTATGAGGTATAGGATGACAAAAAAATGTCGCCGAGGCAGGACACACTTTTTTTTGCTGCCTAGATACACAAAAATTATTGCCATGAGATTGCTTGCACAAGTTTTGATAATATGCTCTCTTATTGAGAGTTGACGTGTTAATGCGCGTTCATTAGCATATGTGGTGACACAAAGTCCCATCATGTGTGAAGACAAAACAGTGTGGCACACTGTCGCATCATGTGTTAAAACACCTTGATAATGTTAATAATAGATTGATATTAATCATGATAGTAATAGTAGTAGTAGTAGTAGTAGTATTAGTAGTAGTAGTAATAGTAGTGGTAGTAGTAATAGTAGTGGTAGTAGTAGTAGTAGTAGTAGTAGTAGTAGTAATAGTAGTGGTAGTAGTAATAGTAGTGGTAGTAGTAGTAGTAGTAGTAGTAGTAGTAGTAGTAGTAGTAGTAGTAGTAGTACTGTAGTAGCACTACTACCCACTATTAGTACTACCACTAATGATAACAGTAATAAGAACAACAATAACAATAACAGATGAATCCTTGACTGTGCACAGTCAAAATTTATGCCTGCACACTTGCCATATCAGAAATATATGGCATATTCATTTTGAATCTTTCTTTATTTTGATTGAAAATTAATCAATCATTTAATAACTCTGAAGAAATTAGCTGAAATAATATTCTTACTGGAATAAATATCTGAAATGACTGCGAAGAATATTGCCCTTAAAATTATTGCCAAGCTAGTCCTGTGTACATAAATATCACTTTCAATTATATGAAATGTATTAGGATACATTTAGAGTACTGGAAAAAACTGTTCTATTCAAACGACAGTGTCAGCCATCTTTGAAGTTAATCTGTCAAATGGTTCTTAAGTTATCGCAAGAACGAGAGTTTTCATGTATACAATAACATCTATGACCTTTGACATTTGACCTTGTGACCCCCAAATCTAATAAGATCATTGTCCCTCCCATATGCATACACGGCCCAAGTCTGAAGTTGATCCATTAAATGGCTCTTAAGTTATCACAAGAACGAGACATTTTCATGTATATAATGACCTCTATGACCTTTGACCTTGTGACTCCAAAATCTAATCAGATCATTGTCCCTCCCATATGCATACATAAACCAAGTTTGAAGTTGATCCACCAAATGGTTCTTAAGTTATCGCGAGAACGAAAACAGGGCAGATTGACGGACGGACAACCCGAAAACATAATGCCTCTGGCACCCATCTTCAGGCCGAGGCATAAAAATATTAATTTACGATTTATTGGTTGTTTTGCAGTGGAGGGTCACAAATGATGAGAATTTTGTGTTTTAGTATAAACGGACTGTAGAGGGATTGCCACTGCAACAGAACCCATCCTAGAAGTATGTTCACCGTACCTTTGAGTGGATGTTAACGATGCCCTGTTCCTGGTCGCCAGCCATGAACAGACGCTTGGTTTTACACTGAAGGGCAAGGAATATCTCAGTCTCCATACAATGGCTTGCCTATAAGAAAAGTCATGGCATGTTTTTAAGAATGCTTTTTTTCCAAAGTGTACTTGGTTACACATTTTTTCTTAGGAATATCATTATCTGATCTGATTGCCGGCCATAAACATAGGCTTGATTTTGCACTGAAGGGCAAGTTATATCTCAGTCTACAAACAATGGCAAAAGACATCATGTGTTTTGCAGAATACGTTTTTAAATGTGCATTTGGTTACCATCACATCCTACCCTGGTATTATTATGTAATTGTTTGCAAAGTGCAATAAGCTCGCATCTACAAGGAAGAGCTCAGTCTCCAAACTACATGTATTTTTTGCTTTACAAAAAAGAAAAAACTGCAAAATGTAACAAACATGTGAACTATGTAACTGATTTCACATAATTAAACACAAACTTCAAAAAGTATCAAAAAAATCTTTAGTTGCATTCAATAAAACAAGTATATTTCTAATGTCTGTGCAATGTCTACATTTACAATTTTTTTTCAACAAAAGACTGAATTTCATCTGACACTGATTTTTTTTTTGTTGTTGTTGGCAAATTATTTGAAAATGGCCCTTGTTTATTCACAATTTCAAGGCATGTCTATACTTACATCATCCACAACAAGTGCAAACACATTTCCTTCCAAACTTCTTCTTACGATCTGCAAAACAAAAAATAAAGAAAAAAATAACATGTTTAAGTTGTCAAAGAGTTTGTCTTCCTATTAAACACCTACATTGTAAATTGAATTATAACATAAAAATTTGCTTTGGATTTGAAATTGGAGTAGAAATGTCACTTAAAGTTTGCTTCCCTTTAAAGTTGCAAAATCAAAAATCTCCTTGATGGTACTACTCACTAATGGTCTGAATACAAGCAAGATTCCTGTTGCAAAGGTTAATAACACAATTTTAATTTCATTTTTATATTTTGTTTGCCTGTTTCTTCATTGTTTTGTTTGTTTTGTTTTGTTTCTTTCTTCTTCTTTTTTTTTTTTTTTTGGGGGGGGGGGTGTCTTTTCTTCATTCTTGATTAAAATATGGGTATAGAGTATGTCAAGGACACATCTAACAGAATTGCTCATTAAAAGCATTTCTAAGTTCAATTCTCTATATCCCATATAATAATAACAACCCTCCATTTTCAGTAGTCAACAGGTTAAATTTGTTAATGGCACATCAAACCGACTTTGAAAGTGCTGTGGCTCAGTGGTAGAGCAGTTGTCTTGTAACTGGGAGTACCCGGGCTCGAAACCCAGTGGATGTGCTTTGGTAAGGTATTAATCCTCATTACCAAGTCCTTCGGAAGGGACTTAAAGCCGTCGGTCCCCTGGTTGCTTATTAACAAGCATACACATGCTTTCTTAGCAGTCAGGTAAATTAACCAACCATTTAACCATTTAACCAACTTTCGATTCAGTTTCAGTTAATTTATTCTTTTGGTATACATATGTACCTTTCCGGAATTCAAAGAAATCTTAAAGTGATTACACAATGGTAAAAAAAAAATGTGATATATGAACGAGAATAGAATTCTAAGAAAAATTACATTAAAAATATGATGATTTTCAATCGAAATCAATGCATTTTGGCTAATTTTCTCATAAAAAGGTCAAGAGCTTAAACGTACCCAATGCTGAAACAATGTTAGTTCATTTAAAAGAGCATGATTTTATTAGCAGAAAATCATCTGCCTAAAGTTTTTTTTTAATTCCTGTTGCCAAGGAAACCCCCAAATATGGTAAGATATTTTTGACCCCTCAGCTGTGACCCAGTTTCAACTGGGTACACACTTTGACGTCAAAATTACGTCAAAGTGGGAACCTTGTTGTGCAATTCTAGCAAAATGCGCGCAAGGTATAATATAAATTGTACAGTCTAGCGCGCAACACAACTGCAATGCGCGAAGTTGGGTACCCACTTTTACGTCATACCTCATACTCAAATTTTTGGTCAACTCTTGATTTTTTTAATGAGAAAAGTGGCCAAAATGCATGGATTTTGGTTGAAAATCATCAAATTTTTTTATGTTATTCTTCTTAGAATTCTATTCTCGATTTTTTTTTCACAATGTGTAATCACTTTAACCTTTTGAAAGTTAGGAGGAAGGGGTCAGGGAAGGGTGGAACAAGACAGACAACCCTGCGAAAAAAGTGGAGCTAGGCAGACCTCCCAATCTAAGCTTCAATCTTTATCCCATCTGTTTTGAAGAAAAAAAAAGTTCAAATATGAAGTGAAAAACATTATTGCCTATGCCTAGTTTACATTTGGCTTAGGATCAGCGTATGGAGCCCGTATCCTGCCCGTAACCCCTATCCGTGCGGCCTCCGTGAGGAGGCAGAAGGCAATCGTAAGATTTTCGTACGGATCCAAGGGCTCCGCTGCGTCTACGATTTTGTTTTGCGAGGAGTTACACAAATTTTAAAAATCGCAAGCCTGTAGCCCGTAAGCATATCATAGGTGGCATTGCACAATTCCTGCACGGGCATCGTGGGAGGCCTTAGGCTAATCTGCAGCCCGAGGCCTCTGCACGGGCTTCACACGATTTCTGCGGGTTGGCTGCGGATATTGTGCGATCATCATACAATCTCCAAGCGGCCTCTGTATGAAAATGTCATGGCCTGCTGCCCGATGGCCAATATGGAAAATGGCACGATGATCGCAGATAATGTAAACACTAACACCATAGCCCGCAGCCACCTACGATGCCTCCGAAAAATCGTGGACCAAAGTTATCACACGGTGCCTGGGGCAAAATGTAACCTAGGTATTATGGTACCTCCATTCCACAATCTTCTAGTGTACATCCAACAACATCAGCCCGCTGCAGTATCTTGGTCTGTAGCTCATCCTCGGAGAGTTTGTCATCTGAAAGCAAAAG
>CM057171.1:4079739-4088894 GCA_029962745.1 Echinometra lucunter
CTAATTAAAAAGGGGATGTTTTACAAAGAGTTAAGTTGGACTTTCGGCCTTTTCACACAGGGGAAAAATTCATCGTATGGAAAGCTGATTAGTTTAAAGCTGATTAACTAATCAGCTTTAAACTAAATTTTTCCTGTGTGAACGTCAATCTATACGATGTTCATATAGATACGAACCTGCGATCTAAAGATCGGTCAAAGTAGGCTACGGATACGAAGTTATTATTATTATTATTAAATGGTTTGGCGTCACCTGTGCCTGGGAGGGGAAAAGCAAACTGAATCACTGTAACCCACAGGTCTCTCCTCCCAATATCACTGATTGGGGGTGTGCAGGTGGACCACATATACCGGGGTTTCCCCCTACTCTTATACGAATAGTGCAGTGGGATCTTGCAAAGGTGGTGACTCTCCTTCACACGGGACCTCCATGTAACGTCCTATCCGAGGGACGGAGTGTTTTCCACTGTAGCATAGCCTGCGTCTATGAAACAGGGGAGGGGCACGATAACACAAAACGTAGGCTTCAGTCATCCGCCTGGGTTGGACTCGAACCCACGATCTTTGGTTCGACAGGCAGATGCTTTACCCACTGAGCCAACTCGCTTCATATCTGTATATGAATGGATGACGTCTTTAACTTGGTGGAGTGAAGACCAGGCAAGCGCTCTGATTGACATGACAAATGTGCAATGGCCCTACTGTGCAGATTAGCACTGCATCTAGTAATGATCGCACAAAACGTTTTTTGTGTGAGAAAGCTATCGTATAAACTTGAAAGCTGATTAGTTTTGAAGCTCTTTAAACTAATCAGCTTTACGTACAATGAATTTACCTCTGTTTGAAAGCGGGGGTTAGAGTCATGCATAAGTGCCAATGTGTATCCGGTATTCAACAATCTCATTGATAGACTTCCCAATAGAGTGCATCCCCTGAGCATGATCTGACCAATGCAATGATGTGTAATATACAGCATGCTACTAGGAATTCAAGTCTGACTTTAAGTTAAACTTATTCTTTGTGAAACACCCCCCAGAACTCAATGATTCATACCTGTGTCTCCTTTGCAAACACTGGGGAGTCCTCTGGTTTGATGATATGCCTTGCGAGAGGATGGCTATGAAAGGACAGCAACGCTGTGATCTGATTCAGGTAATGCTTGAGGGATGTTACAATCTGCATGTAGATTCAAGACAAAGCACAGACAAATAATCTTTCTTCTGCAAACAGGTAATACTGATACCAGTATACCCATGTGTTTCATAGTTAAATTACAATGTATCCCAACAAAAAGTCACATGATGAACATAGTACATACATACATGTATACACTGAAAGATGTTTTCACGCCATTAATTCTTCGTATGTAACCCTCTGCCTCACAACCACCAATATGTTGCCGGAACTCTTCTTTTTTCTATCTTTCTTAAATGAAACTAGGTATTCGAAGCTTTCCAGTGATATATAACACTTTCCTATTTAGCCTAGTAGAAGGGACATACAGATCATGGCATACTAACAGCAGTCAATGGCATCTATACACATGCAGTATTTGTTCCCTTGCCAGATTTGAGACTTACTGGTGGTTTTGAGGTGACAAGTCACATATGGCAATTCCATGATAAGTGATATTACACTTTAAAGGAAAATCTTGCCCTTTGGGCCTCATAAGAGAGAGTTGTGTATGTCCAGTCTCTATAATAATAAATAATAATAAATATTTATAAAGCGCACATTCTGGTAAAGTACCACTCAAGGTGCTACATTAGAAAATCAATCAATACCTAAGTAATCTTACAAGGAAAACAACATAAAACAATTTACAATATATAAACAGAAAGAAAAACGAAAAGAAAACAACAAAGAAAAGAATAATCTTCCTAATAACTTTGAGTGAACAGAAAATGTTTGAGTCTTTTTTGGAAAGTAGATAAACAGGGGATATTTCTAATTTCACTTGGCAGTTTATTCCATAGTACAGGTGCAACATGACTGAAAGCACGATCTCCATAGTGGGTGGTTCTGCTTCTGGGGACTACAAGCACAGTGGAGGTAGAAGATCGCAGAGGATACTGATACTGCTTCTTTACAAGAAGATCCTTAATGTAATTGGGAGCCATGTTGTTGAGTGCTTTGTACACTAGAGTTAGGACCTTGTATTCAATTCTCTTTAACACAGGAAGCCAGTGAAGTTCCTTTAAGGTTGGGGTGATGTGTTCATGCTTCCTTACTCGGACAAGAACTCTGGCAGCCCTGTTTAAGACTCTCTGGAGTCTTAAGATTGAAGAACGCGGTAGGCCAGCAAGTATGGCATTGCAGCAGTCCACACGTGATGTTACTAAGGCATGGATGATTTTCCTAGCATCCGCATGAGAGAGATACTTCCGTACTCTGGCAACATTCCACAAATGATAGTTTGCACTTTTGCAGATGGCAGCAATGTGTGCATCCATGTTCAGAAATTTGTAATTACACCTTTATAATTACACCTTGAGTATTTTCTTGTGCACTGGTAGACCTTTAACTTGGGTGAAAGTAAATAATGTGGGCAATGCTTTGAGCTAAAGTAGTGACTCAAATTCTGTTAGTAAATTTACCACAAAAAAAAAAAAAGGAAAGGGAAAATGCAGAGTCATCTTTGATTGTACATTACATGCCTAATGAGTAAAGTACCAGTATTAAAGATGGAATGATATTTTATACGTTATTCATTTATGTTCCAGTGTGTATAATCCATCATTGGGCACTTTGATTTTAAGTGACATCAAAAATAAAACAATGGTTAGTATCATTACAATAAGTAATGTTACATCTCATCCAATCACAAAAAAATACAATACTGACAATTTTTTTCCTTTAAACATCTGGAAATGCTTTTCATAATGTATATCATGTATTTTGTGCATTTCAAGAGTATGCTATCAAAAACCAAGATTTTTTTTAACATTTGCAATTTGTTCAGTTCCACATAATGAATTTAATGTACAGTTTCGATTCTCTACAATGAAGGCATGCAAGGATCAATCAATGGAAGAAATGATTCTTCAATTTAATCTCAGCAACACAAACGGAATTTCAACCAGGCATACGACATAGGAGAAATGCTGATTGGAAAATTGTGGAACTGACAGTACCTTTAGCCTAGTTGAGCTAGGTACAATTATGCTCTTGTGAAGGGCTAAGCAGATGGTCCGTTCGGATAGTCCATTTCCCTGGACTAGTCCAAACTGGAATTGGTTCTGTGCCGCATTAACGGTTGTCATGTCGAGGAGGACCAGGTCTCCGTCACTGATTCCATGAGATTCCATTTGATGATCATCAGCTTCATAGTGCACTACAGGAAAAGAAACAAGCACATACAATGAGAAGATGATGTTTGAAGGTTTGCATGGTGGTACGGGTATTCGTAGAAAGGGTTACGGTTCACCATGTGGTAAGTCCTGAGGGACTATAGATAAAGTGGATAGAGATGGAGGTGAAATAGAGAGGCGAGAAAGTAGGAAAATTGGAGGGCAGAGTATCTTTCGAGAACTGGGTGAAGTCCTAAAAAGGACTGTAAACCAGAAGAGGTGAGAGGATTGAGTTGGTGAAGAGATGAGGAGGCTTGAGTCGGCGAGAGGTGAGAAGACTTGAAGAGAAGACTCAACGTTTCGGGCAGCTTGACTGTCCGGTGAAGGATGCGCTGGGCTTTGGGTGTATCGACGGAGGATTTGAGTTGTAGGCCTGGAGGGATGATGTTGGAGTCGCGGCAACGTTTGAGGAGGCGAGGTGGTTGGTAAGCTTGGCTGATTTGACTTGGTTGCGCTGGAGTTGCCTGGCGATGCTTGACTGTCCGAAACGTCGAGTCTTCTCTTCAAGTCTTCTCACCTCTCGCCGACTCAAGCCTCCTCATCTCTTCACCAACTCAATCCTCTCACCTCTTCTGGTTTACAGTCCTTTTAGGACTTCACCCAGTTCTCGAAAGATACTCTGCCCTCCAATTTTCCTACTTTCTCGCCTCTCTATTTCACCTCCATCTCTATCCACTTTATCTATAGTCCCTCAGGACTTACCACATGGTGAACCGTAAACCCTTTCTACGAATACAATGAGAAGTCTACACGCAAATTTATGAGCTATGTACATGTACAGGATTTCTCTGTTCCACTCTGTGTTTTTTTCAGGGGAGGCTTAAGATTATTGGTAGAGGAAAGTTCCTGCCGCTTGAGTTACCTTCAATTTGACATCATAGAAACGTCATAGAAATGAATATGTATTAGCTTTCGGAGGCAATGTATGTATGAATTCCAGGTATAAATCTCTTAGAGAACCCTCATCCATGTCGATCGTTCTCATAGCTCAATGAGTTACGTGCTTGTTCTACAACCGTAAAGTCCCGAGTTCGATTCTTTCTCTTGTTATGGATATTTTTGTTTGTAATAATTGATAACAATGGCGTTTATTTCCTCGGAAATAATTAAAGTATCACCGCTATTATTAATAAACATTCATTTCTATGACGTCAAATTGACGGGCAACTGCAGGCGAGAACTATCCTCTACCAAGATTATCAAAGTGTTTCAAGAGAAAAGTGAACCTACTCAGGATCTAAAAGATTCTCATGTAGCAAATCAAGCCCAGAAATGGATAATACAGCAAAATGTGTTGAACAGAGAAATCCTGCTACCAATTAATGCATTGTGTGTGCTGACTGGGACGTGTGGCAAACGAGCAACTGCGCTAATCAACATTACTAGCAAATGAAAGGCTAAAGGTTATGTACAGTTTGGTAAAGCCATCGAAATACGGGTGATATTCATTATTCCGAAGGTTCCTTATTCTGAAGTTCATTTTTCCGAAGGTTCATTATTCTTCGCAAATTGCATATACCTATATGTTTGTTAGTCCGAAAATGAAAAAGGGTTCATTAATCCGAATATCTGTGGCGTTATTCTGAAGGTTCATTAGTCCCGAAAATGAATAAGGTCCGTTATTCTGAAGGGTTCGATAGTCCGAAACTGAAATAAGGTTCGTTAGTCCGAAATAACTAACGAACTATTAAACAAACCTTATTTCATTTTCGGACTAATGAATCTTCGAAATGACGAACCTTTGGAATAACGAAGTGTAACCCGAAATGCATCCCTCAGGTTTCTTAGATTTTAAATGAATAAACAGGCAAGATACTAGCCAAAACTAAGATGCTGTGAAGGTATTTTCCTTCTCGAATGAGATGAATAACAAACACAAGGCAATGGGACTGGCGATTGTAAACTCCAATACTGTTGATGAGCACTACATACCAACTACAGTCGGCCATAATTTAGTAAAACCGTGTATCTCTGGTTTTCGGCACTTTCGAGATAATCGAGGAAATAGATTTCCCGTTGTTCCAATGAGTTAAATCATTACTGTACCTTGTCACTTACATTTTTTTAACAAGAAACGGTTCACTGCACATAGATACTAAAATTCTTCTATCTAGTATTTAAACCAAATAAAGGTATAGAATAAAGTTTTTTTCCAAAATATCATAAATTTTTGTCGAGTATAAGTTGTATTTACCCACAAACTCTTTGCCAAACTAATCCGCGCTCATTTGATAAAACAATGTACATGTAACTGGATGAGTGTTCTTCACATCCATGCGCTAATTTGGTAAAACAACATTAAGCTGATGAGCGTGCTCTTCGTATCCACGCACTAATTTGGCAAAACAACGTAAGTCGACAAGTTACGTGGATTTACCAAATCAGTGCTTGAATTACTGGTTGTGGATTAGCAAATGACAAATGCAACTGAGCAACAGTGACGACATTTCGGATAGTAATTTTAAGAAAACTGAATACATATAGTGACATGAATATTTTGACAATGTTTCAAACTCTGACATAAACTAAGTGCAAGTTAAACAGCAAACAAAGTGCTTTCACTTGTCTGTATCACGGTTGTTAATACTATGGTGATATTACGGTATGTAAAATTCTAAACAAAACGGTCAATCAATAATTGCAATCAAAGCTCCTGTCTATGAAGAGATGCAAAAGGAAGTGAACACAATAGACACCGGTCCGCAGTAATATAATCTCCTCTGAAAGGAGGTACAGGAAATGCTCACAATAAGACACTCTTCTGTCCCTCTATTCTTCCCTTTTCTCTCATTTTTTCTCTTCATGACAAATACTGACAACAAAAATACTAATGCAACCAACACAGGTACAGCATGTGCAGAATTCTGTGCTTTTTTGTTCACGTATTTGATATCGTTTTTATAGGGCTCTTTATCAAAAGTTATTGGTTTAAACAACACAATGTGGACCCCACAATGCATTAACTGGGCTTTAAGGCTTGTTCAGATATGGCACGACAAACTACCCCATTAATGACATACGTTAACGCATCAACTCTCAAATAAAAGAGATATTTGTCAAAACCTGCACAAACTCATGACATGCATATTTTGCTCTAAATCTTAGAATTTTGATTGGTCCACAGCCTTTTGAACCATTTTTTCCGCTGCCTCATATCCCATTGACTTGTACACTAAAATATCACGGGGATTCGTTGCAGGAGTGTGTCGCGCCATATCTGGACAAGCCTTTATAGTGGTCTCCTAAGTGTACCTTCAATGAGGTCAGGTGAGAGGTCCTTCCCTCGTGAGTTCTGCCTCCAAATACCATGGCAATCTTATCTGCTGAACTGGAAACCTACAGCAGGGTAGATAATTTTGAAATGGAAAGGGGGTAAAATGTGACACACGAATTCCATTAGACTGCAGATTTTTTTATACACTCAGTCCCCACCTTAAACATAAGCAAATGAAATTAATGAATTTAAATTAATTGATACAATACCGTTAGATACCAAACTGCCCCGATGATACTTTTGTGTGTGAGAGAGAAAGAAAAAGAATGAAGTTAGAGGGCACTATGAACATGACGGACAAAGAAGAAGCGGACAAATAAACACCCCTCATTCTACTCTTCACAATAGTTCTGGAAGTCAAAAGAACATCCCTTCACTGCTAATTGTCTAAAATATGTGGAACAGGGTGTCACATGCATATTCACCGGAACTACATGATTAACCCATAGCAGTACAGAGCTTTCTTGAGGATCCTACTTAATAATCTTCAAATCCTCAAATTGGCAATCACATTTTTTTTTCCAAACTTACATAGCTTGAAAAAAATTAATATGGATATAACATGAACCAAAGTGAATATAATTGTAAAATTCAATCAGAAGTTGCCAATTTTAACACCAGATATAGTGATTATGTATTATTCACTGCATTGCCAATTTAAAGAGGTTGATGATTAGTTACAATTAACTGCTCCAATTCAAGAACACCACACCATACAGCGTTGGGAATGGGCTCAAATGTTCAGTGCAGTTTTTTCTTTCTGCTCATGTACGATATGTAGCTGCCCAACATTCTGGACAACAGATACTGCACCAAGCGTCTCCTACAAGGAGACGCTGTACCTCTATGGTTAAACTGACAGCTGTGAAGGGATGATTCTTTTGACTACCAGAACCATTGTGACGGTAGAATGAGAGGTTGTTTATTTTGTCCGCTTCTTTGTCTGCCATGTTCATAGTGAGAGATATATAAAAGATAGGGGAAACAGGAGAGAAAGTTTTGAAAGAATGAATGACCTTGGAATGAGTGACCATAGAAGTGGCAATTGGAACAGAAAGAAGAGAAAGAGCACAGAAAGGTGAAACAGAGAATTGATGGGAAGGTGTGAACTGCAATTCAATTCAATTTTTTTATTTGCTCGTAAAAAATCCATACAATACATGTATAACAACAATAAATACACATATTACAAATAGAATATAAGAAACGAGAAAGAGAAAGTACATTGGATTAGTATGAGAGGGACAGAAAGGAACAGACCTTGTGATAGCTGACCCTGAAAAACATAATACATTACTTATGAGAGAATAACAACAAATAACAAAACATACAAAAACAAAACAAAACAAAACAACAAAAAGGGGGAAAAAAAAAGGAAAGGGGGGGGGATTGAATGCCTATGCATCTACATAAATGAACTTAATGAAAACCTATCTAATATATGGAGCTTAGATTTGACTTGAAAACATTAATGAGCACCATTTTTAATATCTAATGAAAGAGAGTTCCAGATTGGGGTCCTTGGAATAAAATCGAGTTTTCAAATGACCAACCTGGACCACATTTCCACAAGTAAGAAGCAAATGAAAGCCTCTGGTAGCTCCTCACATTCTGGGTAAGAATTGCGGCTTTTGGTAGTTCCCTGCAGACCACAGGAAGACTGCAAACCTCCGCAGAGTGTACTACATGTAAATGGATTAAAACAAACAGCATTGGCATAAAGAAGTGAATTATACAGACTTGACAGAAGACTAAGCTTTCACAATCAGCTTGGATGTTTGAGGCAGGGTTCCTTGTATGTGACCCAGGGGGTGTTTCATAAAGCCGTTTGGAAGAGTTCCTGACATGTCAACAAGTGTGACAGCAATCCCATGATCTCAATTAAATTGTGGCAAAAAATTTACTCTGCAATAAATATGTTCTTAAACAAAATAATGTCAATCTGTGTCTGCATATTTCACCTGAGCTGATGCTATCTACATATATATGACTGAGAATCCATTTGTTTTTCATATGCAAAGTCGTTCATACAGTCATTCATAAACTTTACGATCAGCTTTATGAACCACCCAGGCACCACAAAACCACCCACAGTTGCCAGAAATGAATTTCTAGTTAAAGATCAATTCTGAAAGAGGAGATTCCTCAGCTTAAATGATGTATAACTCATTACCATTGGATTGATTCTAACCTGCTTTACAAAGAGAAGAATGTTCACTATCATCGAATGTTACTTTTGAGAAGTAAGGGATTAAGTTGCCAGTCTACTGAAGCACTCTGACTCTCTCACTATTGTGCGAAGGTGACAAAAAGAAGATTAGAACTCAATGTAATTTTCATGGAATGAATCATCAAATTACCCCTCAAGTTGGCATCAAATTAAGCACATCCTGTTCACAGCTATCAATTGCAAGAGCTTACGCTGTTTTAATTTATGGGAAATCAAAGTGAGAGAAATATTGTTGGTCTTCAGAAAGAAGAAACTAACTACAACGTAATCCAAAAAAGGTAAAAAAAAATAGGAATAATAAA
>CM057171.1:4089394-4199566 GCA_029962745.1 Echinometra lucunter
CAAATTTTGTTGAAAAAACGATAACATAAACATAGGGTAAAAAACAAAGAAAATACATAAGAAATCGAAAACAATAAAATACATGAGAAATTCAGATTGATATTGGAGTTTTTTCAAGTCCATTTGTTAAAAATCCTATGTAAAATCTCCAGATCATGAATTAATACTTTTGGAGCCTGATTAAGTGATTTCGAGCAAAGTGTCTGATTCCATGCATAAATTAATTTTTTTTTTAAATACAATAGATTTGGTAAAATAAACTATACAATTTTGGGGGTAAATTACGTCATGGGTGACATGCATGCCGATTTTCATCATGATCATGCAGCAGTTGACGGCCGAGATCTCGGGGGGAAGGGGATGGGAATTCCCCTTCCCCGGGCTGTGAGAAAGTTGAAATAGTCCGGCCTTTTTAGGGTTTTGGTACAAACTGAAATAAATGACTTACTCATGGTATCTCTTACACCTTCAGCCTTGTGTTTGAGCAGAGAATCCCAGATCTTTCTTAGCAAGACATCTAAAGATTGATTTGTTGGGGCACAGACGAGCAGCTTGTGTGGTTTTTTGAGGTCTGCAAGAAAAGCAATTACCATCAATTCTTTCAAAAATAAATGAAAGTTAAAAATAAAAAGACGGCTTGCTCACAACTGTTTGCATGTTTTAAAAAACGGGGCTCTGCAATTTGGTATTGTATAATACGCACAGGACCTTTGTTGCATGGAACATCTCCACTCACCACTCATTTAGTAAATGAATCAAGGGGGGGGGAAGCCGGGGACACTCCCCCTTCATAAATTCTTAAGGTGGGGGACACAATTTCATCCCCCCCCAAAAAAAATGAAATAAATAAATACATAAATAAATAAAAATTTAGACTGAAGATTCTCTTTTATGCTTGTCAGCAAGTTTTGGTGTGTGTCTCCTCAAAATCTAAAGCTGAGGATCTTCCGTATGATATTTTTACTGTTGTTAGGAAAATGTTTGGTGTATGCCCCAACAAAATTTTTGCTGAGGACCTTTTTTTTCAGAGTGTTCCCCCCCCCCCTGAAAAAAATATTTAATGGTATGACCCCTGAAATATCACATGGATTTCATAAAGGGAACTGGTAACAGCGAATATCATATTGATCATCATATCTAATTAATGTAAGCATAAAATCATATTAGATACAATTACTGATATGTGAAAATATTAATCAAAACAGGTATAATTTTCGGTGCTAAACAGGGATATAACTATTGCACATTTGAAGCAATTTTGACACAACAATCAATGGTGGAAAAAAAATGTCTGATATAGATAATTCCAATTTTTCATTTTAAATCATCAGTATTTTCATAAATATATAAAAAGGCTAATGAAATCCGCCAACATTTTTGTATGACCAAAATGTTTGTAATCATCAATGTTGTACCCATGGAAACGAAAATTATTTCATCAGAACAGAAACGATGTTAGCAGTTTCCTTTAAGGCAGTTTACCATGATGTGTCTGAAAGAGCTGTTAACATGTCATGAGTGATAAAGGATCGAAGAAGCAACACGTACATTGTGTACTGCTACTATGCACATGGCAAATATGTTAAGTACAACATGCCCTACTGTGTTACTTCAAAGTTAAATTTACAAACTGATTTTTACACCTAAAACACTATTCATGACCTTGCAGTGACTATAGTTGATTAAAAATTTTTATATAAGCCAAAAGAGAAATAAAGGTTTGAAGATAAATCTTACCTTTGGAACGTCCTTGTGTATTCTCGTAATCCATCTGACAAGACGATGCAAGAATGTGGTTTTTCCCGTTCCAGGAGGTCCATTCATCAGTCGAATCACTTCTGATTTTGATCCAGTGTCCTTAAGGCAGTCCATGTATGACTTGATCAACTCATCATTAGTTACGTGTACCTTCTGTAAAAGCCACATACAGTGAGGGCTAAAAGTTATTGCTTATATACACCTGGGTAATTCCATGGAAAATGTTCACTTACTCAAAATCATTAAAATCTTCTTCATATCCTCAGAAATATTTGTGTTACCACAACAAATATGGTATCAAACAAAAGAGCTTGTACATATTTCATTCGCAGGTGTGATTTTCTTTGAAAATATCCTAATTAAAAAGGGGATGTTTTACAAAGAGTTAAGTTGGACTTTCGGCCTTTTCACACAGGGGAAAAATTCATCGTATGGAAATCTGATTAGTTTAAAGCTGATTAAATCAGCTTTAAACTAAATTTTCCTGTGTGAACGTCAATCTATACGATGTTCATATAGATACGAACCTGCGATCTAAAGATCGGTCAAAGTAGGCTACGGATACGAAGTTATTATTATTATTATTAAATGGTTTGGCGTCACCTGTGCCTGGGAGGGGAAAAGCAAACTGAATCACTGTAACCCACAGGTCTCTCCTCCCAATATCACTGATTGGGGGTGTGCAGGTGGACCACATATACCGGGGTTTCCCCCTACTCTTATACGAATAGTGCAGTGGGATCTTGCAAAGGTGGTGACTCTCCTTCACACGGGACCTCCATGTAACGTCCTATCCGAGGGACGGAGTGTTTTCCACTGTAGCATAGCCTGCGTCTATGAAACAGGGGAGGGGCACGATAACACAAAACGTAGGCTTCAGTCATCCGCCTGGGTTGGACTCGAACCCACGATCTTTGGTTCGACAGGCAGATGCTTTACCCACTGAGCCAACTCGCTTCATATCTGTATATGAATGGATGACGTCTTTAACTTGGTGGAGTGAAGACCAGGCAAGCGCTCTGATTGACATGACAAATGTGCAATGGCCCTACTGTGCAGATTAGCACTGCATCTAGTAATGATCGCACAAAAACGTTTTTTGTGTGAGAAAGCTATCGTATAAACTTGAATGCTGATTAGTTTTTGAAGCTCTTTAAACTAATCAGCTTTACGTACAATGAATTTACCTCTGTTTGAAAGCGGGGTTAGAGTCATGCTAAGTGCCAATGTGTATCCGGTATTCAACATCTCATTGATAGACTTCCCAATAGAGTGCATCCCCCTGAGCATGATCTGACCAATGCAATGATGTGTAAATATACAGCATGCTACTAGGATTCAAGTCTGACTTTAAGTTTAAACTTATTTCTTGTGAAACACCCCCCAGAACTCAATGATTCATACCTGTGTCTCCTTTGCAAACACTGGGGAGTCCTCTGGTTTGATGATATGCCTTGCGAGAGGTGGCTATGAAAGGACAGCAACGCTGTGATCTGATTCAGGTAATGCTTGAGGGATGTTACATCTGCCTGTAGATTCAAGACAAAGCACAGACAAATAATCTTTCTTCTGCAAACAGGTAATACTGATACCAGTATACCCATGTGTTTTCATGTTAAATTACAATGTATCCCAACCAAAAGTCACATGATGAACAGAGTACATACATACATGTATACACTGAAAGATGTTTTCACGCCCATTAATTCTTCGTATGTAACCCTCTGCCTCACAACCACCAATATGTTGCCGGAAACTCTTCTTTTTTCTATCTTTCTTAAATGAACTAGGTATTCGAACGTTTCAGTGAGATATAACACTTTCCTATTTAGCCTAGTAGAAGGGACATACAGATCATGGCATACTAACAGCAGTCAATGGCATCTATACACATGCAGTATTTGTTCCCTGCCAGATTTGAGCTTTACTGGTGGTTTTGAGGTGACAATTCCACATATGGGCAATTCCATTGATAAGTGATATTACACTTTAAAGGAAAATTCTTGCCCTTTGGGCCTCATAAGAGAGAGTTGTGTATGTCCAGTCTCTATAATAATAAATAATAATAAATATTTATAAAGCGCACCATTCTGGTAAAGTACACTCAAGCGCTACATTAGAAAATCACTCAATACCTAAGTAATCTTACAAGGAAAACAACATAAAACATTTACAATAATAAAACAGAAAGAAAAACGAAAAGAAACAACAAAGAAAAGAATAATCTTCCTAATAACTTTGAGTGAACCAGAAATGTTTGAGTCTTTTTTGGAAAGTAGATAAACAGGGATATTCTAATTTCACTTGGCAGTTTATTCCATAGTACAGGTGCAACATTGACTGAAAGCACGATCTCCATATGGGTGGTTCTGCTTCTGGGGACTACCAAGCACAGTGGAGGTAGAAGATCGCAGAGGGATACTGATACTGCTTCTTTACAAGATCCTTAATGTAATTGGGAGCCATGTTGTTGAGTGCTTGTACACTAGAGTTTAGGACATTGTATTCAATTCTCTTTAACACAGGAAGCCAGTGAAGTTCTTTAAGGTTGGGGTGATGTGTTCATGCTTCCCTTACTCGGACAAGAACTCTGGCAGCCCTGTTTAAGACTCTCTGGAGTCTTAAGATTGAAGAACCGGTAGGCCAGCAAGTACGGCATTGCAGCAGTCCACACAGTGATTTACTAAGGCTGGATGATTTTCCTAGCATCCGCATGAGAGAGATACTTCCGTACTCTGGCCAACATTCCACAAATGATAGTTTGCACTTTTGCAGATGGCAGCAATGGTGCATCCATGTTCAGACATTTGGTAATTACACCTTATAATTACACCTTGAGTATTTTCTTGTGCACTGGTAGACCTTTAACTGGTGAAAGTAAAATAATGTGGGCAATGCTTTGAGCTAACGTAGTGACTCAAATTCTGTTAGTAATTTACCACAAAAAAAAACAAAGGAAGGGAAAATGCAGAGTCATCTTTGGTTGTACATTACATGCCTAATGAGTAAAGTACCAGTATTAAGATGGAAATATATTTTATACGTTATTATTTATGTTCCAGTGTGTATAATCCATCATTGGGCACTTTGATTTTTTAAGTGACATCAAAATAAAACAATGGTTAGGATCATTACAATAAGTAATGTTACATCTCATCCAATCACAAAAAAATACAATACTGACAATTTTTTCCTTTAAAACATCTGGAAATGCGTTCATAATGTAATATCATGTATTTGGTGCATTTCAACGAGTATGCTATCAAAACCAAGATTTTTTTTAACATTTGCATTTTGTTCAGTTCCACATAATGAATTTAATGTACAGTTTCGATTCTCTACAATGAAGGCATGCAAGGATCAAATCAATGGAAGAAATGATTCTTCAATTTAATCTCAGCAACACAAACGGAATTATTCAACCAGGCATACGACATAGGAAGAATGCTGATTGGAAAATTGTGGAACTGACCGTTACCTTTAGCCTAGTTTGAGCTAGGTACAATTATGCTCTTGTGAAGGGCTAAGCAGATGGTCCGTTCGGATAGTCCATTTCCCTGGACTAGTCCAAACTGGAATTGGTTCTGTGCGCATTAACGGTTGTCATGTCGAGGGAGGACCAGGTCTCCGTCACTGATTCCATGAGATTCCATTTGATGATCATCAGCTTCATAGTGCACTACAGGAAAAGAAACAAGCACATACAATGAGAAGATGATTGTTTGAAGGTTTGCATGGTGGTCCGGGTATTCGTAGAAAGGGTTTTACGGTTCACCATGTGGTAAGTCCTGAGGGACTATAGATAAAGTGGATAGAGATGGAGGTGAAATAGAGAGGCGAGAAAGTAGGAAAATTGGAGGGCAAGTATCTTTCGAGAACTGGGTGAAGTCCTAAAAAGGACTGTAACCAGAAGAGGTGAGAGGATTGGGTTGGTGAAGAGATGAGGAGGCTTGAGTCGGCGAGAGGTGAGAAGACTTGAAGAGAAGACTCAACGTTTCGGGCAGCTTGACTGTCCGGTGAAGATGCGCTGGGCTTTGGGTGTATCGACGGAGGATTTGAGTTGTAGGCCTGGAGGGATTGATGTTGGAGTCGCGGAAACGTTTGAGGAAGGCGAGGTGGTTGGTAAGCTTGGCTGATTTGACTTGGTTGCGCTGGAGTTGCCTGGCGATGCTTGACTGTCCGAAACGTCGAGTCTTCTCTTCAAGTCTTCTCACCTCTCGCCGACTCAAGCCTCCTCATCTCTTCACCAACTCAATCCTCTCACCTCTTATGGTTTACAGTCCTTTTTAGGACTTCACCCAGTTCTCGAAAGATACTCTGCCCCTCCAATTTTCCTACTTTCTCGCCTCTCTATTTCACCTCCATCTCTATCCACTTTATCTATAGTCCCTCAGGACTTACCACATGGTGAACCGTAAACCCTTTCTACGAATACAATGAGAAGTCTACACGCAAATTTATGAGCTATGTACATGTACAGGATTTCTCTGTTCCACTCTGTGTTTTTTTTCAGGGGAGGCTTAAGATTATTGGTAGAGGAAAGTTCCTGCCGCTTTGAGTTACCTTTCAATTTGACATCATAGAAACGTCATAGAAATGAATATGTATTAGCTTTCGGAGGCAATGTATGTATGAATTCCAGGTATAAATCTCTTAGAGAACCCTCATCCATGTCGATCGTTCTCATAGCTCAATGAGTTACGTGCTTGTTCTACAACCGTAAAGTCCCGAGTTCGATTCTTTCTCTTGTTATGGATATTTTTGTTGTAATAATTGATAACAATGGCGTTTATTTCCTCGGAAATAATTAAAGTATCACCGCTATTATTAATAAACATTCATTTCTATGACGTCAAATTGACGGGCAACTGCAGGCGAGAACTATCCTCTACCAAGATTATCAAAGTGTTCAAGAGAGAAAAGTGAACCTACTCAGAATCTAAAAGATTCTCATGTAGCAAATCAAGCCCAGAAATGGATAATACAGCAAAATGTGTTGAACAGAGAAATCCTGCTACCAATTAATGCATTGTGTGTGCTGACTGGGACGTGTGGCAAACGAGCAACTGCGCTAATCAACATACTAGCAAATGAAAAGGCTAAAGGTTATGTACAGTTTGGTAAAGCCATCGAATACGGGTGATATTCATTATTCCGAAGGTTCCTTATTCTGAAGGTTCATTTTTCCGAAGGTTCATTATTCCTCGCAAATTGCATATACCTATATGTTTGTTAGTCCGAAAATGAAAAAGGGTTCATTAATCCGAATATCTGTGGCGTTATTCTGAAGGTTCATTAGTCCGAAAATGAATAAGGTCCGTTATTCTGAAGGGTTCGATAGTCCCGAAACTGAAATGAGGTTCGTTAGTCCGAAAATAACTAACGAACTATTAAACAAACCTTATTTCATTTTCGGACTAATGAATCTTCGAAATGACGAACCTTTGGAATAACGAAGTGTAACCCGAAATGCATCCCTCAGGTTTCTTAGATTTTAAATGAATAAACAGGCAAGATACTAGCAAAACTAAGATGCTGTGAAGGTATTTCCTTCTCGAATGAGATGAATAAACAAACACAAGGCAATGGGATGGCGATGTAAACTCCAATACTGTTGATGAGCACTACATACCAACTACAGTTCGGCCATAATTTAGTAAAACCGTGTATCTCTGTTTCGGCACTTTCGAGATAATCGAGGAAATAGATTTCCCGGTTTTCCAAGAGTTAAATCATTACTGTACCTTGTCACTTACATTTTTTTAACAAGAAACGTTCACTGCACATGGATAATAAAATTCTTCTAGTATTTAAACCAAAATAAAGTTATAGAATAAAGTTTTTTTCCAAAATATCATAAATTTTGTCGAGATAAGTTGTTTTACCAACAAACTCTTTGCCAAACTAATCCGCGCTCATTTGATAAAACAATGTACATGTAACTGGATGAGTGTTCTTCACATCCATGCGCTAATTTGGTAAAACAACATAAGCTGATGAGCGTGCTCTTCGTATCCACGCACTAATTTGGCAAAACAACGTAAGTCGACAAGCTACGTGGATTTACCAAATCAGTGCTTGTATTGCTGGTTGTGGATTAGCAAATGACAAATGCAACTGAGCAACAGTGATGACATTTCGGATAGTAATTTTAAGAAACTAAATACATATAGTTGACATGAATATTTTGACAATGGTTTCAAACTCTGACATAAACTAAGTGTAAGTTAAACAGCAAACACAGTGCTTTTCACTTGTCTGTATCACGGTTGTTAATACTATGGTGATATTATGTAAAATTCTAAACAAAACGGTCAATCAATAATTGCAATCAAAGCTCCTGTCCATGAAGAGATGCAAAGGAAGTGAACACAATAAGACACCGGTCCGCAGCAATATAATCTCCTCTGAAAGGAGGTACAGGAAATGCTCACAATAAGACACTCTTCTGTCCCTCTATTCTTTCCCTTTTCTCTCATTTTCTGTCTTCATGATAAATACTGACAACAACAAATACTAAGCACCAACACAGGTACAGCATGTGCAGAATTCCTGTGCTATTTTTGTTCATGTATTTGATATAGTTTTATAGGGCTCTTTATCAAACGTTATTGGTTTAAAAAAACACAATGTGGACCCACAAATGCATTAACTGGGCTTTAAGGCTTGTTCAGATATGGCGCGACCAAACTACCCCATTAATGAAACATACGTTAACGCATCAACTCTCAAATAAAAGAGATATTTGTCAAAACCTGCACAGACAAACTCATGACATGCATATTTTGCTCTAACGTCTTAGAAATTTGATTGGTCCACAGCCCTTTTGGAACCATTTTTTTTCGCTGCCTCATATCCCATTGACTTGTACACTAAAAATATCGCGGGGATTCGTTGCAGGAGTGTGTCGCGCCATATCTGGACAAGCCTTTATAATGGTCTCCTAAGTGTACCTTCAATGAGGTCAGGTGAGAGGTCCTTCCCCCGTGAGTTCTGCCTCCAAATACCATGGCAATCTTTAGCTGCTGATCTTGAACCGGAAACCTACAGCAGGGTAGATAATTTTGAAATGGAAAGGGGGTAAAATTGTACACGAATTCATTAGACTTGCAGATTATCTTAATACACTCATCCCCACCTTAAACCTAAGCAAATGAATTAATGAATTAAATTAATTAATCAATACCTTAGAATAACAAACTTCCCCATGATACTTTTGTGTGTGAGAGAGAAAGAAAAAGAATGAGGTAGAGGACACTATGAACATGACGGACAAAGAAAGCGGACAAAATAAACAACCCCTCATTCTACCCTTCACAATTTTTCATTCTACCCTTCACAATAGTTCTGGAAGTCAAAAGAACATCCCTTCACTGCTATTGTCTCAAATATGGGGAACAGGTGTCATGCATATTCACCTGGAACTACATGATTAACCCATAGCAGTACAGAGCTTTCTTGAGGTCTAAATTAATCATCTTCAATCCTCAAATTGGCAACAAAATTTTTTTTTCCACACTTACATAGCTTGAAAAAAATTAATATGGATATAACATGAACCAAAGTGAATTATAATTGTAAAATTCAATCAGAAGTTGCCAATTTTAACACAGATATAGTGATTATGTATTATTCACTGCATAGCCAATTTAAAGAGGTTGATGATTAGTTACAATTAACTGCTCCAATTCAAGAACGCCACCCCATACAGCGTTGGGAATGGGCTCAAATGTTTCAGTCATTTTTTTCTTTCTGCTCATGTATGATATGTACTGCCCGACATTCTGGACCAACAGATACTGCACAAGCGTCTCCTAAAGGAGACGCTGTACCTCTATGGGTTAAACATAACAGCAGTGAAGGGATGTTCTTTTGACTACCAGAACCATTGTGACGGGTAGAATGAGAGGTTTTTTATTTTGTCCGCTTTCTTTGTCTGTCATGTTCATAGTGGGAGAGATATAAAAAGATAGGGGAAACAGGAGAGAAAAGTTTTGAAAGAAAGAATGACATTGGAATGAGTGACCATGAGAAGTGGCAATTGGAAACAGAAAGAAGAGAAAGAGCACAGAAAGGTGAAACAGAGAATTGATGGGAAGGTGTGAACTGCAATTCAATTCAGTTTTTTTTTATTTGCTCATAAAAATCCATACAATACATGTATACAACAATATATACACATATTACAAAATAGAATATATAAGAAACGTGAAAGACAAAGTACATTAGATTTAGTAAGAGAGGGACAGCAAGAAAGGAACAGACCTGGTGATTAGCTGACCCTGAAAACATAATACATTACTTATAAGAGAATAACAACAAAATAACAAAACAAACATACAAAAACAAAAACAAAACAAAACAAAACAAAAAAAGGAAAAAAAAAAAGGAAAGGGGGGGGGATTGAATGCCTATGCATCGAAATAAATGACCTTAATGAAAACCTAATGGAGCTTAGATTTTGACTTGAAAACATTTAATGAAGCAGCATTTTTAATATCTAATGAAAGAGAGTTCCAGATTTGGAGTCCTTGGAATAAAATCAAGTTCTAAATGACCAACCTTGGACCACATTTCCACAAGTAAGAAGCAAATGAAAGCCTCTTGGTAGCTCCTCACATCTGGGTAAGAATTGCGGCTTTTTGGTAGTTCCCTGCAGACCAGGAAAGACTGCAAAACCTCCGCAGAGTGTACTACATGTAAATGGATTTAAAACAAACAGCACTGGCATAAAGAAGTGAATTGTACAGACTTGACAGAAGACAAAGCCTTCACAAACGGCTTGGATGTTTGAGGCAGGGCTCCTTGTATGTGACCAGGGGGTGGTTTCATAAAGCTGTTTGTAAAATTCCTGACATGTCAACAAAGTGTGACAGCAATTCCCATGATCTCAATTAAATTGTGGCAAAAAATTTACTCTGCAATAAATATGTTCTTAAACAAAAATAATGTCAATCCGCATATTTCACCTTGAGCTGATGGTATTTATAATGACTGAGAATTTCATTTGGCTTTCCATATGCAAGTCGTTCGTAAAGTCATTCATAACGTTACGAGCAGCTTTATGAAACACCCCCCAGGCACCACAAAACCACCCAAAAGTCGCCAGAAATGAATTTCTAGTTAAAGATCGATTCTGAAAGAGGAGATTCTCAGCTTTAAAATGATGTATAACTCATTACCATTGGATGATTCTAACCTGCTTTACAAAGAGAAGAATGTTCACTATCATAGAATGTTACTTTTGAAAAGTAAGGGATTAAAGTTTGCCAGTCTATTGAAGCACTCTGACTCTCCCACTATTGTGCGAAGGTAACAAAAGAAGATTAGAACTCAATGTAATTTTCACAGAACGAGTCATCAAATTACCCCCAAAGTTGGCATACAAATTAAGCACATCCTGTTCATTGCTATGATGAACAAGTATCAATGCAAGAGCTTACCCTGTTTTAAATTTATGGGAAATCAAAGTGAGAGAAATATTTTTGGTCTTCAGAAAGAAGAACTCATTACAACGTAATCCAAAAAGGTAAACAAATAGGTATAACAAAAACTGTCAAAAATAGCACTTTCGGATTGATTGGTGCATCCAAATTGTTACATTACATAGAAAAAAAAATATACCCCAAAACAATGTTGATGAGCTCCAACTGAAAATCACACAGTGCGACATTTTTGTAGTTTTGTGGTTTGGGGTCACATTACACTTATTTAAGTGGGGGTTCAGTCTGCGATTTTTAAGGTCTGTACATCTGCAGTTCTAGAGCCCAATGTTAACCTTGTGAAAATTTCTGAATTCATTAAAAGCTACACACTGTTTGTGGAAATTAGGTCATGGGGACCTAAAGGTACCGGTATTATCTTGACACCTTGCCTGCTGAATTAATTTCTATGGAAATATAATGAAAAAATGTTCTTTTTTATTCTTTATTTTGCGAGCGAGCCAAAAATAACCACTTTTCTTGTTTTTAATCACATTTTCAAATAGAAATGGTAAAACATGGTGGTCATAAAAGATTATAAAAAATTGACTAATTGATTAATCAAAATATAATTTCTTCCTTAAAAAGTGGGGGGGGGGGGGGGGGATATTTGTACACGCCATCCCCCCTCTCGAAAAAGTGGGGGAAGACATCCCACCCACCCCCCCCCCCCCCCCCGGGATTTACGCCAATGGTATTTGGTGAGGTGTTGAAATTGGCTAAAATAAAACATGAAAAAAGTTATGGACATGAATATACTATGTATAAATTCCAACAATGAATGATATAAGGTAATAACTGAACTTCTCATTGTATTTCTAAAGCACATAAAGAGAAAAAGCAAAGCAAAAAAAAAATGAATCATAAAATATATTCAGATTCAGATTCTTTATTGATCCATATTTAAAAAACATAGAAATTTGGCTTCCACTGGCAGTGTACATGAACAAAATACAAAGTGGTAAAATACATAACTGACAATTAAAGTTCAAAGTTCAAATGAGCAGTCACATGATAACTTATAAACACTTCAAATAAACACTATGAACATGGCGGACAAAGAAAGCGGACAAAATAAACAACCTCTCATTCTACCCTTCACAATGGTTCTGGTAGTCAAAAGAACCTCCCCTCACTGCTATTGTTTAAAATATGTGGAACAGGTGTCATTCACCTGGAACTACATGATCAAACATGATAGCTGTGAAGGGAGGTTCTTTTGACTACCAGAACCATTGTGAAGGGTAGAATGAGGGGTTGTTTACTTTGTCCGCTTTCTTTGTCTGTCGTGTTCATAGTGAAATACATATAAAGAAGGTGTGGGGGGGGGGGGTGAAGGGAAAGGAAAAGAAATAATAGAGTGAAAGGGCAAGAAAACAATCAAGGGAGCTGAGAGATAGGAGAGAGAAAGAGGGGGGGGGGGGTGAGAGCAGTGAAGCTGAGAGGTGAGAAAGACTGAGCAAGAGAGTGAAAGTAGAGGGAAAGAAGGAGAAAGAGAAAAAGAGAGAGAGAGGAGAGGAGAGGCAAGGAGAGATGTGATCTGAGCTAAAGGTATAACAGAAAGGGAACGAAGAAAAAGCTGGAATGAAAGATCAAAACACTGAACATCTTTAAAATTCGTATTAAAATATATCTATACCTTCTTTGTGCTTCTCATACCAATCGGTGTTCCAGGAGAGTATACATGACAAGATGTTCTCTTTCTTTAATGCTTTGTTGATCTTCAGCAAAAAAAAAAAAAAAAAATTAAAACAAAGGCATACAAGAATAACATAAATCAAATACTCCATGAGCTGCTAACTTTTCAACCATAGGCAACAACAACAACAAAATCATTAAACATCTTAAAAACAAGATTTTTTTTAACACCATGTAAGGGTTAGTTCCTGAAAGGACTTCCTGAAAGGACTGTTATTCATATGAGGTAGTTCTCATGAAAAAAAACAACTCTTTTGTGATCCAAAGCAGAGATGGTTGTATAACTCAACATTTCCGGTGTGATATTTCACTCCACGTCATGAAAGGTTTTGTCCATTGAGAACTAATGGAATTTGCTTGCTCATTATAACCGATATCCTATTACAGCCAACCTTGCTTTAAGAGCTTTGTGCCGCCATAGAATATCTCGCAAGGCAATTTGAGACCATGACAATATCCTCATACACTGTAATAGTCGTTACCTCATTACAGCTGACCTTGTTAAGTCAAAATTACTCGGTATCAGTTAAAAGGGGGGGGGGAAGAGACACAGAGACACGTACAATCTGACATACATGTATAACAGGAACTCTTTCAAGTGCTTCCTTTTTCATTTCAACTACTTGAGTGTTTTCCATCAAGTACTAAAGAAGGATACTCCTTGAAAAATACGCAAGTATCAAGTCTGCTATAAAAAAAAAGAATAACAGGAAATGGATATTTCTGAAAGAGGATGCCTATCTTGTTAATCTCTTAACATGGAAAAGGTGTAAAATGTGCAGGATATATTTGTTTTCTTTTTTACAGTGGAAACTCATTGTGAAGAGCCCCAAGATACAATGCGACACCTGAAGCAATTCTGCTGGCCAGAGTTCTTTCCATAAATATGCTTTTGTGTTTTTTCTATACAGATATTAGAGGATTTCTGATATAACAAAGTAATTTCCATGGTCCTAAATATCCTTGTTATATTGAAACTCCACTGTATCTCATACCAAAAGTATAATACATGTACAAAGAGTTCTAGGAATGGGGGTTTTGTATCTAAAAAGAAAAGGGGAAAAAGGGAAAGGAATAAAGGATCTCACCAGAGTTGCCTCAGAAGTTTCTGTCCTATAGTTTCCAGGTGGAATGTTTGATGTCTGTGAAAGCCCTCTCTTCTTCAAAGGTTTCCCAGTGTCTGAAGCCATCAAGGATGAGTTTGAGGGGCCACTTGGACAAAGAAATTGACCATTTCCAGGTGGTTTCATCACATTTAGTCCGGTGCTACATGTAGGTGCCTGAGAGGCAGTGACGTATGCTGCAGATGAACTCTGAGACAAAGAAGACACAGTTGGAGATGATGAGTGACCAAGAATTGTTCTAGTTGCTGTTACTGCATTCTCAGGGTCCATCTTACTGGAGCTTGCAGATGCAGGTTGCTGGGGGTCTTCCTGTAAGGAGTCGACCAATGCTGTAGAAGGTTTTACTGAAGGGTCCTGTAGAATGGGTGGAATGGGTGGATCGTGTGGTGAATAAGGAATGTCCTGTGTAGGAATGGTATTCTTCATGAAGACCTTCTTCTTCTGGAGGTCAGTTTGCTTCATAGTTTGCAGTAAATTATCAGATCTTGAAGGTCTCAGGAGACTCTTACTTGTCTTGGCTAATTTTTCAATGTTTGTATTGGCAATAGGCTTGCCAGTTGCTGCAGCACTTGTGCTTGGAGTGTCGGCAGGAGAGGGAGGCGTACATGTACGTCCATTTTCCTGTGAAAAAGACATGGTTTCTGCATCTTCCTCTTGCAGCAACAGGAATCTCTGTTGAGGATCTAACTCTGCTGGAGACCAAGCATTTCTTTGGCAAGGAAGAATCTTCTTTCCAGTGGTCTCATCCAGGTCTTTGGAAAATCTCATGGATGAGTGAGCTTTGGGAGGAATGGCTACATGTAATTCTGCCTCTTCACCATGAGGTACTGTTTCCTTCCTATGCTGACTGCTTGATTCTTCAGTGTCTTCACTGTCCAGGTCGATACTCAACTGAGAATCTGTTGGAAAGTATTGCCCAAGAGATGTATCCTCTAGATGCTTTTGTTGCTGCCGAGAGGCTGGTCTTTCACTATCCAGACTGTCCAGGCTACTACTTAACCGAGAATCTAAAGGAAAGTTTTGTCCTGGACAATTATCCTCTTTTGGTGCACGTTGTTGATTGGAAGCATTTTCATCAGAACTTCTGTGGTCTAAGGGAGTTTCAGAATCTGCATCGTCAGTGACGTTTTGACAGACTTCTTCATCAGAGCCTAGGCTGCTTATTTGAGAGTCTGTTGGGAAGTATTCCCTCACTTCTGGGGCAATACTTTTTCTCCTGTCTTCCTCATTACCTGTTGAATTTGACAGAGAATCACTCCCAACAAGTGTTTCAGTGGTACTTAAATCATCAACTGCATTGCTTGTCAAGTTTTCAGGATGGCTTTCAAGTACCGGTGAGAAAGGCTGTGTTTCACCGTACAATTCCTCAGTTGTGCTAGAGGTGCCTAATTCATCAACTGCATTAGTTGTTAAATTTTCAGAATCGTCATAATACATGGGAGAAAATGGCTGTGTGTCCAGGCATCCAGAGTCATTGATCTCTTGCATGTCATTGGATTGGGAGAAAGGCATTGATTCTGGATACACAGCATTTTCTTTATCACTTTCTTCCGTCACAGTGCCAGCTGGTGTCGCAGATGGGGATTTGTTGGTACCAAGATCTTCCGGTTCTTCACATGCATTTCCCAGCACCTCATCCCAGGATTTTGCTCTTGCAGAAGGTGAACTTCTCCCCTCTCTCGATACTTTGGTCATCTTTGAGGTCCCATAAAATGTTTCAGTTTTGATTTCATCTGGGGACGAGACACCCTTTTTGTTTGTTTTCCCTTTGGCTTTCTTAGATCTAGGAGGATCCTTATGGACAACATCCTCCTCATCTTCATCTTTCCTCATGGGATCATTCTTTCCTCCTTTAGACCTGTCCACTGTTCTTTTTGGTTCCTTCTTCTGGCTTCTCAAGACATTCTTATCCCCATGAGAACCTTCAACAGGAGAAAATGAGTTACTTTTGGAACTACCTGAAGCATCTCTAGCATCATATCCACTCTTTCTATTTGAATTTCTAGATCCTTTGATCCTCTTGGATTCATCATGGTTTATTCGACTACTCATTTTCTTCTTTGCTTTTTCAGAGCTAGAATTGTTTATGTCATCATCTTCACTGATCACAACAATGTTATTTCCATTCATCTCCTTGAGATTGCTCTTTCCTTCCTTGGACGCATCCTCTCCAGCTCTTTTCAATTCGGTTTTCTGATTCCTTGATCGCTTTCTCACAGGTGTGAGAGGAAGTGTAAGACTGACTATACCTGTAGGAGTGGCACCTGGAGACACTGCAGAACTTTGGACGGTCTCTGTAACAGGTGTGAGAGGAAGTTTAAGAGTGACTATACCTGTAGGAGTGGCACCTGGAGACACTGCAAAACTTTGGACGGTCTCTGTAACTTCCTCTCGAATCCCTCCAGATGATGCCTTCACAGGACTTCTTTTAGGTTTTTCAACTTCATTTGCTTTTACATCTTCAGTAATCATCAACATCCGGTCACCATCATCTCTATCATCAGAGTCTACTGCAGTTTCATTTGAGCTATGGGGCTCTTTCTTGATGTTGCCTGCTTGACTGGTCAGTTCCTTCAAGTCCTTATCATCAATATGTGTTTCATCAGAGTCTGTCCCACTCTCAGACACTACAGGCTCTTTTCTGATGACAAGGCGTCTACCCTCCTTGTGAACCTCCTCATCACTGCCAGTGTCCATAGGTTCTTCATCCAACCTGGGAGATGGACTTTTGTGAGACAATCTGTCCTGTTTTTTAGACTGCTCTTGACTATGCCCTTCATGCAAAAGATCAGCATGCGCTGAATCCTGATCAGGTTCGGGTTCTGAACCTAAACTGCTTGAAGATTGCTCTTTGCTACTCTTTGCAGCTTTGCTCTTCTCCTCTTGACCTCTCTTGTCCCTGCGTGCCTTACGTGTCACCTCCAGTCTGACATTAGATTGTTCACCATGACCTGTGTCTGGTTTGGTGCTTACATCTTGGGATGACTGTTCATCGTCATCTGTAGATGAGCTCTCATCACAGCTATCATGGTAGGGCCTTCTGTGTTTTCTTCTGAAGTTCTGACAGTTCTTCTTTACAACATTTCTTCTACGTTTTTCAACTTCATTCGCTTTTACATCATTAGTACTCATCAACTTCCGGTCACCATTATCTCCATCATCAGTGCCAACTGCAGTTTCATTTGAGCTAAGGGGCTCTTCCTTGATGTTGCCTGCTTGACTGGTCAGTTTCTCCAAGTCCTCATCATCAATACATGTTTCATCAGAGTCTGTCCCACTCTCAGACACTACAGGCTCTTTTCTGATGACAAGGCGCCTACCTTCCTTGTGAACCTCCTCAACGCAGGCAGTGTCCATAGGTTCTTCATCCAACCTTAGAGATGGACTATTGTGAGACAATCTGTCCTCTTTTTTGGACTGCTCTTGACCATGTCCTTCATGCAAAAGATCAGCATCCGTTGAATCGAGATCAGTTTCAGGTTCTGAATCTAAACTGCTTGAAGACTGCCGTTTGCTACTCCTTGCAACTTTCCTCTTCTTCACTTGACCTCTCCTGTCCCTGTGTCCCTTACGTTTCATCTCAAGTCTGGCATTAGATTGTTCACCATGACCTGTGTCTGGTTTGGTGCTTACATCTTGGGATGACTGTTCATCATCATCTGTAGATGAGCTCTCATCACAGCTGTCATGGTCAGGCCTTCTCTGTTTTCTTCTCAAGGCAGCATACATGTAGTTCTTCTTTGGACGTTTGTACACAGGCTCAGGGCTAGGATCCGAGTCCAATTCGTTGCTCATATTCTCCAAGTCTAAAGAAAAAGTACAATGTATTATTTTGCATTAATCACCTTATGTAGACTTTGAAGATCTACATGATGACATGGCAGTGAAATGAGAAAATTGGTATATCAAAATGACTTGAAATGCAAGAAAAATTGGCTAGAGATGGTAAAGAAATAAAATTGACATATGGTAAAATTCCCACAAATTAAAATGTTATTTGAAAAGCAATATATGACATAATTTCCTGCTTCAGTGCTGCTGCTTGAATACCAGAGGAAAAGTAAGAAGCTTGAATTGTTTCTTGAAAGAAAGATTTTCAAAGAAAAGCAAAGGATTGAAGACACTTTGCGAGTAACATAAATACATGTACATGTATGTCCATGTTCTTCCACTGCAGCATTTGCAGGCTACTAGATGTGTCCCAATCTGGATTCTTCAGCCCATGTCAACAAGAGACAAATAAGTTTTTACCTTTGAATGCCTACATCCAAGGTATTATCCAAAGTATAAATACAGTTCACTTCCGTTGAACATATTTCTTAAACATTATTTGCTAAGAGTAAAATCAAGGATTCTGCAAGCAGTTATAATTATCAGGCTGAGAAATAAACATCTCCAAACACTAACACTGAACAATTCATTGAAGTTTCTTGACATGAAAACAGCTTCCACCATTCAATAATCCAAATCATATTACTGTATTGTAATGGGACATTTTGTAAATGGTATTCTTATTATTGAATAATGATTACAACTACCTGGATGTAAAGGTATTTTGCGCATCTTAAGTTGCATTCTCTGTGTATATCTAAGAGCTTGCTTCAAGAGAAATTCCATAGGTGGGCTAAATGTACCTGTTAATAAATTAGAGGGGAAAGGTTTGGCAGTTTGGTAACATAATTTGACATGTAACACCGTTACAAGGTGCATATGAATTGGTCAGCAACTGGAAAAATGAGTGCTTTATGGATGCGCTTTAAAGCAAATGTCATTGGCAAATGTACATTAATGTAAGTTAACAAAATTTGAGGATTTTCTGTTTTTCTACCAAGACCCCATTGCATAAAACTTACCACTGATGGTAAAGTCTGCCATCAATGGTAACACTGCTCACCAGCCAATCAAATTGCAGGTTTCCACGGAAGTTACCATTGATGGCAAAGTTACCATTAATGGTAAGTTTATGCAACGGGTGTGTACTACAGTGTATTTGTATTTTATTTCAGCCTTCATGCCCAATTAAAAAAGCATTGAAATATACCAAGATCCTGAAAAATACATTGAGCCAGACCCACACATGTCAACAGAGATGCATGACAGAGCACACACGACAAATGAAAGCTTTGATGAAAATCTTGCAATACCATTTCCCATTTCTACCATATGCATCACAGCATACATGTATGTTGCTTGGTATTTAATGACCTGAACATAAAAATCAAAAGTCTAAAGTTCATTTTATCTTCAGCTCCTTAAGTCAGAGATACAACATTTTCAGGGCTTAACACTAACAGGTACCCAAGACACTTGGGCACCAAAATATCGGTCTGGGCTGCGTTTCACGAAACCGTCAAAAGTCTAACTTCTTGGACATCACATTGAAACGCGTGTTGTAGAATTAACACGCATATCAATGGGATGTCCATGAACTTGGACTTATGACGGTTTCATGAAATGCAGCCCTGAATCCTACCTCCCCCCCCCCCCCCCCCCCTCCAAATTTAGTAATTTTTCCATGTAGAGCTCAATGCATGAATACAGACCCTGAAATATCAGTTTAAATCCTCTGCAATAAAGTTTGTGGAGCTCTGCATTATTGCTGAAAAATCTTACTCAACCAAATCTTACCTCGACAATGTGAGTCTGTGTTACTTGTGGACTGGACATCTGCGCCATTATCAGCATCATCACGGTCACTAGTATTTGACAGAGGATCTTGAGGCAATAGCAACTCCTTAGTTGTAACAGAAGTGGCACACTCTGGTGAAACAGGATGCATTGGTGACTCCCAGGCTGGACCAGCACTTGGGCTGCTAGTGTCTTCTATATCCCATGGTGTATCCATACAGTCATATGTTTTGGGCTCCACTTGACTGTCGGATGGCATGCCTGCCCAAAGATCTCCAAGAGTCATTCTGTTGCCTGTGCCGTCACAAGGGTCACCATAAATATTTCCCGGCTCATCCTGCTCTTTGGGATTGCCAGTTCCATCTTCAACATTATAATCATCATCACATTCCACAACTTCCTCTCCAACACCTTTGGTTTGTTCCTCTACCTGATCTTCAGACTCAGAATCCACCGCAGGTCGAACTATCCTGACACCTTTTTTGTTGTTGTCATCGTCGTCATCATCATCATCATCATCATCATCATCAGCTTCAGTTTCCTGTTTAATTGCCTGTGCTTTATCTGAGGAGTTGTCTTTGATCGGTCTTACACTTGACTTGACTTTGATAGTCTTTCCTTTCCTCTCGAATAATGACATTTCTTGCTTTATTTCAACACGTTCTTTCATATACTCCAACCCTCTGCCCTTCCCGTTGCTTGTACATGTAGATGGCAAATTGCCGGTATCTCTACAGTCCTTGTCACTATAACTGTCACTAGCAAACACATCTGGCAAATCTGAATCACTGTCCGTGGAAACATCTTTAGTAGAGTTTGAAGGGACATCAGGTGAATCCTTCTCAGTGTTCACAGGAACATCATCTGGATCAGAATCTGTATCTGACGAAATGAGTATGACATCACTATTAGATTCATTCTCTTCCATCACTACCTCTCCATGTCTTCTTCCTCCAGATGGCCTCGAAACCGTTCTATTCATGGTTGTTGAAGGTGAGTCTTCATCCTCAGAGACATAAAATCCTTGGTTTTCCATTGTCTTCTATTTCTGATACAAAGATGCTTCATATTCACTGATCAATTCTCTGCAACCATCATCAACCAGGGAATCTGAATTGGCAATAAAATTGCTATCATCATCATCATTAGCTTTTGTTTATTTTACGCATCTGTCCATCTGCTTAGGAGTTAAAATGCCACTAGCATGTCCTGTGTCCTTCACATCTCAGGCAGTTTGTTGGACCGTATCTGCATGGTCAAACCATCCTTTGTCCAGCCTCATGTCAAGGTTATTACCATTGGTTGTGGTCTTCTTGCTGATCACACACTTTGTCCATTAAATATCTTTGTAACTCTATCACATTTACCACCAATACATGTACTTGCTTTTTGATGCACTCTAAAACTCTTCTCACGTTTGTACTATGTATTCTCTGTTGCTTCTATCTGCATCAATTGCAACAAAAGGATCACTCTCTCAAAGCTGCCTGACAGAGTACTGTTTTCTTCTATCTTCATCAACAGCATTGTAATGTTTGCTTTCCAAATGGTTCATTCTAAAGGCTGTTCCTTGGGCTAATATCTCAGTCAACTACTAAACTTGCAACTTTATGTACCTTGCTTCACTTGGATATCTTGCTCAAACAGATCTGACTTCTCACAGCAATACTCCCTTCACCTTACTGTATATTACCAGAGGGTGACCTCTACTCACAGGACTTTCATTTTACTTGTACACGATGAAGATTTTTGTGACGTGGTGTTGAACATTTATGGTGCCCTACCATCCTGTGCTCTTTTCCTTTGTCCTTCACACACTGGACACATGCTGGAAGATGACACAGGCTCTATGAGATGATCTCTTCAGTGAACATTGTCTAAATCTTAGTGCATTACTCACAGTTAAACCAGTGTTTGACTAGTTTTAAGGAAGTCCTGACAATCACCATCTTCTCCTTCTTCAGAACACTGTATTGTTTCCTGCAAAGAGGGTGTTCTTTGTTCCACCAAGGGTCAGCCCCACAGGCTAACTTCCTGTTCTGTAGACCTCTGACCTTTGTTCTAGATGTCCTAGAAGCAAAGAACAAAAGAAAAGCCTGCGTTCAATCAAGCATGCATATGCCACAAGCCTGCACAATTCATGAAAGAAACTCATTAATGATGATAACATGAGTTTCACACACTGTCTATGGGAAATACATGTACATGTAGTGGGTCAGTCCATGGGGTTGGGTCAACTTACATGTATACAGCAAAATGTAACAGAGTTACAGGGTATGAGCTCATGCATTAAAACACTGAAGATCAACTCCTCTTTTGAATATCTTTGATGCAACAAACACGTTGTCTTCTACTGTAAGCATAACTGTTTCATTAGATAATCTGTAATAGATTTACTATGAAGCACATTTCTTCTTTTTACCTCTGTAATACATTGTCATCACAATGCACTTGAACTTTGGTTTATGTTTATCTGAAGCATGATCCAGGGGTGCTTCCAACTTACATGTACATGTAGGTGGTCACAATTTTCTTGTTGAAATTAGTATTGAAAAATGTTGAATGGCTTTAAGTCCCTGTTTTTTCAGTTCTGGTATGTCACCAAAGTTAACCCAACCCATGGACCAACCCCTACATGTATGTTACGGGAATCGTAAAATTCAGTAGTCGTTGAGTAGACCCTAAAGAGGTTTTCAGATTCAGATTCTAGACTACCTACTATGTTGGAGAGATTAAAATAACATAATTGCTTAGTCTATTTTCAGAGTGGAGGGAGGGGGCAGAAGCATGTCCTACTTTGACATGTTACTTACTTTACGAGTATATCATGAAAGTTAGTGGTACAGACTCAGTTTTATACATTTACTTTCAATTCAACTGTCTGTGATCAATCCCACACATGCAAAATTATCTAGACCTGAAATTACATGAAATATGTCTAATGTCTTTGATGCTACCCCAAGGATTGCTCCAGCGAGACCAATTCTATGGCTCATACAAAAGCATTGTTGATCTTGAACACTAGATGAAACACCCCTTGATGTTTCACTCATAATGTGCTCTTAAATAAAAGGGGATGGAAGGCCTTGGAAAACAAAGACAGTCTGCTAATCTTCCTTCGTTTCTCACTTGCATGAGCTTAGAGCACGAGAGGGCAGCAAATTAAATGCCATTGGGTAAAAATGATGCCGTTGAATTTCATATCACGGTAGACGACCAATTTTATGCTCTAATTTTAAAAATTCAATATTTCAAGCATGTTCATGACTGGAGGGCACAAGATCAGGGTGAGATATCCTAAACAGCATCCTAAACAACGCGCTGGTAAGTGAAATTTTGTTTTTCTTCATTTGGTGTCATATCAGTCTGATATTATCAGTTCACTTTAAGTTTGAAATGATGTTGGCTCAAGTCTTAGTTCAGCAATTGGCTGAGGATTGAGGGGTTCAGAATCTGGCCTACGGGTGTACCGCACAGAGATTTACATATAAAGTTACAGCCTACAGGTTCAGTGGGCAGATAATGCAATAAATCATTGTTTTTTTTGGTAACATGGTAGAGTCTACATGTATTGTAAGTTGTAAGTTAGTGAATGTAAGTTGTTAAACTAAATTTGATTACCAGTAGTGGTACAACATACCGGGGGGGGGGGGGGGGGGGGGGCACTCAGTACATAATGCGTGGTGGGTATGTGCCGCGGAGAAGACCCCCATTTTAACACTCAAATTTCCAAGCATAGCATTTTTATCTTATTGAGAAAAAGAACAAAGAAAGCCGTTCCAAAGCATAGCATTTTCTTCTTATCCAGAAAAAAGAAGAAAGAAATCAGTTCCAAAGCTTCGCATGTTTTTCGTTACGCCGTTCCGGCCGCATCGATCCGCTACAATGAGCTGCATTTTTGGTGAAAAGCGGTCTGCAGAGCGCTGTCCGACCATCGCCTCTGTGCGAGCGCACCCGGCGGCCATGCCGCCGGGCTAGCTGCATGCACGTATGCCCGTTCCATAGGGATACATACGCACTCACACGCAGGCGAACTGTTCCAAAGACCCGTTTTCACAAACCTTTGTAGTTCCGAAGCCTGTTCCGAAGACCCTCCTTTTCACAATAAGCCCGTTCCAAAGCCCCCGTTTTTTGTCTCGCCCGCGGCACATACCTACCACTTTTGGGGTCGAGTACCCTCCCCCCCCCCCCCCCCCCCCCCGGGACAACATAAAGTAATAATCCAACTTTGGCCTCTAGCATTTACATTAACTTTAAATTAATATAAATTAAATTAAAGTTAAATTTAACTTAAGTCTTAAGTTGAAATTAACTAAAGTTAATTAACTTCATGAACTTCAGATCTACCTGTTTAATGTTAAGTCATGTAGATCTAAGTTGATTAACTTAACGTTGATGTAACTTAACTTAAATTTAAATTAACTTTGGCCTCTAACAAAGTAACATTTACATTAAGTTCAAGTTAATGTAAATTTTTAGTTAAGAAATATAGACTCTAGGGCTAGATCTATATCGCTTACTGTAATCGCACTTTGGCCATATCGTGGTTTAGAAAACCACTCGTTCATTCGACGCACGCACTTGTTTACAAAGAGAATGGAGGTGGAAATAGGAAAACAATGCGTGTGATGACTGAATAAAGCGCTGCTGTACAAAGTGAACGGTGGTTTCCTATTTCACGATAATGCCCGCACTTTTTGTCATGAGTTCTCAACGCTGAAGAATTAATGGCTGGATTGTCAGACGCCGTGCGAAATGGTCGGGCTAAATAACGTACGGGTACGTAGCTCACCTAATTCGCTTGAGCCTTGGCCTTTGTTGGCCAGCTACGAAGGCGAAGTCCTCGAAAGCAGCAGATTCAAGCTTATCCAGAAACAGTAAGAGTTGACAGATTCATCGTGCATTCTTTTCATAATACAAATAGACTCAGTGTGTCACTTCTCATTCATGTCATTTACAAATACAACCTACCGACTGAAGTCATGTACATGTATGTATGTTGGAATCCTACTCCTAGGTACTCAGCTAGCCAACCTGGCCTTCTAAATATAAGTTTTATACTGCATGCATGCACGTGTATTGTACAGCAGCTTGTACACAACGAACTTTCTAATTCTGTGCTTGTACAGCGCAGCCTAGAAATAGAAGACGTCTTCTATTTGGTACAGGCAGGTAGTATACGTCGACGCGACGTGCAGGTCCATATGCGCATGCGTGTTATCACGAGGCCCCGATCGATAGCTTTTTGGGGAATCCCCGGCTTTTAGGCATCCCGCAAGTACAGTGTAAATGAAGGGGGGGGGGGGGGGGGGACTAAGTGGAAGAGAGTAAAAGAAAGGATAGATGGAGGGGTTGGGGGGGGGGGGGGAACAGGAGGAGGAGGAGGAAGGATGAAAGGAAAAACTTACATGTAAAGACCAAGTCCACAGTACAGTAAGATGAAGTTCATTTCAATAAAAAAAAAATTAAAATATCCCACAAAACAATGACAATTTGATGAAAATCGGATGCAAAATAATGAAGTTATGAATTTTCAAATTTTCACAATTTTTCCCCAAATAGTTCTTGAACAGTCGATGAGCTGAACAAAAATTTCAGTAAATTTTCTTTTTTTTTCACTAAAAACTGAAAAGTCGTCCATCACATCTACACATATTAGACTAAATTACCATTTTTGTAAATATGCAAGGGGTGTTTAAGATAAATATGTGCATTTTTATAGCTAAAGTATGAAATTTCGTCATTTCTGTAGGCTATACATAATGTGCATGTGGAAAACGTCGCAACTCATAAACAAAGTAATTCCAGTTTACTAGTTTTAGCTATGACTCACTGAATATTCATATCGACTGTTCAAGAACTGTTTCGCGAAAAAAAAAAATTCATAACTCCTTTAATTTGCATCCAATTTTCATGAAATTTTTACTGTTTTGTTTGGAATTTTTTTATTCTTTTCATTGAAATGAACTTCATCTTGCTGTGGACTTGGCCTTTGAAGGAATTTCTTCCCAAGAAACAAACAGAGTAACTACCCGATACCCTTATTTTGATATTAACATGACTAAGAACAATGTATAGGAGTATATAAAATACAAGCTGAATTACTTACAACAAAACATAACATATGAAGACATAAACTACATAAATGTTTATAAAATGATATTGAGAAAACGGGAAGAGAAGAAGAATTGAGAAGTAGTAGAAGAAGAAGAAGAAGAAGAAGAAGAAGAAGAAGAAGAAGAAAGAAGAAGAAGAAGACGACGATGACTATGGAAACGAAGAGAGAGAGAGAGAGAAGCTTAGTATGGGGATTGTACCCATGTACCAGGTACATACTATGTACCTTGGTTGCCCCTCTATGTACCTTGGTTGGCCCTCCCCAAAGGAATGGAAGGGTGACGATTACCCCCCCCCCCCATTTTCAATTCATAAAATTTAGTGGAGAGCCAGTGTAATCGAAACATCAATATATTTTACACTTTTTAAAGAAAATGTCTGAACAGACATAATCGTGGCTTCGATATGCTCCTTCGACAATTATCATTGCTCCTGTAGGTTTTCAAGTTTTTCATGCCTCCACTTCCCATGCAATGTGATGTCCCAAGGTATATACCACCGACTGCAATCAGTCAGCATTAAAAGCAATTTCCAGTGCCTTCAGGGTTTTTTTTCGTGTTTTTTTCCTTTCATTTTTTTTCTTTCTTTCTACAATCTTTCTTTACGTTTGTCTCTTTCTTTCTTTCTTTCGTTTTATTGCGTGCGGCGTTTTAAGCCAGAGTGTTTTGGCCTCGAGCACTGGCGTAAATCCCGGGGGGGGGGGGGGGTGGGGGGGGGAATATATCCCCCCCCCCACTTTTTGGAGAGGGGGGATGGCGTGTACAAATATCCCCCCCCCCCCACTTTTTAAGAAAGAAAATATATTTTAATTAATCCGTTAGTAAAATCTTTGAATATCTGTCATAAACAACCATCATATTTTAGAATTTCTATTTGAAAATGCGATTGAAAACCAAAAAAGTGGTTATTTTTGGCTCGCTCGCTTCGCTCGCTCGCAAAATAAATATTAAAATGTGTGTAGGGGGGTCTGTGGGGGTTAGTGAGGATGTGTGCTTATACTTAAGTGTGAGATCGACAGAAAAAAAATCGTCAAAAAAGTCAATCATCCCCCCCCCCCCACTCCTCAGAGTGGATTTACGCCGGTGGCCTCGAGATTTCAATTACGAACACCACCTTTTGAAAATGAGCTGACCTCTCTATATCTCTTACATATATAGGGCAATTTCTTTTCCATTCTGTATTAAAGTGAAAATACTTGGATGAAAATGCTTTCTAAAAACTGTAAGAATTTTCTTGCACTGGGTCTAGCCTGTGAAAGAGTCCGGTAATGATATTACTGTGTAAATATTGTGAAAGAAAGCAGTAACAAATATTCTTAACTGCATACTATTTTGCATGATGCATGCGTGTTTTACGGTTACCCTACATTTACATTTCTGAAATCTAGGCCTGTTTTTGTTACTTTTCTCACGAGTAATCATGACATCGAATACGAATTCAACAAATGTGATGCCTGGGGATGCATTACCGAGCAATTTTGCTCAATATAGCGTCGCAGCATTTCTCACTGTGATAACAGTCACTGGAATATTGGGGAACAGTTTGACGATTCTCTCGGTATCTTTGTCGACTAAACTTCAAACCAAAACTAACGTCTTAGTGGTCAACCTGGCATTTTGCGATTTGATAGCCTGCTCCGTTATTCCTCTTCAAATCGTACCACTTGTAACACCACTTGAACCGACGCTACCAGACAGCATTCCTGTTTTATTAGGAATATTAATCACTGTTTCCTTATATGCCAGCATGTCGAACTTGGCAATAATTGCACTAAATAGGTTTGTCAAGATTACCCGATCTTCAAGCAACTATGATAAAGTTTTCACGAAGCTAAACATATCATTTATGATTATTGTAACATGGGCCTTGTCCGGTGTAGTGGGCATGATATTTTATTTGAATGGACTTCTGCTTACTTACGACTCACGGACAAAAATGTACAGACATGGTCGCCGTCAAAAGAGAAATAATTGGTTCAGTAACTTTGGAAACATGATCAACATAGCTTATGTTGTGTTTTGTTTTTTGCTGATATTGATTTGCTATGTCAAAATTGCTCTTCATGTTCGAGCTCACTTGAGAAGAATGGGTGCTGTAGCCGCCGCAGAAGCAGCTCCTTCAGATCGGGAACAGGAAAATACCACCATGACCACTGGGGGCAATAGTACAAGCAACCAAGTCACAAACCAAGAAATGCCGGTTAGACCACTGCCTCAGATACCTCTCGCGGCTAACAGATTTAAAGCTCATGAAATCAAGGTCACAAAGAATCTGGCTTTTGTTACCATCGTCTTTCTTCTGTGCTTTCTACCCTTTCCTCTCTTTCTAAACAGCTCGAATTCAACTCGATTCTACATTGGACTATGTCTGTGTCTGAGCAACTTCGCCATGAACCCACTTATCTACGCCTTCACACATGCAGATTTTCAGAAGGTGTATCGATGTATCTTCACCGGATCTCTTCGTAAGATTCCCTTTCCGTCCCGACTACTGAGAGCAATTTTACAACCACTGTGACTTCAGCACTTAACTGGAAATCGTGTTTATAACGGCACCAAGAAATGATGTTAAAGGCACTAATTATGACGGCAACCTTTAAAATAGAAGTTATATTACAGGTGATTGCACCGGCGTAAATCCGTTTTGAGGAGTGGGAGGATGATCGACTTTTTTGCCGAAATTTCTTGCGTGAACTCACTCTTAAGTATACACACACACTCTCTTACTCACCCGAGCAGGCCCCCACATACATAATTCTTTTATGTTGCGAGCGAACGAAGCATTTCAAATGAAATTCAACTATATGACCGTCGTTTATGACATTTCACCGACTGATTAATATAATTACAATATCATTTTTTCTTAAAATGAGGAGGGGGGATTTGTACACGCCATCCCCCACCCCCTCGAAAAAGTGGGGGATATATCCCCCATCCCCCCCCCCCCCCCCCCGGATTTTCGCCAATGATGGGTGATTGGAGCTCTTCAGGCGAAATTTACATGTATCTAAAGTAACTGCCACTAAGCACACACTGCCGTGAACTGATTGTTTATTATGTCGTATAGTAGTGTCGTAAAGCGAGGTATAATACGTTGAACATATATCGATATTTTAATGTGAAATGATTAGTTCACGTTCAAGTTCAAGTTTTTATTTCAAATTCCATATAAAATAGCAGGCGATTGAATACATAAACATTCAACACAAAGAAAGAAAAAAAAAGGACATTAGATAAAACTGAGTAATTGGATGGCAAAATTTACAGAGTAATAATAACTGATTAGGAATTTGGGTATAGCCAAAAAAAGCCGGATGGCTTGTCAAGTAAGCTACCCAGACGTTGAAAACAATGGTATAAACAAAATAAGACCAGATGCAACGATATTAAGAAGTAAAATATACAAGAAACAAAGGATAGATCCCGTACAAACCCTACACAGTGCAGTTACATGAATATAGACATAAAATCATTTAAAAGATCAAGCTCTCAGCAAATGTTTTTCAAGATTTTGTTTAAAAAGATTAAGGGTCTTACAAGACCAAATTTCAGATGGTAGACTGTTCCATACTACTGGCGCATAATGCCTAAAAGAATGAAGGGCAAATTTTTTTGTTGCAGGGTACAAGTGATACTTATCCTTATTTCTTGTATTGTAGTTATGTAATTTTGAGTTTTTCTTGATCGTACATGCTATGGAATTGTGAAGAATATTTTATTCATGTTTAGATATCATAATTGCACACTGATAGTCATTAATATTGTATATAGTAAGTACATTGAGTTTGACAAATAAATCTTTAGTATGGGCCAAACGATGTGAATGTGTACATATTCTGACCGCTCTTTTTTGAAGGAGGTATAAAGGTTGTAATTTAGAGCGATAGGTATTAGCGCAAACCACATTACAATAACTTAGATAAGACAAAATTAATGTATTATACAGGGTCAAGAGGATATGTTGAGGAAGAATGTGACGGAGTTTGCTGATAACACCAACATGACCAATATTCTTAGCTACTTTGTTTGTTATTGTACAAATGTGGCCTGTCCAGGACAATTTTTCATCTATAACAATACCTAAAAATTTTGTATGATGGACACGTTCTATAACTTCGTTATTCATTTTGATTTGAAAATTATCCAAACACTGTTGAACTGATTTTTAATATTAATATGAAAGTACATAAAGTTAGATTTATCTGTATTCAATAACAGTTTGTTTGAAGAGAACCAAAGTGAGACTCTTTCCAACTCAGTTTTAAGTATAACATTCAATGAAGACAAAGAGTGGCTTGAGATTAAAATGTTGGTGTCATCAGCAAATAGGATGAATCTGAGTTTATCCGTGCAATATGGCAAGTTATTCACAAATATAAAAAATAACAGCGGGCCCAATATGGACCCCTGAGGAACGCCACACGCAATGGAACGAGAATCTGACAAGGTATCCCTGTAGGATACATACTGCAATCGATTATACAAATAATTTTCAAAGCAAGGGGTTCACCTCACTCCATAACATTGCAATTTATACAATAATATACGAAAATCAATACAGTCCAACGCCTTGCTGAGGTCAAGGAAAATTCCAATAGTATGTAGTTTCCTATTCAAAGAGTTAACAACATAATCATGTAATTTGATTACTGCTAAATCAATGTAAGCGTTCCTGAGGAATCCATATTGATATTCATTCAAAATACTATTTTTACACAAGAATTCATAAAGTCTGGAGTTCACGATTCTTTCAAGGATTTTTGGAAAAAATGGTAAAACCGATATCGGGCGATAATTGGAAACATTATGAGCACCATCCTTTTTATAAATGGGGGTAACTCAAGCGATCTTTAAATTGGATGGGACAGTGCCTGAAGACAAAGATAAATTAAAAATATAGCATAGTGGTTTCAATATGAAATATATAGTTTTCTTTATTACTATTGGGCTTATACCATCAATGCCACAAGTAGAAGTTGAATTTAAATTCTTTACTACATCATATATTGTAACGAGCAGCATATCTGTTGTAATGGCATAGAGTAAGACAGACACTAGGTATAACGTGTAAGGTTATTGGAATCGGAACGTACGCGGGCAACGTATCTGATAGGTACTTGGCAATGAAGGAAAATTTGCATAATTCGCATGTTTAATTTATATGGGGGGACTATCATTATTCTATTAGGTTGATTATTGTTAGAAAAGTTGTTTGGACAAGGACCAGTGGTTATATTTGGTAAATTGGGTCATCTTGGACAAAAGTGCTATCTACTAACGAGAGTAGTATAAGGTTGTCTTGGACGTCATGACGTCATAACCTATATTTAGACATGACGTCATACTGTCTTGAACGTCATGACGTCATACTCCTAACCCTAGACATGACGTCATACCCCTAACCCTATCCCTAAATAGATGCATCCATGACGTCAACTCATTTGCATACATGACATCATAATTGAAAACTGAAACATGTCGTGATAAGATTGTGAAATAGCCAAAGAGGATGGTGAAAGAGGGGTGTGCGCATGTATGGACAGGCGATGGAAATTATGTTACATGAAGAAAAGTAGGGGGAAAACAACAAGGGGAAACGTTATAAGGGGGAGGTGTAGCTCCGTGTTTCATGAGAGCATCGTCGGCATTGGATATACAAGCAGAATAATTAGCACGAATTCAAGGGAGAAACGAAATCTTGGTGGGATATTACAAGTACAACGACTCGTCTGTATCATCGTGTACGTGGATATCCGAGAATACCTCGAGGAAAAACAACGAAACCTTACCTACGAAAAAAGGCGTGACTTTGAGCACAGGAGAATTCAAAGCATTGTGTACGGAAAGCGCGTAAATTCAGAAGATCATTCAAAGCCAATGTAAGACCTATTAAGTTCTAATCAAGTATATCCACCGAGTGTTATATGCAAACCCTAAAGCTCACTTCCGAAGGTGACTAACCCACCAGGATAAATACCTAACGCAGCAACACAATCCTTATTGACGAAAATAACGGGCAGGCTTCTTTCGTATGAACTTGACAATGAACCTCCGGCATTTTAAATGATTCCAATAAAAAAAAAAATAGCAGTGGTTATTAGACCTTCGAACGAAGATGCGCTGTGTGACCCACCAGGGTAAATACACACCCTTACGTAACACTATCCAGATCTAAATGTTGACAAAACGGGTATAGGTTTCTTTCGTATGAACGTGACAATGAACCTCCGGCCTTTTTATATGATTCTAAAAAAAAAAAAAAAAAAAATTATTCTTTATATTAGATCTTCAAAGATGCCCTTTTAAACCCTTCAGGGTTTAGCATTCCCCTGTACTGTACAAGGCCTTTCAGGTAAACACCCCTTTATACGTTATTCATGCAATATCTCTCGGTTTCTTGTGGAAACCCCATCAGAGATACGGTCAAACAGCGCATCTATCTGTGCTCATCTCTCAGTTCATTACCTACCCATAATCATCCGTCTCATATGACCCAGGTCTCGTCACTTTCATTCTATAATGATTATATCCTAGCAGTATTTATTGTTATTCCATGACTTACTCGTTCGGTCATTTTATCGTTTCACCATTGACTCATTTACTCATTTCATCATTTCGTCATTCCGTCATTCCGTCATTCCGTTATTTCTTCATTTTATCGTTTCAACATTTTATCATTCCGGAGTTTCCTCATTTCATCAATTCGTCATAATGACGTACTCATTTCGTCATTTTATGATTTCATCATTTCGCCATTCCGTCATTTCATCATTTCGTAATGTCATCATTTCAGCATTTTATCATTCCAGAGTTTCATGTTTCACCATTTCTCCATTTCATCATTTAGTCATTCCGTCATTTCATCATTTCATCAAACTACGGCACTGCCTATTCTACTCTCCACATGTGGGGTATATCAAAGGTATGATATTCCGATGATTTGACGGGGTTGGGTCAATGCTATGTATGACATATGGTATAAAAGACTCCCAATAACAAATGTAAAGCAATGTGACAAGGAAACAGAACCCAGGTATACAATATTTTATTATCAAATATGCAAACATATAATTCGATAACAAATTATGAAGGCATAGCACATAAGAAAACATAACACGGTATAAAATCAATATAACACAGCCAATTCTTGGACAATGCAAGTGAAGATCTAATAAGTTTATAACTTGTTAAAATAGAGTTCTTATGACGCATCATCACGCATGTATAGTAGCTTCTTTGCAAAAGTATACATTTGGCTTAGTTGTCGCTTTCTTCAGTCCCCTCCATCTCTTTTTCATTGTCATCTTCATCTTCACCCTGATATTGGAATAAGACGTCAAATTTTGTCCGATGTCTCGCTAAAACTCTTTGAACGGTTTTCCATATACTTTTGCCATTTTCTGCTTTCTCCAGGAGATCTGACATAATTTCCAAATTGGTTTCATCTTCTCTAAGGTACAAGCTGTCCCTCAAGAACTGAGAGTAGAGGTCGAAAAAAATGCGTTCGACGGCCCAAAGAACTTTCACGTGTGCTTTTTCTTTAGCGCCTTCTTCGTCCATACCCAGGGAGATATATTTTTCCGTATTTGTCATTCCTCAGCTCTTCAGTGGCTGCCATGGCTTGTTCAAACCATTCTTGATAAGCCAAGTTGTCTTCAGGTTCTTCCTCGCAAGGTGTCTCCGACTTGGCAGATTCGTCCTCCATGTCATCTCTTTCTCCTTCTGAGTCACTCGTTTCAGCATCTTTCTCGTCGCTAGAGTCTGTGTCTCTTTGGGTATTAGACGACGATGCGGAGTGATAATTATCTTCTCTAGCCTCACCATCAAAGTTGGAATCTTCGTTCCAATATTCAGTTTTATGGCCCTCTTCGTCCTCGTCAATTTCAGGGTGTGCACGTTGTTGATGCCTCTTCATATCGAATTAGCGACCATACGACCTGTTACATTCTGAACAGCTGTAACGCTTGGACATACCGAAGGTATTCATGTTGACTCGATGACATTTATCTTTTGAATGATAATGAAACAACTGAAGCTTTCTAATATAAATTAGACCAATTTCACTTCCGGTTTATGTATTTGGCCCTCTATCGGCGACGCCATTGCTGCGGTGGGCAAGCGCGCTGACCGCGATTGGCTCTGTGTACAAAATGAATGTAAGATATGAGATACGCCCTTACATTGTTCCATTTACTTTACTCTAGATCAATGAAATAAAGCATGGATACATGGGTACATGAGGTAAGACAATGGCCATATCTGACAGATGAAGGTATGAGGTATTTTTGTACTTTCGATAGTTTTTCAACTTTGTTTTGTCAGTATAAGTTCGATTGCAGCAGAGAAGCCGTAGTAAACGGGAGCCCTCAATCTAACCCTGTTTACAAAGTCAGGTTTTCACTCATTAAATTTTACGGCATAGTATATAATGATAATGTTTCTTGACTTCAAAGTCCTTTCTGTTGATATTTTTTACCCACTGGCGACGGATTCCTTCGCATTGCTTACGGAAACCTGTGTAGGGGGTACGACTTCTCACACAAACAGGCTTCATGAGTCAAAAGCGAGTGAATTTCGCACTCAGTTAGCTTCAAATCTTTAAACTTTCTCCAATTTTTGTGGCATTCGAGCACCGCACAGCTGCGACCTGAACTTCCCTGACAATTTCTCATATAAATATTAAATATTAAAAGAAATCTGCATATAGACCAATTTCACCTCCGGTTTATGTATTTGGCCCTCTATCGGCGACGCCATTGCTGCGGTGGGCAAAAGCGCTGACCGCGATTGGCTCTGTGTACAAAATGAATGTAAGATATGAGATATGCCCCGATATTGTTCCATTTACTTTATTCTAGATCAATAAAATAAAGCATGGATACATGGGTAGATGAAGTAAGACAGTGGTCATATCTGACGGATGAAGGTATGATGTATTTTTGTACTTTCGATGGTTTTTCAACTTAGTTTTGTCAGTAAAAGTTCGATTGCAGCATAGAAGCCGTAGTAAACGGGAGCCCTAAATCTTACTCTGTTTACAAAGTCATGTTTTCACTCATTAAATTTTACGCCAAAGTACATAATGATAATGTTTCTTGACTTCAAAGTCCTTTCTGTTGATGTTTTTACCCACTGGCAACGAATTCCTTCACATTTCTTACGGAAACCTGTGTAGGGAGTACGGCTTCTCATACAAGCAGGCTTCATGAGTCAAAAGCGAGTGAATTTCGCACTCATTTAGCTTTCAATTTTTAAACTTTCTCTAATTCTTGTGGCATTTGAGCACCGCACAGCTGCGACCGGAACTTCCCTGATAATTTCTCATTTCAAATATTAAAATAAATCTGCATATACTGGTCAAAATAGACAAAAAATCGAACGAATGTACATAACGCGCCATTGACTTGTGTACTATAAAAGTTGGAGCGCCCACCGCAGTATGTCGAACTGTGTCGAACAGTCTGCTGCCCCCTTACGTTGTGAAATTGGTCTATTGGTCAAAATAGACCAAAAAAAAAAGAACGAATGTACATAACGCGCTATTGACTTGTGTACTATAAAAGTTGGAGCGCCCACCGCAGTATGTTGAACTGTGTCGAACAGTCTGCTGCAATCTTGCGTTGTGAAATTGGTCTGTACTGTTAGACATTTCACGTAAATGGTTTTTATACCGTATACCGCAGGTTGGCGCCGTAACGCCGCAGTTTGATTTCCCTAACGCCGCTACGGTAAAATGACGGAATGACAAAATGATGAAATGACGGAATGGCGAAATGATGAAATCATAAAATGACGAAATGAGTACGTCATTATGACGAATTGATGAAATGTGGAAACTCCGGAATGATAAAATGTTGAAACGATAAAATGAAGAAATAACGGAATGACGGAATGACGAAATGATGAAATGAGTAAATGAGTCAATGATGAAACGATAAAATGACCGAATGAGTATGTCATGGAATAACAATAAATACTGCTAGGATATAATCATTATAGAATGAAAGTGACGAGACCTGGGTCATATGAGACGGATGATTATGGGTAGGTAATGAACTGAGAGATGAGCACAGATAGATGCGCTGTTTGACAGTATCTCTGATGGGGTTTCCACAAGAAACCGAGAGATATTGCATGAATAACGTATAAAGGGGTGTTTACCTGAAAAGCCTTGTACAGTACAGGGGAATGCTAAACCCTGAAGGGTTTAAAAGGGCATCTTTGAAGATCTAATATAAAGAATTTTTTTTTTTTTTTTTTTTTTTAGAATCCTATAAAAAGGCCGGAGGTTCATTGTCACGTTCATACGAAAGAAACCTATACCCGTTTTGTCAATATTTAGATCTGGATAGTGTTACGTAAGGGTGTGTATTTACCCTGGTGGGTCACAGAGCGCATCTTCGTTCGAAGGTCTAATAACCACTGCTATTTTATTTTATTGGAATCATTTAAAATGCTGGAGGTTCATTGTCAAGTTCATACGAAAGAAGCCTGCCCGTTATTTTCGTCAATAAGGATTGTGTGGCTGCGTTAGGTAGCCTATTTATCCTGGTGGGTTAGTCACCTTCGGAAGTGAGCTTTAGGGTTTGCATATAACACTCGGTGGATATACTTGATTAGAACTTAATAGGTCTTACATTGGCTTTGAATGATCTTGTAAATTTACGCGCTTTCCGTACACAATGCTTTGAATTCTCCCGTGCTCAAAGTCACGCCTTTTTTCGTAGGTAAGGTTTCGTTGTATTTCCTCGAGGTATTCTCGGATATCCACGTACACGATGATACAGACGAGTCGTTGTACTTGTAATATCCCACCAAGATTTCGTTTCTCCCTTGAATTCGTGTTAATTCTTCTGCTTGTATATCCAATGCCGACGATGCTCTCATGAAACACGGAGCTACACCTCCCCCCCTTATAACGTTTCCCCTTGTTGTTTTCCCCCTACTTTTCTTCATGTAACATCATTTCCATCGCCTGTCCATACATGCGCACACCCCTCTTTCACCATCCTCTTTGGCTATTTCACAATCTTATCACGACATGTTTCAGTTTTCAATTATGATGTCATGTATGCAAATGAGTTGACGTCATGGATGCATCTATTTAGGGTTAGGGTTAGGGGTATGACGTCATGTCTAGGGTTAGGGGTATGACGTCATGACGTTCAAGACAGTATGACGTCATGTCTAAATATAGGTTATGACGTCATGACGTCCAAGAGAACCTTATACTACTAACGAGTACATCAATGATTTCTTAAATGTCTAAGTACAGGGATTTAGTTTAATTTAACACGATTGATCGCAACGGCCTAGCCACCGCAGAATATCCGCTCCTCAAATTCCCTGAACGTTCTCATTGAGAATCGATTCTGGACTGCACTCTGTTCACTGTGTGAGATTGCTGAGTATTGATTAAAGGTAATGTTCAAACCATAAAATTCTGCCGTGATTGCCTTTAATTAAGTGGCTAATTAACTAAGCAATTGATAAGTTGGAGAGAGTGAACTCAAGATCGGGTGAATGATTGTTGGACGGATGACCAATTGTTTGCTGCTGTGACGAAGAGAGCAGGGTGACCGATTGCTTCGAAGGATGGGTGATTGCTGGTAGGTCAGGAGCAAGAGACGGTCCAGCCATCAGCAGCGGTCATATACTTTGACCAGACGGACGGGGAGCTCGGCCAGGCACGAGGCATCCTGACAAGATAGCCGTGTCAGCCGGCAAGGCGAACCGTGCCCGTCACAATGTATTTCGCTTTTGATACAAGCTGAAAAAAATATTGATTTACTGAATGGCTTAGGCAGGAACTTCATGAAAGCCTGGGAATCAGTATAATTTGTAGAATTATTAGAAAGCAGACAAATTTTAACAAAGAATTCATTGAAACAGCAATATTTTTGTCACCATGGATTGTATCATTACCACTTTTTATAAAATCTGGCAAGTTTTTTTTCTTATTACCAAGTATCTTTCTTATTACATTCCTAGTTCTTCTTAAATTTCCACTACATTCATAACTTATTTGCATAAAATTTCCTCCTAGCATCTTTTAATAGTTTGATCAATTCATTTCTCAATTTAACATGTTTCTTTTAATTTTTGCAGTTCGATTTTTGCAATATATCTTGTATAATCTATGTTTTTCTGATCATATTAAGTAATAGTGAATCAATCCATGGTGGGTTTTTTTTCGCCCTCTTTTCCAGTCTTGACTTCACCTTTTAAAAAGTATAATTATATAATAGTATAAACTCCTTGAGGAAAATGTCATATATGTATAAACTCCTTGAGGAAAGTGTCATATGCTCTATCAGCATTGTCACAAGATAGAATTACATTCCAATTAACAGACAACAATTTCTCTTCGAAAAAAATTATGCTAGTTTCGTTTATGAGTCGTTTCACATAGAAGATATCTTTTGTGTCAAAAGTATATTCTTTGGTGATTTGAAAAAAATGGGTAGATGGTCAGAAATCTTATTATAAAACAAACCAGATGATATATTGCAGTTGAAGTTATAGGTAAATATGTTATTTATGAGATTCATGTAATATGTGAGATTCTAGAGAGTTTGTCATATTAATAAAAAAAAAATTATCAGCGTGTAAGATATTTAATAAGTGATTTGTAGATGCATTCATGAGGTTAATGTTAAAATCTCCCATGATATAGCAGGGTTTCTTTTCAGCATTAATTTTTTCCAAAAAATTCTGAAATACATCATTAAATTGATTAACATTAGAGTGTGGCTTTCCATAAATAATACCAACCAGGATGTTTTTACGACGTTTCAAAAAAACTTCGATGAAAAATCGTCAGAGCAGTTTAATGAATCATTTCTAATTATAAAATTCAATTGATTACTCATGGATAAGGCTACACCACCACCTCTTCCATGTGAACGCAAAACATATGGATGAAGCAATAACCTTCAATATGAAATAAAATGGGCGTGGTCTCATTTATCCACGTTTCCGAAAAACCATAGATTGTAAAGTTTAAAGGTAAAGTAGCTATGGAATCAGAAAGTTCTTGAAGTTTTTTTTGAGAGGCGACGCGAGTTAAAATGCAACATGCTAAATTGGTTACCCATACATTTATCTTTATAGAAGTCCTCTGATTCATCTCCAAGGTACTATTTACAACAATAATCATGATCATATTGTACATCAAACTCATCAATATCACTGGTATAACCATTATTTACATTATTAAGATCTTGGATATATTGATGCCGTAGTTTCAGTATCACTGGGGATTAATGATTGTAGGTCATCATTATCAATTACACTGAAAAGATATAGAGAATGACTGTACACATCTTGGAAATATACAATGGCATAATTCAACGCCAGTTAATGTTACGTCATTGCAAGTAGAACAATCTATAAATGCTGACCTTACTGCACAATTACAATAAGCACAAACATCTAAAACGTAGAACACAATAACAGCACACGCCCACAAACGCACACACACACACACACACACACACACACGAAGAAAAGAAGAAGAAAAAGCTATGGTAAGGTTTAAAAGGCTAAAATGTTAAAGCCAGGGGTACATCATTTGAGTCAACTATAGTTTATCAATGTCCGCTTTGGTTTTAATGTGTTTCTTTTGACATCCTGGGGTTTTTCCTATGGCGAAGATTCGACCATCAAGTGACGAAGCTGCTTTGACGGTGTTGTTGCTTATGGCATAGTTCAGAAGTTCTGCGTTAGGGGCAGTGAGGTCCTCCATGATCGACTTAAAACAAATACAGAAATTCACGTTCATTTTCTCATGGCAGTATGAAAATGTTTAATGGCAAGAAAGATATATACAGTAAATCAATTACAAACAAGGAAGTGAACACTCGTAAAGTGAAGCTTGTACCGGGGACGCCGAATTAAACCGAGTAATGACAACGATTAGACACGTACTTCAAAAGTATAGAAAATGGAAAGAAGAATAGAAATAAGATGCTTTGAAAGGAGGAAATATTGTGCAATATCATTAATTCAACTTCGCGAAATGATTGCAGAATTGCTGAGTTACACATATTGAATTACAGCAGGATTTTGAACAGGAACTTGAATAAAATTTGCTTTGAAGAGAAGCTTGATGTTTTGTGATTCCGGAATGATGAAAATTAATTTATAAGCTTTTCCTTTCATTTTATGTAGATTTGGGTGAATGACACGGTAAAGATGCAAGTTTAAACTTATACCCCGTTTAAATCTATATCACTCTTTGTCACACCAGATGACTGTCTGAGGTAAGGTCGGGGTGAAATTTCTTCTCAAACACGAGGTAACAAAAGCGAGGACCGTTTAAATCAGAACGCACATCTGCGGTAATCGCGAGTTGCGTTGTCATAAAATGTCCAGCGGGGGAAAAGCGCGCTGCACAGTCGTGTTGAAATCAGTACTGGTTGAAATAAAGAAGAAATAATAGAAGGAGGCCTACCATACGTAATTGTGTTACTTCGTAAATTAATCTTTCATTTGCGAACTCGACGTCGACAGCTACAGAGACACGCTTATACTTAACTCGAAAATGTGCAGCTAGTCGCTTATACATTGAATAATAATAATAAAAAACCCATTAGAATGATCAGCATACAGAATGAAAATCAATATTTGATATCAAAATATTTTTTAAAAACTTTTTTTGTGGGCACTTTATTGAAAGCTTAAGGTGGAACACTGTTTTTGCCAATACATGTTAGGCAAACCGGCCTCATTGTTTATGTGCTCACCTAAGCGCGCGCTCTGACGAGAGGACTTCCGTTTTCTACCCCGGGATCACTCCGGATGACTGATGAGGAAGTTGTGCCGTGTCGTGCTCTAGCGTGATTTTCACCTCGCGTTTACCTCGCGTTCGTGCTTTGTCCTTCTGCCGAGACCTTTTAAATCCGCAGTTGACAAAGGACGACACGAGGTAACCTCCTGAGATTACCTCGCGTTTTTGGTAGATTTAAACGGGGTATTAGATGGACTGCTCTTCAAATGCTCTTGTAATAAAATCATGACTATAGAACAGGAGCCGCGGAACATTTTTGAAAGGGGGGGGGGGGAGCTGATCATGCGAACAAGTACAGTCATTGCCACTTTATTGTTGTGGCCAACGTGTCTATTCAAAAAAAAACTTTTACCGAATATACTGAAGTTTAACCATGGACCAGACATTATACTAAACCCTAAACCTAACCCTCACCTTAAGGATATAAGGAAAAAAAAATAATATAAAAAATGGGGATGTTTAAACAACTGTTGGAACGGTAGGTTCATATTTTCAACAACCCACTGAGTGTTAGACAAATGTTGTAACAGCATATCTCTACGACGAAATAAAGTGCAAAGCAAACTGTCGCCGGAGCACGGTGTCGAGAATGGTATTACAAAAAAAAAAAAATTAAAATCCATATTTTTGGATGATAATAAAAAAAAAAATGGTAGATCTTATTTCGGTATACTGATTGGTTTGATCTGATTTAAGGTGGGCCGGGGGGGGGGGGGGGTGTCCTGGGAACCGTGATTAAAAAATCAATGACAAACATAATGAGCTCAGTGGTGAATTTTTAACTTGTGCATTAATAGATCAAATTTTCCTCTTATGACCCCATAACAGAAGCAAGAATAGTTTTCAAGAAGCCAATACTATCACGTTTGCTAGAGAAAAAAAAGTATTAAGAGCTTATTAATACGCACAGTATATCATTATGTAAGTTGAGCTCGCGTTTGTAATTCGGAAACAATTACAAATCGTTTTGCTATCCATCATGTCTACTACTAGCATTATAGCAATCATCGGACACAAAAATAATAAGAAGAATAATAATGATATTAATGATAATGATAATAATATCAATAATGATAATAATAGTCCTTGACAAAATTTACTCTTGTTGACGAGTCAAAATGGACAGAAAAAAGGTGTCTTCGAGACATCTTTAATTACCGTGATAATTATGTATGAAATTACCATAATAACGGCCTCTGATAAATGTAATGACCTCAGTGGTAAATTCTGAACTTGTGCATTAATCATGTTAATAGATCAAAATTATCTCTTGAAACCCCATACGAGAAGCAAGAGTGGTTTTCAAGAGGCCAATTCTGTCACGTTTGCTTCCAGAGAGACTGTATAATGCCTGTTAATACCTGCAGTTGTAATCATAATTATGGAGGTTGAGTTCGCGTTTGTGATTCAGGTTTTGTTTCCCCATATAGCATTATAGTAATCATCACAAAAAATAATATTGTTCCAAAGAGAATCTTTAAAATGACAGTAATCCTTGAGAAAGATTAACTCTTACTGGCAAGTAGAAGTGGACAAGAAAAAAAATACCTCGAGATTTCGATTTCGACATCTTTCATTAAAGGCCTTAGATTTGATATGAATGGACAATTTTGTTTTGTTTCTTGAACTTTTTTTAAATGTTTCTTTATCAGAATTGCAATATTCCAATATATAAGGTAGGCAATGTCCTAAGAAGATCAGACACTTTGTCTGAGCCTCTGAAAGAAATCGAAACTTAGTTTACACTGCTCTGTGAAAATAACAGCATTTATTTCGCAGAGATTTCAGACATTATATCTCAAAATACTGTTCGTTCATATCTGGTTTGTCGGTTGAGGTGGTTGGCAAATTTTACTCGTGTAATCTGTTATGAGTTGTTGATGTCATCATTGGTGACTGAATCAGCGTTGGGCTTTTGACGGGACATATTTTCACGAAAAAAAAAATAATCATGCTTCAAGATACTAACTCAACGAATGGGGTGCCTAGGAATTTATCACAGTATATCGCTGGGTCGTTCCTCATTTTAATAACGGTTATTGGCACACTAGGCAATAGTTTGACGATTCTCTCAGTATCTTTATCGACTAAACTTCAAACCAAAACTAACGTCTTTGTGGTCAACCTGGCATTTTGCGATTTGATAGCCTGCTCCGTTATTCCTCTTCAAATCGTACCACTTGTAACACCACTTGAACCGACGCTACCTGACAGCATTCCTGTTGTATTAGGAATATTAATCACCGTTTCCTTATATGCCAGCATGTCGAACTTGGCAATAATTGCACTAAATAGGTTTGTCAAGATTACCCGATCTTCAAGCAACTATGATAAAGTTTTCACGAAGCTAAACATATCATTTATGATTATGTTAACATGGGCCTTGTCTGGTGTAGTGGGCATGATATTTTATTTGAATGGACTTCGGCTTACTTACGACTCACGGACAAAAATGTACAGACATGGTCGCCGTCAAAAGAGAAATAATTGGTTCAGTAACTTTGGAAACATGATCAACACAGCTTATGTTGTGTTTTGTTTTTTTCTGATATTGATTTGCTATGTCAAAATTGCTCTTCATGTTCGAGCTCACTTAAGAAGAATAGCTGCTGCAGCCACCGCAGAAGCAGCTCCTTCAGATCGGGAACAGGAAAATACCACCATGTCCACGGGGGGCAATACACGCAACCAAGTCACAAACCAAGAAATGCCGGTTAGACCACTGCCTCAGATACCTCTCGCGGCTAACAGATTTAAAGCTCATGAAATCAAGGTAACAAAGAATCTGGCTTTTGTTACCATCGTCTTTCTTCTTTGCTTTCTACCCTTTCCTCTCTTTCTAAACAGCTCGAATTCAACTCGATTCTACATTGGACTATGTCTGTGTCTGAGCAACTCCGCCATGAACCCACTTATCTACGCCTTCACACATGCAGATTTTCAGAAGGTGTATCGATGTATCTTCACCGGATCTCTTCGTAAGATTCCCTTTCCGTCCCGACTACTGAGAGCGATTTTACAGCCACTGTGACTTCAGCACTTAACTGGAAATCGTGTTTATAACGGCACCAAGAAATGATGTTAAAGGCACTAATTATCACTGCAACCTTTAAAACAGGAGTTACGTTACAGGTGATTGCACCGGCGTAAATCCGTTTCGAGGAGTGAGGATGATCGACTTTTTCCCCGAAATTTCTTGCGTGAACTCACTCTTCAGTATACACACACACTCTTACTCACCCGAGCAGGCCCCCACATACATAATTCTTTTATTTTGCGAGCGAACGAAGCACTTCAAATGAAATTCCACTATATGACCGTCGCTTATGAAATTTCACCAAGTGATTGATTTTTTTCTTAAAATGGGGGGGGGGGGGGGGGGGATTTGTACACGCCATCCCCCACCCCCTCGAAAAAGTGGGGGATATATCCCCCATCCCCCCCCCCTCCCGGATTTTCGCCAATGATGGGTGATTGGAGCTCTTCAGACGAAATTTACATGTATCTAAAGTAACTGCCACCAAGCACACACTGCCGTGAACTGATTGTTTATTATGGCGTATAGTAGTGTCGTAAAGCGTGGTATAATCATGGGTATAATACGTGGAACATATATCGATATTTTAATGTGAAATGATTAGTTCAAGTTCAAGTTCAAGTTCAAGTTTTTATTTCAAATTCCATATAAAATAGCACTGATTGAATCCATATAAATTCAACACAAAGAAAAAAAGGACATTACATAAAATTGAGTAATTGCATGGCAAAATTTACAGAGTAATAATAACTGATTGGGAATTTGGGTATAGCCAACAAAGCCGGATGGCTTGTCGAGTAGGCTACCCAGACGTTGAAAACAATGGTATAAACATATCAAAATAAGACCAGATGCAACTATATTAAGAAGTAAAATATACAAGAAACAAAGGATAGATCCCGTACAAACCCTAGACAATGCAGTTACATGAATATAGACATAAAAATCATTTAAAAGATCAAGCTCTCAGCAAATGTTTTTTAAGATTTTGTTTTAAAAGATTAAGGGTCTTACAAGACCAAATTTCAGATGGTAGACTGTTCCATACTACTGGCGCATCATGCCTAAAAGAATGAAGGGCAAAATTTTTTGTTGCAGGGTACAAGTGATACTTATCCTTATTTCTTGTATTGTAGTTATGTAATTTTGAGTTTTTCTTGATCATACATGCTATCGAATTGTGAAGAATATTTTTTTCATGTTTAAATATCATAATTGCACATTGATAGTCATTAATATTATATATAGTAAGTACAATGAGTTTGACAAATAAATCTTTAGTATGGGCCAAACGATGTGAATGTGTACATATTCTGACCGCTCTTTTTTGAAGGAGGTATAAAGGTTGTAATTTAGAGCGATAGGTATTAGCCTAAACCACACTTAGCTACTTTGTTTGTTATTGTACAAATGTGGCCAGTCCAGGACAATTTTTCATCTATAACAATACCTAAAAATTTTGTATGATGGACACGTTTTATAACTTCGTTATTCATTTTGATTTGAAAATTATCCAAACACTGTTGAACTGATTTTTAAATATTAATATGAAAGTACATAAAGTTAGATTTATCTGTATTCAATAACAGTTTGTTTGAAGAGAACCAAAGTGAGACTCTTTCCAACTCAGTTTTAAGTATAACATTCAATGAAGACAAAGAGTGGCTTGAGATTAAAATGTTGGTGTCATCAGCAAATAGGATGAATTTGAGTTTATCAATGCAATATGGCAAGTTATTCACAAATATAAAAAATAACAGCGGGCCCAATATGGACCCCTGAGGAACGCCACACGCAATTGAACGAGAATTTGACAAGGTATCTCTGTAGGATACGTACTGCAATCGATTATATAAAAAAATTCAAACCAAAGCAAGGGGCTTCCCCTCACTCCATAACATTGTAATTTATACAATAATGTCCGAAAATCAATACAGTCGAACGCCTTGCTGAGGTCAAGGAAAATTCCAATAGTATGTAGTTTCCTATTCAAAGAATCAACAACATAATCATGTAATCTGATTACTGCTAAATCAGTTGAAGCGTTCCTCAGGAATCCATATTGATATTCATTCAAAATACTATTTTTACACAAGAATTCATAAAGTCTGGAGTTCACAATTCTTTAAAGGATTTTTGGAAAAAAATGGTAAAACCGATATCGGGCGATAATTGGAAACATTATGAGCATCATCCTTTTTATAAATGGGGGTAACTCAAGCGATCTTTAAATTGGATGGGACAATGCCTGAAGACAAAGATACATTAAAAATATAGCATAGTGGTGTTCAATATGAAATATATAGTTTTCTTTATTACTATTTGGCTTATACCATCAATGCCACAAGTAGAAGCTGAATTTAAATTCTTTACTACATCATATATTGTAACGAGCAGCACATCTGTTGTAATGGCATAGAGTAACACAGACACTAGGTGTAACGTGTAAGCCTATTGGGATCGGAACGTACGCGGACAACGTATCTGATAGGTACTTGGCAATGAAGGAAATTTTGCATAATTCGCATGTTTAATTTATATGGGGGGACTATCATGATTCTGTTAGGTTAATTATTGTAAAAAAAAGTTGTTTGGACAAGGACCAGTGGTTATATTTGGTAAATTGGGTCATCTTGGACAAAAGTACTATCTACTAACGAGTACATCAATGATTTCTTAAATGTCTAAATACAGGGATTTAATTAAGTTAAAATGATTGATCGCAACGGCCTAGCCATCGCAGGATATCCGCCCCTTACATTCCCTGATCGTTCTTACAGAGAATTGATTCTGCGCTGCACTCTGCTCACTGTGTGAGATTGCTGAGTGTTGATTAAAGGTAATGTTCGATTGCCTTTAATTAAGTGGCTAATTATTCTAAGCAATCGATGAGTTGTCAGAGAGTGAACTCAAGATCGTGTGAAGGATTGTTGGACGGATGACCAATTATTTGCTGCTGTGACGAGGAGAGCAAGGTGACCGATTGCTTCGAAGGATGGGTGATTGCTGGTAGGCCACGAGCAAGAGACGGTTGACGGTTGGTGATGATCGAGCACCGGCAGCTCCAGCCATCAGCAGCGCTCATATACTTTGATCAGACGGACGGGGAGCTCGGCCAGGCACGGGGCATCCTGACAAGATAGCCGTGTCAGCCGGCAAGGCGAACCGTGCCCGTCACAATGTATTTCGCTTTTGATACAAGCTGAAAAAAATATTGATTTACTGAATGGCTTAGGCAGGAACTTCATGAAAGCCTGGGAATCAGTATAATTTGTAGAATTATTAGAAAGCAGACAAATTTTAACAAAGAATTCATTGAAACAGCAATATTTTTGTCACCGTGGATTGTATCATTACCACTTTTCATAAAATCTGGCAAGTTTTTTTTTTCTTATTACCAAGTATCTTTCTTATTACATTCTTAGTTCTTCTTAAATTTCCACTACATTCGTAACTTATTTGCATAAAATTTCCTCCTAGCATCTTTTAATAATTTGATCAATTCATTTCTCAATTTAACATGTTTCTTTTAATTTTTGCAGTTCGATTTTTGCGATATATCTTGTATCATCTATGTTTTTCTGATCATATTAAGTAATAGTGAATCAATCCATGGTGGTTTTTTTTCGCCCTCTTTTCCAGTCTTGACTTCACCTTTTAAAAAGTATAATTATATAATAGTATAAACTCCTTGAGGAAAATACGATATGTATAAACTCCTTGAGGAAAATGTCATGTGTATAAACTCCTTGAGGAAAATGTCATATGCTCTATCAGCATTGTCACAAGATAGAATTACATTCCAATCAATAGACAACAATTTCTCTTCGAAAAAAATTATGCTAGTTTCGTTTATGATTCGTTTCACATAATAGATATCTTTTGTGTCAAAAGTATATCCTTTGGTGATTTGAAAAAAAATGGGTAGATGGTCAGAAATATCATTATAAAACAAACCAGATGATATATTACTGTTGAAGTTATAGGTATATATGTTATTTATGAGATTCATGAAATATGTGAGATTCTAGAGAGTTTGTCATATTAATGACTGTCAGGATCAAACCTGGGTTTTTGTTTATCTAAAGACTGGGTCACCAATCACCCCAAATCACATAAACAACCTCACATACCCCAAGCATCTTTTTTTAAAGTGAAGAGAGCTGTGATGTAGTCAAAGTACACATAAGTAAATGCACTGCACAACAATCATTCCGGTTTAAAGTTGTTTATTACAACTACATCATTTCGTTTCCAAATCAGATTTTGTTTTCCAATGAAAATTTCAACAATCAATTTAAAATTATATCACATATAGAAGACATTGACTTTCAAATGATAAAAACATAGCTTTGATTTTATCGGTCGAGAATTTCAGTTTGTGGAATGGGAAAAAAATCAATATGGGATGGGAAAAATAATAATTTGTCCGGACAATATTAAAGGGTCTATTAAATTAAAGGACTTCCCTGAATAATCATGGATGCAGTCCAAATGATGTCGTTGAAAATGGCGACGAGTTAACTGAAACGGCGGATATCCGATGACCTTGAAGACAGATGACGTAGAACGAAGAATATCGACGAATACCGAAGATCTACGAAGACTGTCGAAGAATGGCGTCACCGAAGATTAGGTGCCTTCGACCTGACGCATGACGTCGAGAAGAACTCAAGAACTCAAGGTTGAAAACTCAGGATAAATCATCGTGGCTCAGGGCTGACAACAACTGAAGGCGTCTAACGTAGCCCCAGAATATAATGGCTGACCATGGGTCACAGCTCCCTGACCAAAGGACCCTTGAAAATTGAATACATTCCCATTATCCAAAATGGCAAATCCTAACTTTCAACATTTTAAATATTACTTTTATTAATCATTTGATCAATACATGTCTTTCTTATCATTTAATAAGCATCGACAAAATATTTAGATAGTATTAATTCATCAGCAAGATGTATCAATCCTAAAAAGTTGACATAAATTCACTTCTGAAAAATACTGAAATATAACCATTTCATCACTGCAATATAATTGTGATAATTATTTAAAGCCGGAAATTATTAAAAACTCACAGCGTAATATTATGCCTAAGTTACTGACAGAAAACAGGCAACTGTTTGATAAAATTATTACAACCAGATTTGGATCAAAAATACAGTCCAAAATAACCTTTTAGATTGAAGAATCTAATATTTCTTTCTTTTCAGCTGAAATTTACTAATAAAAATATCAAATAGACTCACCACCATTGTGGGTAGAAAAACTCCAAACTTAACAAAAACTGAGGGTCATTTCTTCCTTGCTCCTCAGGATACAACCTCTCTCAACGAGTAATAAAATGAAAGTGATCCTACTCTCTGTGCAGAGCAATTAGCTGCACTGTACAATCAATAGACCTTGGGCGGGTCTTGGAATGTCAAGTGTTTATTCCACCTGTTACTAGAACCTGGAACCTACAACAAAAGGACCTGCAAGAGCTGAATACATTATAGCCCTTCCTAGTTAAAGTAACTAAATACATAAGATTTCATTATACAACTCAATTGGCAATACTGCCATCACAAGGCCAAAATGAGTAATTTATCATTACTTTTTTCATTTCAATTTTCTACGTAAAATAAACAAATTTTAGAATTTAGCTTTAGTGCTAAAAAAAAAAATAACTTGCTTGTGACAAACTTCCCCTTCCTCTAAGACGAAAGCTATAATTCAAAATTTAAGGACATCTGCTTAGATAATCTGCACCTACGTTCTCTGTTCCCTTTATTACTTGAACGCTGTAGTCATATGCTTGCAAAGCCAGCGCCCAACGCAGAACTCTTGGATTCTTTAGTTGCGCTTTTGATAGGTAAGCCAGAGGGTAATGATCAGTTTGGTATTTGAATTTCTTGCCGTACAAGTAGTAGGAAAACTTCTTAACTGCCCATGCCAAAGCTAAGCATTCGCGCTCAACCACGGAATATCTCTGTTCGCGATCTAGCAGCTTACGACTTGCATAGTTGATTGGAAACAAGTCTCCATCTTGCTCTTGCATTAGGACGGCTCCTATACCAATGTCTGATGCATCCGTTCTGACTACATACTCTTTGTTACCATCGGGTAGTTGTAAGATCGGATACTTACACAATCTTTCCTGCAGCGTGCGGAAAGCATGTTCATGTATTTCCTCCCATCTTACCTTCTCAGGTTTTCTTTTCTTCGTCAATCAGTCAGAGGGGCGGCTAGTACAGACATGTTAGGAATGAATTTCCTATAATATCCTACCAAGCCCAAGAACGATCTCACCTCTTTCTTCGTTGTCGGTCTCGACATCGACATGACCTTACCAAGCTTCTCTGGTGTCGGTTTCACTACACCTCTCTCTACAATGTGACCTAGAAACTCTACAGATCGACAACCAAGTCGACACTTACTCGGGCGTGCGGTCAGATGAGCTTCTCGTAATCGTTGGAAGACCCGTCGAAGATCGTCCACATGCTCTTCCCAAGTTTGGCTATACACCAATATATCATCGATGTAGTGAATGACATGTGGTAAACCTGTTAGCAATTTCCTCATCATTCGTGTAAATACTGCAGGAGCATTTACCATGCCAAAAGGTAACACTCTAAATTGATACTGACCTTCTGGTGTGACAAAAGCAGTCTTCTCACGATCCGTCTCCTTTACTGGAATTTGCCAGTATCCCTTTGACAAATCTATTTTGGAAAAGTGCCTGGCTTCTCCGATGTCAGACATAATCTGTTCAATGTTGGGTATTGGTTCATTATCGATAACTGTCACAGTGTTTAGTTTGCGATAATCTACACAAAATCTTACCTTGCCGTCTTTCTTTGGAACAAGAACCACTGGTGATGCGTAAGGTGATGTAGAAGGCTCTATTACATTCATCTCCAGCATCTTGTTCACTTCCTCTCTTATGGTCTCCTTCATACTCTGTGGAACAGGATATGGTCTAGAACGAATTGGTTCATTAGTTTTTACCTGAACATTGTGTTGGACAATGTTAGTATGGCCCGGCACATCGGTCAGTACATCAGAAAAATCACTGACCAAACCTACCACCTCTTCTCGTTCCACAGCATCGATTTCATCACTAATGTGTACATCATCAATACCTTCAGTTTGAGTTACTGATGGACACTCGATAGACACTGATTCATCACCACTTACTTGTTCCGATACTATACTGACTGAGTTAGCCTCCGTCAGTATTGACTCCCCACTGTCTCTCTCTACATATCTCTTTAGCAAGTTTGCATGATACGTTTTCTCCTTACCTCGTACCTGAAGTTTGTAGTTGTGTTGAGCTACACGTCCAAGTACTTCAAATGGTCCCTGCCATTGCATTTGAAGTTTGTTTGAGCTAGTGGGTAACAACAGTAGTACTTTGTCACCCTTCTCAAACCTCCTATCCCTAGCTTTAACATCAAAGTGCTTCTTGTACCTTAGAGATGATTTCTCAAGTACATTCCTAGCTACCTCACAAGTAGATTCCAATCTGTCCTTAAGATCTAAGACATATTGGTAAGTGGTCTTTACCTCTTCTTCAGGAATGTCCTCTGTCCATAATTCCCTAAGTATTGTCATAGGCCCTCTCACTACTCTACCGTACATTAGCTCAAATGGTGAGTGACCAGTACTCTCATGTGGTACTTCGCGATATGAAAATAGCAAAGCGGGTAGATATCGATCCCAGTCTTTGGGTCTCTCTTGGCACATGCGCCGGAGCATTTGTTTGAGCGTCCCATTGAAACGCTCGCATGCGCCGTTCGCCATAGGATGATAAGGCGTGGTATAAAATTGTCTAATTCCTACCAAGCGCGCTGCTTCTTTCATGACGCCAGCAGTGAATTGAGTGCCATTATCTGAAAGCATCTCATTCGGAAAGCCAAGTCTCGAAAATACTTCCATCAAACCTTCTGCTACGCGTTCTGCTTCTATCGAAGGGAGTGCAATCGCTTCAGCATAGCGAGTAGCCAGATCTACAAGTGTTAAGATGTAGCGATTTCCCTTATCAGTAATTGGTTGAATCGGACCAATTAAGTCAACCGCTACGCGACGAAAGCATGTGTCAATCAGTTTAGGGGTTACTAGCGGAACCTTACCTATTCGTCCCTTCGGTGTTGTGCGTTGACATGAATCACACGATGCACAATACCTCTTCACATCAGACTGAATACCTGGCCAATAAAATTGAGACATTACCCTGTCCAAAGTCTTCTTGGTCTGTAAATGTCCAGCTAAAGGCATATCATGTGCAAGATGTAAAACAGAGTTACGAAGTGGCTTAGGTACTACTAATTGCTTGAACTCCTTACCATTTTCCACATGTGGTGACCTGTAACATCGATATAAGAGTGAGTTATCATAGAAGTAGGACACTTCTCCTCCACTACCTACAGACTTACTTGTCCCACTATCTGCTAGTTTCTTTACCTTATCCAAAGTCGTGTCCTGTTGCTGTTCCCTCAGCATCTCGTCTCTGGTTGCCGAGATCTCGATACCACCTGGTGTCTTCAGCTTCCTCCAAGGCTGCTCCTTCTTCTTCTTCATCCCTCTAGTTTCTACACTAGCCCCTATTACCTCTTTGTGACCTCCATCCTCCAGGATGCCTTCATCTGCTCCTGTCTGCGTCTCTGCGTCGACACTATCTCCGAACTTCGGCCTCTTTGCCCCTTTAACATTTCCTATTATCAAATCATAAAGAGGGTTATCCATACAAAATGCCTTCACTTTCCCTGACAAGTATGGGGTACTCACATCTATAAATGCAGTAGGAATCCTCCTAATGCTATGATCCATGAGCAAACACACCTGATACTCACCAGTCATCTGCGATTTTGGTACAAGATCAGTGCGTACTACTACAGCATTACATCCTGTATCTCTTAAGACACTTATAGTCTTACCATTAACGTCACCATCGCATGTTGGCATATCTGATCCAAACTCATTATATGAACTATTCAACACAAATACCTCGTGCCCACACATGAGTTTCACAGTCTGAATTGCTTCTGCTTTATCAGCATTCAATTCCTGATGTTCAGACTCAGTACAAACACCTGCTACACAACTTCCACCCATTTGTTTACCCTTTCCTGAAGGAGATGGTTTGGGGTAACTCTTCATGGAATTAGAAGCATCCTTTCTTGTTGGACACCTCGGTGATATATGTCCTAACTTACCACATGTATGGCACTTAACGTCTGTGCTCCTATCTTTAGGCCTGCATTTCTGATCTTTAATGCCGCGCACTTCAAAGTATCGCTCAGCATGTTTGACCAACTCCTGCACATCATGTGGGGTGTGATCACGGACAAATATCACTAACTCACGCGAGCAGCAAGCCAGCAATTGTTCTTGTATGCATAAATCCAAAAGCGCGTCAAAAGAACGATTACATTCTGAAAGCTCAGCCCATCGGTTAGCATAATGTGTTATGCGAGCTGCGAACTGAGAAAATGACTCGCCATCTTTTTGCTTTGCTTCACGAAAGCGTTTTCGAAAGCCTTCTGCGGTTAAAGTAAAATGCTGCAACAAAGCATGTTTAAGCGCGTCATAATCCTCTGCTTCATTGCAAGGCAAACGGGTATAACACTCTAAGGCAGTACCAGTCAGAAGATTTCCTAAAGCAGGGGCCCAAACTCCCTTTGGCCATTTACTAAGTGCCGCGTGTCTCTCAAAACGCGCGATATATGCATCCAAATCATCAGAGTTCGCGTCAAACGCTTGCATGCGAGGTAACGCGCTCTGAAAACCTTGTGCTTCGTAACTTTCCTTCCTACACTCAGCAAGTTTGAGATCTAACTGTTTCTGTTTAGTTATCTCCTCAGCAAGCCTTTGCTGTTCTTCCCTAACTTTTTGCTGTTCTTCCCTAACTTTTTGCTCTTCTTCCCTAACTTTTTGCTGTTCTTCCCTAGCTTTTTGGCGCTCATCCCTAGCAGCAATGGCTTCTAACCTGTCAAGTTCCTTATCCCGTTCCTCACGAGCAAAAGTGAGCAACTTCTCACCCTGCAATCCAAATTCCTTTCCTAGCTCAATAAACTTTGACAGATCCATGTTAAGAAAAGTGTTAACAGGATAAACTGATGCCACAACCTAGCAAGAACTTACTGTCAGGAGCAACAATACAAGTTCAATTCAATACTTGAACAATTTGACAATTTCACTTAGCACATACTTCTGTGTAAAATGACCACTTTCTACTCTTCACTGCGAGAGGCCCCGGGTTCGACTCCCGGACAAGCCCCCAAATGTCAGGATCAAACCTGGGTTTTTGTTTATCTAAAGATTGGGTCACCAATCACCCCAAATCACATAAACAACCTCACATACCCCAAGCATCCTTTTTTAAAGTGAAGAGAGCTGTGATGTAGTCAAAGTACACATAAGTAAATGCACTGCACAACAATCATTCCGGTTTAAAGTTGTTTATTACAACTACATCATTTCGTTTCCAAATCAGATTTTGTTTTCCAATGAAAATTTCAACAATCAATTTAAAATTATATCACATATAGAAGACATTGACTTTCAAATGATAAAAACATAGCTTTGATTTTATCGGTCGAGAATTTCAGTTTGTGGAATGGGAAAAAAATCAATATGGGATGGGAAAAATAATAATTTGTCCGGACAATATTAAAGGGTCTATTAAATTAAAGGACTTCCCTGAATAATCATGGATGCAGTCCAAATGATGTCGTTGAAAATGGCGACGAGTTAACTGAAACGGCGGATATCCGATGACCTTGAAGACAGATGACGTAGAACGAAGAATATCGACGAATACCGAAGATCTACGAAGACTGTCGAAGAATGGCGTCACCGAAGATTAGGTGCCTTCGACCTGACGCATGACGTCGAGAAGAACTCAAGAACTCAAGGTTGAAAACTCAGGATAAATCATCGTGGCTCAGGGCTGACAACAACTGAAGGCGTCTAACGTAGCCCCAGAATATAATGGCTGACCATGGGTCACAGCTCCCTGACCAAAGGACCCTTGAAAATTGAATACATTCCCATTATCCAAAATGGCAAATCCTAACTTTCAACATTTTAAATATTACTTTTATTAATCATTTGATCAATACATGTCTTTCTTATCATTTAATAAGCATCGACAAAATATTTAGATAGTATTAATTCATCAGCAAGATGTATCAATCCTAAAAAGTTGACATAAATTCACTTCTGAAAAATACTGAAATATAACCATTTCATCACTGCAATATAATTGTGATAATTATTTAAAGCCGGAAATTATTAAAAACTCACAGCGTAATATTATGCCTAAGTTACTGACAGAAAACAGGCAACTGTTTGATAAAATTATTACAACCAGATTTGGATCAAAAATACAGTCCAAAATAACCTTTTAGATTGAAGAATCTAATATTTCTTTCTTTTCAGCTGAAATTTACTAATAAAAATATCAAATAGACTCACCACCATTGTGGGTAGAAAAACTCCAAACTTAACAAAAACTGAGGGTCATTTCTTCCTTGCTCCTCAGGATACAACCTCTCTCAACGAGTAATAAAATGAAAGTGATCCTACTCTCTGTGCAGAGCAATTAGCTGCACTGTACAATCAATAGACCTTGGGCGGGTCTTGGAATGTCAAGTGTTTATTCCACCTGTTACTAGAACCTGGAACCTACAACAAAAGGACCTGCAAGAGCTGAATACATTATAGCCCTTCCTAGTTAAAGTAACTAAATACATAAGATTTCATTATACAACTCAATTGGCAATACTGCCATCACAAGGCCAAAATGAGTAATTTATCATTACTTTTTTCATTTCAATTTTCTACGTAAAATAAACAAATTTTAGAATTTAGCTTTAGTGCTAAAAAAAAAAATAACTTGCTTGTGACAATGACAAAAAAATTATAAGCGTATAAGATATTTAATACGTGATTTGTAGATGCATTCATGAGGTTAATGTTAAAATCTCCCATGACATAGCAGGGTTTCTTTTCAGCATTAATTCTTTCCAAGAAATTCTGAAATACATCATTAAATTGATTAACATTAGATTGTGGCTTTCCATAAATAATACCAACCAGGATGTTTTTACGACGTTTCAAAAAAACTTCGATGAAGAGAGATTCATAATCGTCAGAGCAGTTTAATAAATCATTTCTAATTATAAAATTCAACTGATTACTAACGGATAAGGCTACACCACCACCTCTTCCATGTGAACGGTCTTTATGGATGAAACAATAACCTTCAATATGAAATAAAATGGGAATGGTCTCATTTATCCACGTTTCCATAGATTGTAAAGTTTAAAGGTAAAGTAGCTATGGAATCAGAAATTTCTTGAAAGTTTTTGAGAGGCGACGCGAGTTAAAATGTAACATACTAAATTGGTTACCCATACATTTATCTTTATAAAAGTCCTTTAATTCATCTTCAAGGTAATATTTACAATAAAAATCATGATCATATTGCACATCAAACTCATCAGTATCACTGGTAAAACCATTATTTACATTATTAAGATCTTGGATATATTGATGGTTAACCGTAGTTTCAGTATCACTGGGGAATAGTGATTGTAGCTCATCATTATCAATTACACTGAAAAGATATAGAGAATGACTGTACACATCTTGGAAATATACAATGGCATAATTTAACGTCCGTTAATGTTACGTCATTGCAAGTAGAACAGTAAATATAAATGCTGACCTTACTGCACAATTACAATAAGCACAAAACATCTAAAATTTAAAAGAATAACAGCATACCACACACAAACGCACACACACACACACACACACACAAAGAAAAGGGGAAAAAACTATGGTAAGGTTTAAAAGGCTTAAATGTTAAAGCCAGGGGTACATCATTTGAGTCAACTATAGTTTATCAATGTCCGCTTCGGTTTTAATGAGTTTCTTTTGACATCCTGGGACTTTTCCTATGGCGTGGATTCAACCATCAAGTGACCAAGCTGCTTTGACGGTGTTGTTGCCTATGGCATAGTTCAGAAGTTCTGCGTTAGGGGTAGTGAGGTCCTCCATGATCGACTTAAAACAAATACAGAAATTCACGTTCATTTTCTCATGGCAATATGAAAATGTTCAATGGCAGTAAAGATATATACAGTAAATCAATTACAAACAAGGAAGTGAACACTCGTAAAGTGGAGCTTGTACTGGCGACCGGTGGCGTAGACAGGTTTTTACACCTGGGGGGGGGGGGGGGGGATAACTTGCCGTTCACGAGAAATCGAGGATCAATTTCATATACAGATACACACACACACGCACACCCAAACAGGGCCTAACGCAGAAGGTTTTATTGGCACCATGAGTTCAGCACATAAGCATAATAATAATAATATATTACTTATTATTGTTGTTGTTATAATAATAATTGCTGTTCCTATCATTTTTAAACATGTTAATTCAGTTAACCTGGGGGATGATTGTACATGGCATCCTCTGAGGTGCATACCCCTCATCTCCCCCCCCCCCCCTCCCTGCTGTCTACGCCCCTACTGGGGTACGCCGAATTAAACCGAGTAATGACAACGATTAGACACGTACTTCAAAAGTATAGACAATGGAAAGTAGAATAGAAATAAGATGCTTTGAAAGGAGGAAATATTGTGCAATATCATTAACTTCGCGAAATGATTACAAAACTGCTGAGTTACACATATTGAATTTCAGCAGGATTTTGAACAGGATCTTGAATGAAATTTGCTTTGAAGAGTAGCTTGATGTTTTGTGATTTCGGAATGATGAAAAATAATTTATAAGCTTTTCCTTTCATTTTATGTTGATTTGGGTGAATGACACGGTAAAGACGCGAGTTTAAACTTATACCCCGTTTAAATCTATATCACTCTTTGTCACACCAGGGGGGTGTAACATAAAGAGATACAATCAATCTTACAATCAATTGTATCTCTTTAGTACATGGTTTGCCATAGACTTACGATTGATATCAATCGTAAGATTGATTGTATGTTTTATGTTACACCCCCCAGATGTCTGTCTGGGGTAAGGTTGGGGTGAAATTCCTTCTCAAACACGAGGTAACAACCCGGGGGTAACAAAAGCGAGGACCGTTTAAATCAGAACGCACATCTGCGGTAATCGCGAGGTGCGTTGTTGTAGTAAAATCAGAGTAAAATGTCCAGCGTGGATTTTTAAAAGCGCGCGCTGCACAGCCGTGTTGAAATCACTACTGGTTGAAATAAAGAAGAAATAATAGAAGTAGGCCTACCGTACCGTACGTAATTGTGTGGCTTCGTAAATCAATCTTTCATTTGCGAACTCGACGTCGACAGCTACAGAGGCACCCTAACATGTGCAGCTAGTCGCTTATACATTGAATATATCGGTATTTTTCATTAAAAAAACACTGGAATGATCAACATACAAAATGAAAATCAATATTTGATATCAAAATACTTTTGAAAAACTTTTTATATGGGCACTTTATTGAAAGCTTAATGTGGAACACTCTATTTTTGCCAATACATGTTCGGCAAACCGGCCTCATTATGTGCTCACCTAAGCGCGCGCTCTGACGAGAGGACTTCCGTTTTCTACCCCGCGCGAGCATTTAAATCTATGCTCAAACAGGGGATCAAACCGGATGACTGAGGAAGTTGTGCCGTGTCGTGCTAGGCCGTCTAGGGTTAAATCTACAGTGGACAAAGGACGACACGAGGTAACCTCCGGAGGTTAGATTTTTTGTAGATTTAAACGCGGTATTAGATGGATTGCTCTTCAAATGCTCTAATAATAAAATCATGACTATAGAACAGGAGCCGCGGAGCGTTTTTGAAAGGGGGGGGGGGGGGGGGGCTGAGCATGCGAACAAGTACAATCATTGCCACATTATTGTTGAGGCCAACGTGTCTACTCAAAAAACTTTACCGAATATACTGAAGTTTAACCATGGACCAGACATTATACTAAACCCTAAACCTAACCCTAACCTTTTGAGCTTAGTGGTGAATTTTTAAGTCGTGCATTAATAGATCAGATTTTCCTCTTATGACCCCATAACAGAAGCAAGAATGGTTTTCAAGAAGCCAGTACTATCACTTTGCTTGAAAAAAAAAGTATAAAGAGCTTATTAATATGTGCAGTATATCATTATGTAAGTTGAGGTTGCGTTTGTGATTCGGAAATAATTACAAATTGTTTTGCTATCCACCATGTCTATTACTAGCATTATAGCAATCATCGGAGGAAAAATAACAAGAATAATAATGATAATAATGATAATTATGATTACAATATCAATAATGATAATAATAGTCCTTGGCAAAATTTACTCTTGCTGACGAGTCAACATGGACAGAAAAAAAAAGTGTCTTCGAGAAATCTTTAATTACCATGATAATTATGTATGAAATTACCGTACTAGTAATAACGGCCTCTGATAAATGTAATGACCTCAGTGGTAAACTTTGAACTCGTGCATTAATAACGTTAATAGATCAAATTTATCTCTTGAAACCCCATACGAGAAGCAAGAGTGGTTTTCAAGAGGCCAATTCTGTCACGTTTGCTTCCAGAGAGACTGTATAATGCCTGTTAATACCTGCAGTTGTAATCATAATTATGGAGGTTGAGTTCGCGTTTGTGATTCAGGTTTTGTTTCCCCATATAGCATTATAGTAATCATCATAAAAAATGATATTGTTTCAAAGAGAATCTTTAAAATGACAGTAGTCCTTGAGAAAAATTAACTCTTACTGACAAGTAAAAGTGGACAAGAAAAAAAATTCTTCGAGATTTCGATTTCGACATCTTTCATTAACGGCCTCAGATTTGATATGAATGGGCAATTTTGTTTAGTTTCTTGAACTTTTAAAAAATGTTTCTTTATCAGAATTGCAATATTCCAATATATAAGGTAGGCAATGTCCTAAGAAGATCAGACACTTTGTCTGAGCTTCTGAAAGAAATCTAAACTTAGTTTATACTGTTCTGTGAAAATAACAGCATTTATTTCGCAGAGATTTCAGACATTATATCTCAAAATAATGTTCGTTCATATCCGATTTGTCTTTTGTGGTGGTTGGCAAATTTTGCTCGTGGAATCTGTTATGAGTTGTTGACGTCCTCATTGGTGACTGAATCAGTTCTGGACTTTTTACGGGACAAATTTTGAGGAAAAAAAGAAATCATGCTTCAAGATACTAACTCAACGAATGGGGTGCCTACGAATTTATCACATTATATCGCTGGGTCGTTCCTCATTTTAATAACAGTTATTGGCACACTAGGCAATAGTTTGACTATTCTCTCAGTATCTTTATCGACTAAACTTCAAACCAGAACTAACGTCTTTGTGGTCAACCTGGCATTCTGTGATTTGATAACCTGCTTTGTTATTCCTCTGCAAATCGTGCCGCTTGTAACACCATTTGAACCGTCAATACCAGATAGTATTCCAGTTGCATTAGGAGTAGTAATCACGGTTTCCACATATTCCAGCTTATGTAACCTGGCAATAATTGCACTAAATAGGTTTGTCAAGATTACCCGATCTGCAAACAACTATGACAAAGTTTTCACCAAGCTGACGGTAACGTTAATGGTTATTATGTTATGGGCTTTGTCTGGCACATTCAGTGTGGTATTCCATTTGAGTGGATGGCGGTTGATATATGACTCTAAGACAAAAGTATACAGATATGTGGATAGAGAAGGAGCCCTCCCTCACGGTGATTTTGTTTGGATAACCGATACAATTTATATCACCATTTGCATTTCGTTGATATTATTTTCCTATATCAAAATAGCTCTTCATGTTAGAGCTCACACGAAAAGAGTGGATGCTGCCGCTGCCGCAGAAGCAGTCCTAACAGATCGGGTACAACAAATTTCCAGTCTCGACGGCGGCAATCAAGTCGGAAACCAAGAAGTGCCTGTCAGACCAGGGCCTCGCATACATGGTAGGCCTATACGACCAGCCGCGGGTAACAGATTTAAAGCTCGCGAAGTCATGGTCACAAAGAACCTAGCACTGGTGACAGCGGTCTTTCTTCTATGTATTCTACCGTATCCTATCTTGGTAAACAGCACGAATCCAGCTCTTTATATGGTTGCAATGTGTCCGTTGTTGAGCAACTCTGCAATAAACCCACTTATCTACGCCTTCAGACATGCAGATTTTCAGAAGGTGTTTCGATGTATTTTCACCGGATCTTTTCGTAAGATTCCCTTTCCATCCCGACTGCTGAAAGCGATTTTACTGGCACTATGAGTTCAGCACTTAAATGAGAATTATTTTCTACCACTTTAAGAGACATATGCTACAACCACTATATGCATAAAAACCTGTGGCAAAAAAATATCTTATTTTACGGGGTATACGTATAATTACAGCTCTTAGAAAGTCATGAAACAAACACGTAGCCGCATGCATCGGGAGAAATCATTTTTTTCTCTCTCTCTCCAAAAGGCAGGCACTATGACCATGTTGACATGTCTGATGAACAAATCCTTTCATTCGAAGCAACGTGGATGACAGTTGATCCCTTCTGATCCGCAGATCTGGAATAAGGGCAAACAAGCGCCGACTGCCGCGAATTCTGATGGAGAATTATCATATGACCGACCGGTCAGCTCAACCTGCGTGTATATCAACCGGCTCTCACACCACAAATCGATTCCTATGGCAAAAATACCCTGCGGCCCGCCTTGGGGAAATAACCATGGGATAACGAAAGACAGCTTGTAAATAGCTCCATTGTAATTAAAGGAGAATGAAAGAATGATCATGTGAGGTTGAGAAATAGTCTGGAGTCTGCTCCAATCTGCTCCAGCTAATCGCTTAATTTTACTTTAGTTTTCCTTCACGGATGACTTTGATTTTAATACCATATGTTTTATTATACAATTCATGGATACTGCTGGACTAGCCTAAAACGATTTGATGGCTTGCGGATTTCTTGAGAACTCATTTAAAGATTTTGCAAGTCTTCTCAGTTTGCTTGCTTATGCATGTTGCACATGCCGCCATCCTGTAAGTGTACCATAGTTCTTGCCATTACCAGCCTGTTATGACGCTATTGACTACTCTGATTGTCATGATTGTCGTCTATTGATTATTCGATCATGGAACTCCTTTCTTTAGTCATCAATGTTCTGAGCTTATCTAGCTGCTCGATCCAGACAGAACATACCGGTAATGGAACTTAACAACTACTTTCACTGTTGTTCCAATAAGAGGGTTACCTCCAAGGAACATAGGCCTTGCTTTCAGACAAAGATAGAATTTCTTATTACAATGGAAGTTCAGCAACTTTTCAAATCAGGTTGTTGATGTTGGCAGGGGACGGAACCCTCATCCTGGACCTGGAAATGGATCTGGACCAGACCCTGCTCGACAACCTTCAGGAAAGAAGTGCGACTTATCAGGAATTTCCCTCAATGCCCGAAGCCTTAGACATAAAGTGACAGATTTAACTGCCCATCTTAATTGTCACCCTGTAGATATTTTATGCACATGTTCGCCCACCCGTATGTAACTTTTCCATACCTGCTCTGCGATCATTTTCAATCTCTTCTTGGGACGACATATTAATCTTCCAAACAGCAAGTCGTCTGGTCCTAATGGGATTACTGTATCTGTCCTCAAGCAATCTGCATCGGTGATAGCTCCCATACTTCAGCGCATATTATTTGCTATCGCTTTGGCTAATGGTGAGCTACCACAATCATGGAAGTTGGCTAATATAACTCCTGTTTTCAAGCCAGGTGATCGTTCTCTTCCAGAAAACTACCGTCCAGTGGCATTCACAGAGTCGTGCGTAGCTGAGGCACTTGACACCCACCTCCAAGATAACTGTCCAATTTCTCACGTGCAGCATGGCTTTACAAAGGGCATTTGTGACACAGCTCTTACGGCTATCAACAGAATGGCTGATATCACTCGATAACCGACAGCCAAAACCCACTGATGTGGTGTTTTTAGATTTTTCCAGTGCATTTGATAAAATACCGCATGACATCTTACCCAGGAAACTTTCTACTTATTTCAACATTCAAAAATTAAGAGGGGCCTGTGGTACTGAATACGATCATTCCTAATTGGTCGCCAGCAACGTGTTTGATAAGTGAAAATTAATCTGAGTTGACAAGTGTTCAATCAGGGGTCCTTCAAGGGAGCATTTTAGGTTCGAAGTTATTTAACATTTTTGTCAACGACCTAGTTGGGTGTATGGATTCCCCTCTTGCGCTATTTGCGGACGATACCCTCCTATTCCAAACCATGAGGTTAAATCTGCATCTGCCTGTTTTGTGCAGTCAATATGATGTGGGTTTGAGACATTATCTTGTTTACTTGGCATATAAACTCGTTTATTATACAGGTACCATCCTAATTCTATTCTTGATTATATATACCGGGATTTCATCCAAACCTTTATTAGCTTAATAGTTGTGTTGTTCATCAATTTTGTACAATCATTTGTTTGCTTTACCATTCCTGAATTGCAGTCCCCACTTTATAGGGTCTGCGATCCCATTTCCTCATAAACCTCACTTCAAAGTCAGGGCTTTTATTTGCTACTTACTAAACTACTCGATACCATTTCTTTTGTTTTATTATTTGCAATACAAGATTCTGACTGTTTATGATTTATTTGCAGCATAATTTTGTTTACAATGTGTTGTGTTTAATTTGATTTGTTTGTATATACACCAATTAGTAGCAGTATGAGTTAGGAGTAGTATTAGTATTAGGAATAATAATAACGATAACTATGATGATGATGTTGATAATGATAATAATAACAATAATATCAATAATAATAACAATAATAATAATAATAAATATACTTCAGTCATAGTAGCTAGGTTAATTTTCAAATCTTTAAAACACAGTGATTGGTTTACACTCTAAACTTTTGGACGTACCTTACTTTTTATTGTGTTACCTCTGCGTGTACAATTATTTTGTCATAGCAAATCCAACATCCAATTAGTCATGTTATTCTGTTTTATTCGAACCACCTTAATTTCATGATTTCCCATATGTTTTATATTTATATGGACTGCTCTTCAAATGCTCTTATAATAAAATCATGACTATAGAACAGGAGCCGCGGAGCGTTTTTGAAAGGGGGGGGGGGGGGGGGGGGCTGAGCATGCGAACAAGTACAGTCATTGCCGCGTTATTGTTGAGGCCAACGTGTCTACTTAAAAAAACTTTACCGAATATACTGAAGTTTAACCATGGACCAGACATTATACTAAACCCTTAACTTAACCCTAACCTTAAGGATATAAGGAAAAAAATTAATGTAAAAAATGGGGATTTTTAAACAACTGTTTGAACGGTAGGTTCATATTTTCAACAACCCACTGGGTGTTAGACAAATGTTGTAACAGCATGTCTCTACGACGAAATAAAGTGCAAAGCAAATTGTCGCCAGAGCATAATGTGTCGAGAATGGTATTACAAAAAACAAAAAATAAAAATTCATATTTGTTGATGATAATTAAAAAAAAAATAGTAGATCTTATTTCAGTAAATTGATTGGTTTGATCTGATTTAAGGTGGGTCGGGGGGGGGTGTCCTGGGAACCGTGATTAAAAATTCAATGACAAACATAATGAGCTCAGTGGTGAATTTTTAACTCGTACATTAATAGATCAAATTTTCCTCTTATGACCCCATAACAGAAGCAAGAATGGTTTTCAAGAAGCCAGTACTATCACGTTTGCTTGGAAAAAAGTATAAAGAGCTTATGATACGTACAGTATATCATTATGCAAGTTGAGCTAGCGTTTGTAATTCGGAAATAATTACAAATTGTTTTGCTATCCACCATGTCTACTACTAGCATTATAGCAATCATCGGAGGAAAAATAACAAGAATAATAATAATAATAATAATGATAATAATAATAACAATATCAATAATGATAATAATAGTCCTTGACAAAATTTACTCTTGCTGACGAGTCAAAATGGACAGAAAAAAGGTGTCTTCGAGAAAAATTAATTACCATGATAGTTATGTATGAAATTACCATAATAACGGCCTCTGATAAATGTAATGACCTCAGTGGTAAATTTTGAACTCGTGCATTAATCATGTTAATAGATCAAAATTATCTCTTGAAACCCCTTACGAGAAGCAAGAGTGGTTTTCAAGAGGCCAATTCTGTCACGTTTGCTTGCATAGAGACTGTATGATGCCTGTTAATACCTGCAGTGGTAATCATAATTATGGAGGTTGAGTTCGCGTTTGTGATTCAGTAATACTGGTTTTGTTTCCCCATATAGATTATAGTAATCATCACAAAAAAATAATATTGTTCCAAAGAGAATCTTTAAAATGACAGTAATCCTTGAGAAAGATTAACTCTTACTGGCAAGTAGAAGTGGACAAGAAAAAAAAAATCCTCGAGATTTCGATTTCGACATCTTTCATTAACGGCCTTAGATTTGATATGAATGGGCAATTTTGTTTTGTTTCTTGAACTTTGTTTTAATGTTTCTTCATCAGAATTGCAATATTCCAATATATAAGGTAGGCAATGTTCTAAGAAGATCAGACACTTTGTCTGAGCCTCTGAAAGAAATCTAAACTTAGTTTATACTGCTCTGTGAAAATAACAGCATTTATTTCGCAGAGATTTCAGACATTATATCTCAAAATACTGTTCGTTCATATCTGGTTTGTCGGTTGTGGTGGTTGGCAAATTTTACTCGTGGAATCTGTTATGAGTTGTTGATGTCATCATTTGTGACTGAATCAGTTCTAGACTTTTGACGGGACATATTTTCACGAAAAAAAAAATCATGCTTCAAGATACTAACTCAACGAATGAGGTGCCTAGGAATCTATCACAGTATATCGTTGGGTCGTTCCTCATTTTAATAACAGTTATTGGCACACTAGGCAATAGTTTGACGATTCTCTCAGTATCTTTATCGACTAAACTTCAAACCAAAACTAACGTCTTTGTGGTCAACCTGGCATTCTGTGATTTGATAACCTGCTCTCTTATTCCTCTGCAAATCGTGCCGCTTGTAACACCATTTGAACTGTCACTACGAGATAGTATTCCAGTTGCATTAGGAATAGTACTCGCGGTTTCCACATATTCTAGCTTATGTAACCTGGCAATAATTGCACTAAATAGGTTTGTCAAGATTACCCGATCTGCAAACAACTATGACAAAGTTTTTACCAAGCTGACGGTAACGTTAATGGTTGTTATGTTATGGGCTTTGTCAGGCACATTCAGTGTGGTATTCCATTTGAGTGGATGGCGGTTGATATATGACTCTAAGACAAAAGTATACCGATATTTGCATAGAGAAGGAGCCCTCCATAACGGTGACTTCGTTTGGATAACCGATACAATTTATATCACCATTTGCATTTCGCTGATATTATTTTCCTATATCAAAATAGCTCTTCATGTTAGAGCTCACACGAAAAGATTGGATGCTGCCGCTGCCGCAGAAGCAGTCCTAACAGATCGGGTACAACAAATTTCCAGTCTCGACGGCAATCAAGTTGGAAACCAAGAAGTGCCTGTCAGACCAGGGCCTCGCATACATGGTAGGCCTATACGATCAGCCGCGGGTAACAGATTTAAAGCTCGCGAAGTCATGGTCACAAAGAACCTAGCACTGGTGACAGCGGTCTTTCTTCTTTGTATTCTACCGTATCCTATCTTGGTAAACAGCACGAATCCAGCTCTTTATATGGTTGCAATTTGTCTGTTGTTTAGCAACTCTGCAATAAACCCACTTATCTACGCCTTCAGACATGCAGATTTTCAGAAGGTGTTTCGATGTATTTTCACCGGATCTTTTCGTAAGATTCCCTTTCCATCCCGACTGCTGAAAGCGATTTTACGGGCACTATGAGTTCAGCCCTTAAATGAGAATTATATTCTACCACTTTAAGTGACATATGCTACAACCACTATATGCATAAAAACCTGTCGCAAACAAAATCTTATTTTGCGGGGTATACGTATAATTACAGCTCTTAAGAAAGTCATTAAACAAACACGTAGCCGCATGCATCGGGAGAAATCTTGTTTTTTCTCTCTCTCCAAAAGGCAGGCACTATGACCATGTTGACATGTCTGATGAACAATACCTTTCATTCGAAGCAACGTGGATGACAGTTGGTCTGTTCTGATCCGCATATCTGTAGATATTTTATGCATATGTTCGCCCACCCGTATGTAACTTTTCCATACCTGCTCTGCGATCATTGTCAATCTCTTCTTGGGACGACATATTAATCTTCCAAACAGCAAGTCGTCTGATCCTGATGGGATTACTGTATATGTCCTCAAGCAATCTGCATCGGTGATAGCTCCCATACTTCAGCGCATATTATTTGCTATCTCTTTGGCTAATGGTGAGCTACCACAATCATGGAAGTTGGCTAATATAACTCCTGTTTTCAAGCCAGGTGATCGTTCTCTTCCAGAAAACTACCGTCCAGTGGCACTCACAAAGTCGTGCGTAGCTGAGGCACTTGACACCAACCTCCAAAATAACTGTCCAATATCTCAAGTGCAGCATGGCTTTACAAAGGGCAAGTCATTTGTGACACAACTCTTACGGCTAACAACAGAATGGCTGACATCACTCGATAACCGACAGCCAAAATCCACTGATGTAGTGTTTTTAGATTTTTCCAGTGCATTTGATAAAATCCCGCATGACATCTTACCCAGGAAACTTTCTACTTATTTCAACATTCAAAAATTAAGAGGGGCCTGTGGTACTGAATACGATCATTCCTAATTGGTCGCCAGCAACGTGTTTGATAAGTGAAAATTAATCTGAGTTGACAAGTGTTCAATCAGGGGTCCTTCAAGGGAGCATTTTAGGTCCGAAGTTATTCAACATCCTAACTCTATTCTTGATTATATATTTATACCGGGATTTCATCCAAACCTTTATTAGCTTAATAGTTGTGTTGTTCATCAATTTTGTACAATCATTTGTTTGCTTTACCACTCCTGAATTGCAGTCCCCACTTTACAGGGTCTGCGATCCAATTTCCTCATAAACCTCACTTCAAAATCAGGGCTTTTATTTGCTAGTTTCTAAACTACTCGATACCATTTTTTTTTTTTTTTATTATTTGCAATACAAGATTATGACTGTTTATGATTTCTTTGTAGCATAATTTTGTTTACAATGTGTAGTGTTGCTGTTTAATTTGATTTGTTTGTATATACACCAATTAGTAGCAGTATGAGTTAGAGTAGTATTAGTATTAGGAATAATAACAACGATAACTATGATGATGATGATGTTGAAAATGATAATAATAATAATAACAAAAATATCAATAATAACAATAATAATAATAAATATGCTTCAGTCATAGTAGCTAGGTTAATTTTCAAATCTTTAAAACACAGTGATTGTTATATACTCTTAACTTTTGGACGTATCTTACTTTCTATGGTGTTACCTCTGCGTGTACAATTATTTTGTCATAGCAAATTCAACATCCAGTTAGTCATGTTGTTCTGTTTTATTCGAACCACCTTAATTTCATGATTTCCCATATGTTTTATGTTATGTTATTTAATGCTATTTTATTATGTTATGTAATTGTATGATTATTGTTCTTATGGATGCTGCCATGCATGTCCGGGTCGGGGTGGAAAGCCTGCGGGCTACAATAGGCCTAATTAATTTTCGTTTTTCCTTTCCCAGGCATCCCGGGCATGTATGGTCTGCACCAACTATTCATCTTTCTTTGTATGACTTCTTGATTTCATTTGTATTTTTCTTAAAATTGCCGAATAAGATAATAGCAAAATAATCATGATAACCCGAAACATTTTAGCCTATATAGTCTTTTTGCAAATTGTGAGCCAGTTAAAACTATCTTTAAATTACTCCTATTTGATCACTTAGAAAGGAAAAGATCTCTCATTCTCTCTAAAGGGTGCACTTTTCTTGCTAGCCATTCTCTTGTGGGAGCAGCCATTCTCTTGTGGGAGCTGCCATTTTGATTAAACCGTGATGTCAGAGACGACATATACTTTTTAAAAGTCGACCTGACAAGTTAATATTTGTCGCAATGACGACACGTATTTTTTTTTAGAAGTTACCTTTGCAAGATAGCATATTTCGCCATGACGACATATACATTTGGGGAAGTCAGATTGGCAAGGAAATGCATTTCGCCATGACGGCATAATGTTTCGTTAATTCGACTTGGTAAGATAATATATGTCCCCATGACAACATGAGCTTTTGTGAAGTTAACTTGGCAGGATAATTCATGTCACCATGACGACAAGTCAATTTGACCTGTTGACATGATAATTTATTTCGTCATGTCGACTTATAAAAGTTGATAAGTCGAAATGGCTGCTTAAATATATTTACATGTTGACATGGATATAAAGTTGAATTGACGAGATAAAATATCTCGTCAGGCCGTCAAATCGAAAGGCACTTTAACACTTCCGTATAAATATGTGCACAGCGATGACAAGAATAGAGGGCGCAATTCTAAGTGTGTTTTAACTATTTCCCTGTGTTATCAATGTCGTGTAATATACAATAACTGTCTTGACTGTCAACTTTTTCACTGTGAGATGGTAGATCACTGAAACTAGGTTAAAAAAAAATTAAAAACTCGATAAGTGTGTTTAAGCTATTTCCCTGTCATGCCTGTGTTTTCACTATTATGGATCGTGTGATGCAGTTACTCGTATAAACGATAAACGAAGTAACTTGTTAGGTTATATTCAGTCACTGAATCCGGGGGGGGGGGGGAACTTGTGCATATCAGGGATACTATGAAACGAGTGGGCAACTCTATGTGTTTTTGACTTCTTCATTGTGTATCACTTTATTATAAGCGAAGTAAATTTGTGAAATAAATATTGGCATGATTGGAGGATAAGATCTTTTTCAGTCATCACTGTTGTTAATTTAAGCGAAGAGGAACTTCAAGTTACAAGCCAGCAGAAGTGTTGCTTGATCTAGACTAGTTTGAGCATTATTCGCTTACAAGATCTGCCCCCCCCCCCCCCGTCTACTCTCACGGTTCCGACATGCCTCATTGGAGAGATAACTGCGAGACTGAGAGAGAGAATGGATTGATAATATAATTCAATATATATTTTTAAAAGTGACACTTCATCAGAACCACACTTTGGTCCTCTCTTTTTCCGGAAAAGTGTTTTACACTCCAGCGTATTTAACATATTTTTTTCTTCTAAGGATAACATCTTTTCCCCTATTTAAAGGAGAACGCAACCCAGGTATCAGTGTTCTCTTAGTGAACAAAGATGACCAAGAAGAGTAAACAGCGAAAGTTTGAGCAAAATCGGACAATCTGTTCAAGAGTTATGAATTTTGAAAGTTTCAGTACATCCCTACTATGGGGATCATTGAGTTGGCAACTTTGCCAGCTTCTGTGATGTCATAGTGGACAACTCTCAATTCATTTTGTACATAATTTTTCAAAAAAATGGATTTATATGAAATTTCAAGTCAAGCTTGCAGGAATCAACATAATAATAATAATAATAATGTGCAACATTTATATAGCGCTTAATACAAATGTTTCTAAGCGCTGCATATCATTACCCCGGCTTTAGCACGGCTGCCGTGATCAGGCGCTCGAGCATTCAAGGAATTCTTCCCAAAATGCTCGAGCATTCAACATAATTCTTCCCAAAATGCTTGCAGAATTGATATAGCCATATCATACTCAAACAATAAATCAAATGAATTGTTATTTTTCTTGAAAATAAAGAAAATGTTAAATTCTGTATGCAAAATGAATGGAGAGTTGTCCACGATGGCATCACAGATACTGGCAATGTTGCCAATTCAAGGATCCCCACAATCAGGACAATAAGGATTTACTGAAACTGTCAAAGTTCATAACTCTCGAACAGATTGTCCGATTTTCCTCAAACTTTCACTGTTTACTCTTCTTGTTCTTTTTCATTCACTGGAAGCACACTGATGTCTGGGTTGCATTTTCCTTTAAATGTAACCCCCTCCCCTCCCGGCCTCAGCGCCCAAAAGCCACAAGCATGAAAAGACAAAGCAGAACCTCGTTAGAATTTGACACAGAGTGCAAAGTTCACGTCGTAAAACTAAACGTCTACCTGCTTTTATGATTCACCATCGGTCTTTGTTTGTGGCGCCATTCATATACCACTTTGAGGCGACACGAGTGAGTGCGTTTCAACGGCCGCCGGTGTACATGTATAATGAGTGCATGTATGATAGTATAGTGTTGAGTGTGCGTGTGGCTCTGGCCAGTGTAATACTTTACACACTTCACATACCTATTTCCGGGATACGGCATTTTTCTTTAATTACTAGACGTTTACAGAAGAGAAAAGAAAATGTAAGTAGGAAAATAAGTATGCGTATGTAGATAGTCATCTAAATTATTTTCAGAAAATCATTTACCTATACTTTTGAGTGTATCGGTGTCTATAACTTGCATTTATGGCCTGCTATATTTCAGAAAGTATACAATGTACAATGTACATGTATATGACATTATATTTACGTCTACATGTATAGGAGTCGGGCATGGCGCTTGCAGTAATATAAATAGCGTAGTACAGTATATAGTAACTAAGTATATAACTAGTAAACATTCACGCTTACTATAGACTTCTCTGTATGTTGGGAGGACATTGAGTTGTAGGCAATGCGTCGTAAAGCAGCATGCAGATATTACATATCAAGGGAAATTTTGGCTCAAAAGCTTAGTGTTTACAAATTAAACTACATGCCCTCTATATATACTGACAATGACGCGTGTATCTGCGAACTTCTGCTATATATGCAGTTGAGTCTACAATGAAGTCGTGAAAATCTCTTTTCTACACTAGGTATTTCGTCCCCAAACGGTAATTTTGAAAATTGCAATTTCAAAATCATGTATAAAATTATCTCTCTATTGTATGGAATATATGTGCATAATGTTAATTTTCTCCATATATTCTGTCCATATATTTCCTCTTACGATTTTTATTATTCTCGTAAAAGAGGGAAGGATAGTGAGTATATGGCAAATGTTTAATATATTATCTTGCCACTGATAATTCATATATGTACTTTAAAAACTTAAAATGCAACATGTATTAAGATTGTTATCATCACAAATATCGAATTCATAATTATAGTGACACTAAAATACCCCATTTATGATCAGTAATAAAGTACACAGTACAACGACATTTTAATGAATGCTTACCTTTTATTCACATTAACCCCTTATATGGATAAACAGGATATACAGTAATGTATTATGAAATATGTATACATACATGCGTCATTGTCAGCATTTCTACAGTATAGTTTGTAAACAAACTGAGCTATTGAGCCGAAATTTACTAATTTCTAATACCTGCAATCAAATTGTTTTTATTTCCAGCAAATTGCTTATAATGGCATTCCTTCTTCACCAAATGATTCCATGTTTAATGAATTACATTTTGACACTTTGTCATTTCTTGTTTGCTTTTGAAAAAATGATTGTCACAGTTACTTAATTGCTTATGTATTTTTTTTTTAATTTTGTATATGTAACCGAAATGTTGGACTTATGATCAAATCAAATCAAAATACTTTATGCAGATCACGATGACGTCAAAATTACATGTCGGTGTGGCCACTCTACTATCTGTCCTTACATTCCTGGTTGACGATGCCTTCTCACAGACCACAGAGTCGATGAATGATACCGTCATCATGGGGCCAAACGTCGGTGCTCAAGTCGTCAGTAAGTACTGTAATACCAGGGAGTAACAACCCATCGTTGGTGTTGTTACTCCATGCACTCTGAAACTGAAATGTTAAACCTCCATTTAAAAGGGCCTATAGGTGGGACTACATTTTCAAAATGTTAGATTAACACTGTGAACATGCTGGATTCAACACTATAATTAAGGCAGGAATCCAGCATGTTCTTAGTGCTAGTCTACCATTTTGAAAATGTAGTCGTTCCTCGGCCCTTTTGAATGGCAATTTAGTTTTTAGAGTGTGGTTCTGATAGTGCATAAATAGAGTTGTCTGTCAGGGTTTGACGTATCATGCCCGTGCAAATTTATGTGAGAGACGGTCAATTATCACTGATAAGTAGCTAAATGAGTTGTCGGTAAAAATCACTGTGATGAAAATCCCGCCATATCGTTGTCGCTATTGGTGAGATCTAGCCAACCCTGAAGAGCTGATCGTGACACTCGGTTCACTCTAGATCTTCATTACTCTTTCTTTCTTTCTCTCTCTCTCTCTCTCTCTCTGTCTCTCCCCCCCCCCCCCCCGTATCCTTTTCCCTGCAGATTTCCGCTACCTCTCCCAAGACGAGCGAGCTGCTCTCTGGGCCTGCTTCCTAGGCGGCCTCATGGCGATTGTCGGGTCGGGCATTCTCTACTACGAATACCGTCTTAAAAAATACGAGCAGTTCTTCCCGTACCGTCCCAAGAAGAAGTCGAGAAAACCCAAGACGGTCGAAGAAACATCGCATTGAGGGCAATGAATGGCATATCCAAGACAGTGACTTTCATCGGAGGAGGGCCGTGTAAAATTTCATCCTCTGGCAGCTGGAGGCAGTTTGGGACTGAAATTTGTTGGGGGCGAAACTCCATATAAACGCCTCACGGCCAGTCCGCTCCTCTTCTGTTAATGCAGAGAGGTTAAATACTTCCTTTTAAAGTCATTATGAAGGATCACTTAATTTCAAGATGGATTTATACTCCATGACCATACAGGATCCGTTCTAAAGAAGTGGTCAGAATGACAATTTTGAGAGTTGATTCCACCTGTTTTGAGAGTGGATTTCCAATTCTTAAGGAAGCGATTCCGAACATGAACCTAATTCATAGAGTGGATTTCTGTCGATGTATAGGCTTGAGGAGTTTCTCGGAAGTGTGAAAGAAGACCCAATGTGTAACTTGGAAGTTGTATGTTATTTGCATTTTAGGAAGAAATGCAAGACAATTCAGTTTATAATTCAAGTTTTTATCTATTTTTTTGACATGTACGATCATGCCTTCTTTCTTAAAATGCAGATAGTACACAAATATGATGTAGACATCTGGTACAGTGAGGAGGAGAGGTGAATTCAAATGGTAGTGGTCGTATGTGCGTATATGTTGGTATTTTACGATTTGATGCCTTTTATTGTACAATAATTAGGCCTACTGCAGGCCTTAGCTGTCTTTCAAAATAGATAGTTTTTAGAAATATTAACTTAACGTTTTGATCATATTAACATAATGGAAATACTTACAACTGGAGGCTTTCTGTAACACCTTGTGATAGTCTTAGTAAGAGGCTGTTGATAATATATTCATTCGTAACCTTTTAAGACTACCACATGGTTTTACCGAAAGTCTCCAATAATTATTGTGAATATTCTCTCTCACCAGCTCACCATGGAAACCTAGAGAATTCTCATAATGGAAATAGTCATGTACACGAAATATATATATATATATATATATATATATATATATATATATATATATTTACACAAAGTGCTATCTGAAGGATATAGATAGAGACTGCATGGAATGTTACGTCGAAATTGATTACATTGTTGTTTTAATTCAGTTATAAATAAATTGATTCACAAAACATCCGTTTTTATTCTGAGGCATAATAATTGTAATTATTACAGTATTAGTTTAAAAATTCATCTCCTTTTTTGTATTTCCTACAGCTGCACTGTATAGTAGCTTTATGAAAAATTCAGTTATCGAAATGTTTGTATTCAAAATGAGTTAAGGGGAATTATATTGATAACTTTCAATATTTTATGTATGTATGAATTGATCTTTTCATCTTTTATACTGTTTTGTATTTTACATTACGTAAGTTAACAGACGGATATTTTTAAACATATTTCTCATGTATATATACAGCACGAGTAAATGTATATTTTGATAAATACAGGGTGGATTAAAATGTATCTTAGCCGTAGCAGTACTGGTATAGTCTTACTGATAAATCATTCGACTGAAAAAAAACCCCAAACAGATCCCCTTAGATTTGATGTCAATGACCCACACTCTAACTATGAAAACTGAGGGAATGAGATTTTAAAAAGCAATGAGAAACCGTGGTGAATGTGGCAGACTGAGACAAAGAGAGCAAGGAATGTGACAGACTGAGACAAGAGAAAGAGAGAGAGAGAGAAATAGAGGGAGAAAAATAGATAAAGACCTATATAAAAACGAAAAAGACAGAACGGATAAGAAATAGGCTGAACAATTCATGACAAAACAAGACGGGACCTAGATGAGACTGATAATTTTTTTTTCTACAAGTATAGCATTTACGGTAATCGTTAACACTAATGCCCATGGTTCTCGCCAGTACATAATAATAATAATAATAACGTCTTATTTACCCAGGGTAGCCACTTCAGTTTTTCAACTGCTCTACCAGCGGGCCCTGCATAACATAATGTTATTATTACCCTTCTCCATTCAATATGCCGAGCGCCTGAATAGAAGGCAGAAGGTCCCATTTTTGTAAGTCTTTGGTATGACTCGGCCGGGGATCGAACCCACGACCTACCGTTCATGAGACGGACGCTCTATCCATTGAGCCACCATGCCCATGGTTCCAATACCATGCGTAAAGGATTTCAGACAAGGAAGAATCATGTGTGAAATTGCTGCACCATGCGTGGCAACAAGGATAAACAAAATATTGGAGTATATATTCCTAACAATAATGATAAATGCCACAGATTGTTTTGCTTTTTGGCAATGTATTTTTTACTATAATGCCATTAGTAGACAACTCCTGCTTACGAAGAAGTATTTTTCATCCTTTTGCTATAGCATATGCTGCTGCCACACCTAACTTTAGGTGTTATTCCGTAAAACTTCTGAAAATTACGCGCTTTGTGCAGAGGGGGAACCATGTGTGGATTTTTTCTAGTGAGAACCCTGCTAATGCCTATACTTTTTTTTTTTTTACAATTATACATCCCCTAGCACCTGAGAAGATAACCACCCAGCACCTCTCATTACAAACATTAGATATATTATTTCATTACAGCACATTAAAATTATTGTATATCGACCACAGAATCATTATTTCATTTATTTCAGTTTGACATGTCACGTGAGCGGTGATAAAAATTAATTTTCAAGTCCAAATAGGCGAAGATGGGACATTCTGCATGATGAACCAATAGATAAGAAAACCTAGATACAGGATGAAGAATATGAGAAAGATGATTCGGTTGATGACCTCTGCTACGACTTCCATTTCAGTTCTTTCCTGTAGAATAACCAAACAAAGAAAAAGAGAGAGAGAAAAAAAATTATCATGTAAAGAAAAAAAGTTTGTAATATTCATATAAACTATTGCAAAGGTGTACTTTCTCTTCCTCGCAATGTCTGGTGAAAAGAAATATTTGGTTCATAATTATGTGCAGATATTAAAAAAACACAATGGTACCAAGTTCAGGTCCCCGTTTCATAAAACTTGTTATCAATAACAAGTTGCAATAACTGTTATAAGCTACTGAAATCCTTGCATCTGATTGGCTGAGATCAAATTTGTCACAGAAATGTGGCAGTTGTTACTGATAACAAGTTTTATGAAACGAGACCCGGATCGAAAACATTTTATCCCAAAAGAAGGATAAAAAGAAAAGGGCATTTAAGGTGGAAGGCGACAGGAATACATGTACGTCAAACGGAAGTGGATAAGCGGCGGAATTTACAAACCTCTCTTTCGTTGTCCTTTTCTTGCTCTTTTCCATGGTCCGACGAGGCGCTGTTTCTTGATGTACATCTGTCCCCATCAATAGAAGACGGTCTACTAGGAGGCGTAGATGGGTTGCTATGGTTACTACCATTCGGTATTTGCCTTCCATGCCTGTATCGCCAGATCAGTTGTCCCGAGCCGATTTCTCCAGGCGATGTTTGACTGTTCACCACAGGCTCTTTTTCCACTTTGGCGAAGTTGTTAAAAACGCAGACGATCTTTGCCAGGAAACCAAACCAGAAAACGCGCCAAAAACCGCTGCGTATCTTTCGCTCACTTTTGTAGATATTGAATGTTATTACGCAGCTAAGCACGCAACCGCACGACACGAGAAAGTTTACGAAAATGTAGCGAGCAAGCAAGGGCATCTCACCATCACTCACAGGGAGCATGTCTGTGACGACGATCTGGAAAACGACAACGCCTAGGAGGAGTGACACTGCCGTTGAGAGTTTCTCCCCGCTGTCGACAGGGACCCAGAACGCGATCAGAGACATGGCGTTGATCAACGACGAAGGCAACATGAGGTTGATGATGAAATAATACGGCTTTCGTTTTAGCGTGATCTCGAAATGCACCTTGGAGTAATTCATGTTGATTCGGGTGTCCATGTGGACTGTTTCGTAAGAATTACCAAGTCCGACCTCCCATTGGTTGCTAGCAACGAATCCCATCTTCGATGTCAGGTTCCGAGGCGTGAACGAACCTCCGGGCATGCTCGGGCTGCTCACCGTCACTGTGCACGTCTGGTTGTCGAAAGGGAAGTTGACGACGTTGGTGAGGCAGAAGGTGACGAAACGAGCTGGTACGGTGACCCTGATGTAGCCGTCGAAGAAGATGATAACATAGCTGTGATGCATGGCAAACGGGTCTTCAACTGACTCCATAGCACTGGATTGAAAAGCAAATGCATGTAGGGCCTACATGTAAAATTTAATAACGCACAAAGCTGCAAAGAGTCCTTCTAGTTTATGGTGTACCGTATTTCAATTCCAAATTATCATTAAGAACTAACAACTCCATAGGGACAATGGTATTACTGTACAACAGATGAAAATCGCTGTTTGGTCACTTTGATCACTTTGATACCAGCAAGAATACTGGAGTCAGTGGTAAATGTAACGATCGGAATCCCTCATGGCTGGATACTCGTTTGTTGAATTTCGTATGATATCATGAATCATAATACTGATTTGCTTATCAACTATTTGTTTAGTGATTAGGGCAAGGTTACTCTCAAATCAACATTCCAAGAGGGAAAATTAAGATGAAGTTAGGTATTAACTAAACAGTCCGATCTAACAAAATAGCTTCAACAATGCAAATGCAAAATAGGCCTACATAGGAAATCCTGACTTAAAAATCACATTTTCAAAAATAATAACAACGACTAGGTTAGATTTGAAAAAGGAAACTAATATACCGGAATTTTTCCAGGTTTTCTTCAAACTTTGCCTTCATTGTAGTCAAACTAAATTAGATAAATTATTCAAATTATTCAAATTACAGAAAAAAGCCCTTACATTCCCTTACTATGCCCATTCTGCCCCGTTGTTTAGAAAATTGAAAACCCTTAATATATGATTTGTACTTTCATTCCCTTGCTCCCCTTGGTTTCTTTTACTTTAAAAATAAATTACCCTTTAATATTTCTCAAATGTTCACCCTAAATTACCAAATTCATAATCATAATACACATTTTAAGGATTCCTTTCACTTATGGCCCGTAAAAACTAATAACATAATGAAATCAGTTCGTCATAAGTTTCCTGTAATTTGGAACTCAATTCCCATATATATCTCAAATTGCAAGTCAATGAATTCCTTTTGAAAAATGCTGAAGCAGTTTCTTTCCGATATAGTTGATTTTCCGTTGTTTATTTATATTATATTTTGTTCATGTTTATATTTTTCAAACATTTTTTTTATGTTTCTATTTTCATTTGTGTATTAATTTCATTTTATGTTATGAATTTATACTAGGGAACTATGCTAAGACAAGGCCCAAGGGCTTTATTCATGTAGTTCCCTTCTTCATTTTCTAATTTTGTTTATCACTTATACTGTATTTGATTTTATTGTATTTTTTTTATGAGAATGAAATTAATGAACCTGAATTGAATTGAATTCATTGTCGGATGCGTTGGTGGAATCGCTGATGGTTATGATATGTCTAAACTTACGAATTTTGCATGATGACCCTTGGCATCCAGATAGTTTCCGGGTCCAGATTGAGATACTGAATGTCGTCATACTCGGTCTTATTCCATGATAGTCGAGGGTCCTCCCACATCTAAGATAACAGAAAAAAGTATGATGTATACTCTCTTTTTAAAAAGGGTGAACGCATTCACTCAATTAGGAGTGAATTTAAGAAGAGAGTGCTTTAGAGTGATTTAAGAGTGATTTAAGAGTAAAAACTGTGATATTCACTATTTTAGGCGTGACCTCAGTGATCACTCAAGGATTTTCAGTGATCACTGAGGTCACCCCTTAAAGAGTGAATAAGGAGTGAACATCACAGTTTTTACTCTTAATTCACTCTTAATTCACTCTAAATGCACTCTTGTCTTAAATTCACCCTTAACAGACTGAATGCATTCGCTCCTTTTTTTTTTAAAGAGCTCTAGTAATAAACCTTTACTGAATTACAGTCGGTGGCGGACTGGGATTGAATGTATTGATATATTGATTGATTGATATATTGTTCATGACATATAAAGGTATATTACTGAAGTTATGGTCAAAAGTAGCACATATTTTATCATCATTTTCTTTATTTCCCTTGATCTTTAATTGAAATATCTCAAATTGACAAAATGGATATATTTGTTTTTACATTCAAACTCTTCATATATCCCTTCTCAAACTGTCTGTTACCTACCAATTCTATCCACGCGGAACCACTGACCACTTGTCTACGGTCATCCTAATGACAAGAAGAAGAAAATACATACAGATTTAGAAATTTAAATAACAAAAAAAAGCGAAAGAAGCAACAACAACAACAAAGAGAGAGGGAGAGGGAGAGAGAGAGAGAGAGAGAGAGAGAGAGAGAGAAAGAAATGATATTTCCACACACTTTATTTTCTAGGGAAGACGCGAGACATTTATTCAAACTAAACTATAAGCTTCTAAACTGATTGATAAAGTATGTGGGTTGCTGAATACAAACAAAGCCCTCCACCATTCACCCAATTAACAAATTACTGTCATCGGTATATCAATCACTCAGTCAGTCAGCAAATGAAACAATTTTAATTAATAATTTTGGTAGTGAACAAACAAAAAATTATGAAATAATGAAACTTTCACTTGCTTATACATGTACTTTAATTAACTTAGCAATCAATTATTGTTTAATCAGTGATTAGCCGACCAATATTAATCAATCAGTCATAATATACTCACCAGTTCAAACAGCGCGAACAAGACAAAGAGCATGTCAACGTAAACTATATTGTTAGTCTTTGTTAACGGTCTCTCTCTGGGGTCGTAGCCCGTGTCTATTAGGTCTCGTATAAGCCGACCTTCCGCACTAATGGTGCTTCCATTGGTTCCTGTGAGAAAGAGAGAAGAGCGTGAGAGGGGGAGGGGAGAGAGAGAGAGGGGGAGAGAAAGAGGGGGATAGAGCGTGAGAGAGGGAGGAGAGAGAGAGAGAGAGAGAGAGGGGGGGGGGATGGAAGGGCGGTAGACATAAAAGAGAGAGGGGGAAGAGGGTATAAGGGAAAAGAGAGAGAGGCAGAAAGGGTGAGAGAACAAGATATATACAGTATTATTCATATTCATATATATTTGAAGAAATGTATGGGATAAAGAGACAAAGAAAAGAAAAAGTAGAGAAAAGAGAGAGAGACGGTGAGGGACTAAACCAGAGAATTATGAGTTGTTACCTGTTGTTACCTGTATCGTTAAATTGACCAGATAGCCCTTTTCGTCTGAAATAAATGCTCGACTGCTGTACTGTATTAATGACTGTGATTCAGAAGAATTGTGAACACACTTAAAACAAAAGTAATGCATTTTAAAATCTCTTTTCTAAAGAAAAAAAATGAGGGCAAGAGGGGCTCATTAATTAATTCTTACACAACTCCCTATATAACGTTTCATTGCCATCATCCTGTTTTGTTTTATCCTCTTTCTTCATTTTTCTCTCATCTTTCTACTTTCTTTTCGTTTTTATGTTTTCTCTCTAATGGAAATTAAAAAGAAATATTGTGAAAATTGTGAAAATTTATTTTTGCAAAATTGGTTAATGAGAAAATCTTTTAGGCTGTTAAAGACAATTTCATACAAAATGTTAAACTACCTTTTCAATGTGTTAACATGGAAATACACTCAATGCATTGGGTGGTGGGGGAATGTGTATCTTTATTCAAAATTTTGTACTATACATGAATCCTTTTCTTCTTGAATGTAGCTCTGGGGAGCGTTTCATGAAGAGTCTTGTCGGTGATTTTCACTGACTAATTTGCTCTCAGCCAATCAAATGCGAGGATTTTCAGTAGCTTATAACAGTCGTCGGTGAAAATCACTGACAAAACTCTTCATGAAACGCTCCCCACTGTTCGCAAATGAATTGAATATGGAAATTTCTTTGTAATCTTGTATTGAAATGTGAAACTTTAGTTGCATTTGTATTCGTGTGAAGATAATTCCTAATTTTGTATAAAAATGTTCACAAGTATTCTTTATGATAGAAAAGAATTTAAAGAAAAAACTTATTTTAAAAACGACAATGGATTTGAAAATAGCCATTGAATAGTATCCTACCCTGTGCATTCGTAATGTCTGAAAAGGCTAGGAACACAGTAACCATGGTTGCGACGAGAAGAAACGAAATCCTCCAGCATCCCACCATTTTTCCTGCAAAAAAAACCCACCAAAAAACAAAACAGTTAAATCTCTGGGCCCCACTGCACAAAACTTACCATTAATGGTAACTGTGCCATCAATGGCAATTACCATGGTAACATTGCTCAACAGCCAATCAAAATCAAGGTTTCCGTGGAAGTTACCATTGATGGCGAAGTTACCACTGCTAATGGTAAGCTTTATGCAACGGGGCCCAGAACTACAATGTTTCCAGTATCGCATGGGGCACCTCTCCCCGTGTGCTAAAGCTAGTGAAGAGAGAGAGAGAGGGAGGGGGCGTGAGAGAGAGGGAAGAGAGAGAGAGAGAGAGAGAGAGAGAGAGAGAGAGAGAGAGAGAGAGGAGAACAACTGAAAAGGGGAATGACAAAGGGAAAACGAGATGATGTGGCTCTTATTATCATTTTCTCTTCGGAATTGTTATCGTTCCGTCCTTCGTGAATATATAGAAAGTGATTGATATTAAAGTGTTCGCAACCTGCAGGAGACACGGGAGATAGGGACGCAATTATAATACTTAATAACCCGCTGACAAGGTAACGTCAAAAACACTTTTAAAAAGACTAATTTATATCGTCCTTCACTGTTTTTTAATGTGCAATTACTATGGCAACTGCAGTAGACAGAGTGGCCTATTATTGTACTGTGACGTATCCAGTAATCATGGTATAATGGATAACGTCAGGGCCACCGTACACCCCACCCCCACCCCCTCCGCGTTGGGACAGGAACTATAACCTTATTTTTTTAAACCGTTTGTACCAGTGTTTTGAAGATTTTATGTCTAATCATGATTATTAGGGTGGATTCAGGTTTTGAAACATGTTTATTCATGTTATCATGAGAACGCACGCCGTAAGAACAGTTATATACAAGTAGGGCTTTATAGTTCTTAAAAAATCAAAATCGTTCAGTGGTGCTAATGTTGGTTGGTTATTTTACCTGACTGCTAACATGACTAAGAAAGCATGTGTATGAAGCAGCTTGTTAGCGAGCAACCAGGGGACCGACGGCTTTGTCCCCTCGGAAGGACTAGAGAGTGAGTGGTGGCCGCTCGGCATTTTGTGGTTGCTTGCCGATATGCGATGTGTAATAGGCTGAGAGGATGTTTTATTTGTGGTATAGGGTGCATTGATTTGTAAGCCTTCCGTTAGTACGCCTTAGTAATTAAGGGGGGGGGGGGGCATTCGCCCTTTCCAAGAGGTTCGTTTTTCCGAAGGTTTCCGAAAAACAAATCGGAAATGTGAACCCTTTGTTTACTTCCTGATTCATGAATCCCCCTTTTTTTCGGAATTATGAATCCTTTTTGTTTTCGGAATTACGAATCTATGGAAAAACAAACCAGAAACACTGGGAAAACAACATGTAACCATCACCCATGTTAATTGCTAGTAATTCAAACCTGTACTTCATCACACTACATTGTAACACATACCTACATGAGGGTACTCCTTTACTATACACTGAAATAGACTGACTTTAACTTATTTCATAAATATGAACGCAATGATATCTTTTCGAGAAATTAATTTGTCTGTTATCGGGGTACTATGACATTAAGCAACGGTACATCAGAATGATTATTCAACTAAAGATAAAAGTAACCTGCTGCAACATGTGCAATGGATGGATACAGGAACCCAATCATTAATGACATTATACTCAGTCATGGCTTTATACTTGCCTCCGAACGTTAATCAGTTGGGTTTTTTTCCTGCCAAAAGCTGTTACACTTCAGATGTCGGATTGATGGACTGCACGGGACTGTCTTGATCCTGGGCTATTCAGTATGGTACTTCCTCTTGATTTCGACACAAACTATGATACAGGAGACTTCTCCCATATCATGTATATGATTCAGGAGACTTCAAAATGCATTCAGATACTGTCTTGTCCAGTCTAAACTTCTCCAGTCTCTTTTTATAGTTTTTGGTTCTACAGACATGCATGGCGCCTTCACGAATTCAGTCAGCACGTGGTTTTACCTTATTGTAAAACGATCCCCAAGATATGAACGAAACCAAAATTTAATTTATTTTCATGAAGAGTATACATAACACTATTTCCAAATGCTGCGATCATTTTGTCGGTTTGATAAAACGTGTTTTTAATTGAGACGCACTGCACACTAAGGATGGTTAATACAGGAATGATGATGAGATATGAAAAATACAGAGCTCAGTTTTGTTCAAGGTGTCGAGCAAACAGCGGGCATAAATATATATCCCCGGTATATATCATCAAACAATGGTCTAAAGAAGTATGGATTTCACTTGGCCCAGAATAGAAGAGAGAGTCAGATTAATGTCAACCGAATGCAACAAAACAGCGATTCTCTAATATACAGTATGCCTACTGGTGACAATGTTGCCCCGATAGATATTGCACGGCAGAGATAGCATTGCCAAGTGTTCCATTTTTTAAGCTGCTTGTCACAAAAATAGGCTTCGCATGAACTGTTTATAATCTCTTCGTCTATTGATATTAGGTATTCAGATTGTTTGATGACACGGAAACCATACCCTTCCTGCAGAGCATATTTGATTTATTATTAGACTACATTTCCGTCTCGATCTCCCAGCCTTCATCATTTTAATTCGCGTGCTGAGCTCTTCGGTTTATTATTAGTAGTATTATTATTATTTTTTTTATTTCCCTATAGGCTGCTTGATCCTTCTCATTTCGTTCCATCGCTGTCTTCATTTATCACATTTTTCTTTCTTTCTTTCTTTCTTTCTTTCTTTCTTTCTTTCTACCTCTCCCTCCTTTCTCTTTCTCTCATTCCGATTCCCATATATCTGTTTTCCCCACATATCTGTTTTACCCACATTCTTTTACTTTGGAAACTCGTTGTAACAAAGAACATTGCGACCATACCTTGTTATAATCCGCTATCCTCAGGGGGCGGCGCTTCGGGGGGGGGGGGCGACAGCCCCCTATGATTTTTCAAGTGATCAAAACAGAGGAGAAAAAATAAAAGAGGAGGATGAAAGAAGAGGATGAGAAAAGAGAGGGCTGAGTCATGCAACTATAATACCCCTATTTTTTTCATTTAAAACGTAAATAAATTTACCTATGGGTCATCTTGCCTGTCTCCCTATCAAAATATCTGGCGCCACCCCTGGCTATCACGCCAATCTCCCTCTCTCGCACAAAAATAAAAACAAAAATTTTGAATTCAAGTTTGGAAAATAAATTGATTTAGTAGTCGTCCACGTCGGATCGTTCCTTCGAGAATTTATAGTCGTCCATTTGACCTGTTTTGTTCCTTTTCACCTCCTATCCCTCTCCCATATTATAAAATAGAAAAGACCTACCATCCCTCTCAGACACACACACACCCACCCACATCACTCTCATACATTCATTGCCTCTCTATTTTTTTCCTCTCTATTTTTGAATGTTACGCATTGTATCATGTACTATCAAATGGCGTTATTTACAAAAATGAATGACATCACCTGCATGTATCCCTTCACTTCATATTCACAGAATTATTCCTAAGCTCGAGTATGGCTCTTTTTTTTGTTGTTTTGTTTTGTTACAATACATGTAGTCAGAAATATCCATCATGTTAGACTTGCTCCGTAGCACATGGGACAAAATAACTTGGACCCGCCCTTGTACCAGGCCTTCATTTTTTTTTTTAATAGCCGCTACCCCCCCCCCCCTTGTTTGAAGGCACAATCCCTCATCAGTCAAAACATATGATAGAGGTCTGAATAGGAGACTACGAGCTCAATGGGGATCGTGTACCATATAGCAGCTTCTGACAAGATGCAATGCATAATAGCGTCAATTAGGGGTCTGTGTCTGTGCTACTCCCCTACAGATCTACAGGTAAAATAAATACAAGTAGGATGCGATAAGCATGATAAGGAATGTCGTGAATGATGAAAAATAGATATTTATTTTACGAAGATCGAAGTAAATCTGTAAAGATTATCATATCAACAGAAACAAACAAAAAATACAGTTATACTGTATAAATCTGAGTTCACAACACATTTAGGCCTACACCCAAAACAATTAAGCTGCTTTGCAATTAAAACCATAAAAGTGACTACAAAAGCTAATAGAAAATAGATTTACTTTTCATGATTGCAATATACAAACCTTCACTTCAAGCACCTCGGGCAAATTAAAAAAAAAAATCTTTAACAGACAGATAACAAGAGAGAAAAGGAGTGATATGGGGAGAGAGGGGAGGTGGGTGAGGGTAAATCAAGATAGATTAAAAAGGAAGAGAAGGCAGACACAGAGAAAGAGAGATGGGGAGGGATAGAAGAAAAAAGAGATATAGACAGAAGAGAGAGAGAGGAAGAGAGAGAGGGAGAGAGAGGGGGGGGGGGGGGGTGAAAGAGATAGTAGATTGATGATACACGTAAATTTCACACTTATACATCTCAAATATCCGACCAAAATAAAAGCCCAAAATTATTCTTTACAAAAGGTCAATGTAAGGTATTATAGTAAACATACTGTAAATACTAGTACCACTCCCATCATCAAGTACACTTATTCTGATCAACCAGAATTAATATTGTTGATCAAAAAGAAAAATAAATGGAAATGTTTACTTATTTACAACAGCTGACAAGATTTCAAAAAGCACAGACATTTTACGAAACTGCTCATTTAGAATCAGGTGCTTATTCAAACATTTCAGAAGAAAATATAATTATTATCACATCAATTCAAGCACATTCTACACGACCTGCCTGTAATCTGATGTTGGAAAGAATTGCTATATCTTTTGATATAGACAATCAAACATGTAAAATAGTAAGGATCTAAGTTCTGTCGGTCACATGAATATAAATATGAATATCAAAACTATGGGCTTTTACAGACCTCCTCGTGAGAGGAAAGGCAAAAATCAATTCCAAATCGTAGTGATGTCATTGCACTCTTTCGGCTACAATTTGAAGCCCCTTTGGCTTTTGTTACTTAAACATCACATAAATATAAGGTCAGCAAAAAAACAGAATTTCAATTGTTGTATTCCTATCATTGTTCCAAAGCTCAATGACCACAGTTTCATTATTTACTTTTTAAGAATCTAATACAAAATATTTCTTCCCAAACTGGGTTAAAGTCGGATTGTATAATGTGCGGCTGCCTATCTCAACACCAATACTAAAGCTTGATATCCATGTCATGGTGGTATCAACTGTTTCATTTCACAATGAAGATGTGGCTAAGCAGAGGTGTTGTGGTCTAGTGGGTATATCACTGGAGTGTAGATCTCGTGGTCCGAGTTCGAGTTCGAGTCCCGCCGCGGCACTAATGTTCATTGGCAAGATATGAATCTACGTATGCCGCTCTCCACCCAGGTGTAAATGGGTACCAGCAGGAAAGAATTGCTTGAATCCCGTGAGCACTGAAAATTGGCGGCCTAGCTGAGCCACGGTAATATTGGAGCGGCTTGAGCACCTTCTCTGGTGGATATATTATGTGCACTATAAAAATATCCATGATTATTATTATCATTATTAAGTCAGATATGGCTAAGTCAGGTGTCAGATGTGTCTAAATCAGATTTCAGATGTCAGATGTGGCTAAGTCAGATGTCAGATGTGTCTAAATCAGATTTCAGATCTGAGATGTCAGAGGTGGCCAAGTCAGATGTGGCTAAGTTCTGATGTCAGATGTGGCTAAGTTTTGATGTGTCAATGTGAGATAGGTCTATAGACTCCTACTATGGTAATCTTGTTTCAAATGGAAATCTTACATTATACATTCATTACACCCAAAATTATTCTTTTTACCTCTATTACAAAGACATTACATATAGGGAATAGATTCTCACTGGAGCATTTCATGAAGAGTCTTGTCAGTGATTTTGACCAACATATTTGCTCTCGGCCAATCAGATGCAAGGATTTCAGTAGCTTATAACACTTGTCAGTAAAAATCACTGACAAGACACTTCATGAAATGCTCCCCTGGTCTAAAATTGCAAGACACCATGAAGCTTGAGAAGCAAACCTTTGGGACACCATTTTTGTGCTGAGGTCATTGTTGGAAGATATTTGCCTAGTTTAAATTAGACACGGTTTTTCAGTTCTGGTATGTCACACATGTTGCCGCAACCCGATGGAATTACCCGGATCTCTGTGTATATCGACTGATGATGCAATGCGCAGGAAGCACATGCAGGAAGATTTCCTTTCCCTGACATTGTGACTTGTTCGATATGCCACACATTTTCATAATTCGCTGAATTCAGCTGCATTTCATCTAAATAAATGTATCAAGAAGAATTAAAAGACCAAAGGTTTCAAATAGTACACATGCAATATGTATAAAACAACACAGTTTTTCCCAGCACCATACATTCAATATTTCATTAAAAGCAAAAAAGATAAATGCTCATCACCTACTATGCCAAAAATGATTAGTGTCTACTACGTTATGCCAACTAACTACATGCAGAGGTGTCGTTGTCTAGTGGATACATCAATGGACTGGATCTTGTGGGCCGATTTCAAGTTCCGCTGTGGCACTAATGTCCTTTTGCAAGATATGAATCTATATTTGCCACTTTCATCATGATGTGTATAGCATTGTGAGAGTCTGCAAAAGGCCCCTGAGCTGGATGGAATGCTCGAAAGAGGTGCATACACTTAAGTAGGCTAGTTTGAATCTGATGACCATGAAAGCATATTGGCAACCACATTACTACTACTACTACTACTACTACTACTACTACTACTACTACTACTACCATAACAACACATAAAACTTATAAGGTGCTGAATACATGTACTGTTGTTTCTAAGTGCACCATATTCTGTCTAGGGGCTTATTACCAGGGGGGTGTTTCACATAGACTAAGACTGAACTCAAATGGACTGGATCTTGTGGGCCGATTTCAAGTTCCGCTGTGGCACTAATGTCCTTTTGCAAGATATGAATCTCTATTTGCCACTTTCATCGTGATGTGTGCAGCATTGTGAGAGTCTGCAAAAGGCCCCTGAGCTGGATGGAATGCTCCAAAGAAGGTGCATGTATACACTTAAGTAGGCTAGTTTGAATCTGATGACCATGAAAGCATATTGGCAACCACATTACTACTACTACTACCCATAACAATACATAAAATTTATTAGGTGCTGAATACATGTACTGTTGTTTCTAAGTGCACCATATTCTGTCTAGGGGCCAATTACCAGGGGGTTGTTTCGCATAGACTAAGACTGACTCAAATGACATTTAACTATAGCCGGCCATTGATGCCACTGTTTGTTTTCACTATCGATCTCTTGAGGGATGTGCAAAAATGGGCACAAATTTGCAGAAATCACCTTTTTTTTCTTCATCAATGAACCATGAAAAAATATCAATTCTGCACATTCATGACCATAATTTGAAATCCTTTGAGAGACCTGTGGGGGAAAAAAAATGAGGTGTAAATGGCCAGCCATAATAAAGTGGCATTTCAGTCAATCTTAATCTTTGTGAAACATCCCCCTGAAGGTATAATAGATTTTAAACAAAAATAATGATGAATTAGATGAATCTTCGACCACGCGTGGTCGAACTTTATGCCTCCGCCATTACCAAATCAGAAATAAATGGCACTTCATGTTGATTTATTTTCATTTATACAATGACATCTCTGACCTTGACCTCTGACCTTGTGACCCCCAAATCTAATGAGAGCATTGCCCTTTCCATATGCATACATAAGCTAAGTTTGTTGAACCGCCAAATGGTTACTGAGTTATCACAAGAACGAACCATTTCTATGTACATAATGACCTCTATGACCTTTGACCTTGAGACCCCAAAATCTAATCAGATCATTGTCCCTCCCATATGCATACCTGTGCCAAGTTTGAGTTTGATAGGGCAAATGGTTACTGAGTTATCACAAGAACGAACCATTTCTATGTACATAATGACCTCTATGACCTTTGACCTTTGACCTTGAGACCCTAAAAATCTAATCAGATCATTGTCCCTCCCATATGCATACCTGTGCCAAGTTTGAGTTTGATAGGTCAAATGGTTCTTAAGTTATCGCAAGAACGAGCCATTTTAATGTGTTTTATTACCGCTATGACCTTGACCTTTGACCTTGTGACTCCAAAATCTAATCAGATCACTGTCCCTCCCATATGCATACCTGTGCCAAGTTTGAGGTTGATCTGTCAAATGGTTCTTAAGTTATCGCGAGAACGAGCCATTTTTGTGTGTTTTATTACCTCTATGACCTTGACCTTTGACCTTGAGACCCCAAAATCTAATCAGATCATTGTCCCTCCCATATGCATACATGAGCCAAGTTTGAAGTTGATCTGTCAAACGGTTCTTAAGTTATCGCGAGAACGAAAACGGGACGGACGGACGGACGGACGGACGGACGGACGACCTGAAAACAATGCCTCCGGCAACCACCTACGGTGGGCAGAGGCATAAAAAAGTTAAACAATCACATCTAGAGAATATAATGGTGTATGCCTCCTGTGACCAACTCACAGCTGAGTCCTTGAGCACTCAGTGAAACATTACATATTAAAAAAAGATGGACGCCTCATTGGATTTCAAGGTTTTCTGACCACCACAGTGCATTTTAAGCACTCAGAGACATCGCAAATGTGTTTGGTACTATAAAGATCTAAAATATCATCATATGTCTGTCTATCTATCCAACTATCTATCTATCTACATACAAATCTGTCTATCATGTAACCTAACATCAGTGATGTCTCACTCACAGCTGAAACAGTGCTGATGCTAGGTAGACATTCTGGTTACAGTTTGTTATTCCGAAGGTTCGTTAGTCGGAAGTTTGGTTTGTCCGAAAATGAAATAAGGTTCATTAGTTCGTTAGTTATTTTTGGACTAACGAACCTATTCCATTTTCAGACTATCGAACCTTCAGAAAAACAAACCCTATTTTATTTTTGGATTAACGAACCTTTGGAACAACAAACATTATTTCATTTTCGGATTAATGAACCATATTTTATTTTCAGAGAAATGATTCAACCCTCAGAATAATGCCACAAATGTTCGGATTAGCGAACCCTTTTCCTTTTTCGTACTAACGAACATCTAGGTATACGCAATTTGCATGTTTCGGAATAACAAACCTTCAGAATAACATACCTTCAGAACAACGAACCTTTGGAACAACGAACCTTTGGAATAGCGAACATCATCCAAACATACTGTACCATACTCCCACTATTTGCCTGAATTTGACATTTCAAACAACAAAATTATCAAATACATTACCATAAAATGGTAAAAGACAATTAAAACAAGCCAGTAGGAAGATTGTGTCTCGCCCACCCGTGGCTAAATAACACGAAAGTTTCCCCAAGTACATCCCTTGCCCTAACCAAATTTGATGTCACAAGAAAGTCTTGCAGGTCGTAAAGTTTGACCTAAAATGACCTTTCACCTTACCATGTGACCTGACAGCACAATAGCATGAATGTACCCCTAGTGCATCTATCACCCAAATTTGGTTGCTATTGCAGCAACATGTGCCAAGTTATGCGTCATAAGAGAGTCTTGCAGGTAAACTTTAACGTTTGAAATACAAGAAATGACAGAGGAAAAGCAAATTCAAGAATTTGAAAACATCTGTAACATATGACCTCCAATGACCTTTCACCTTATCATGTGAAGTCCAACAGAATGATAACATGCACTTCCCCTTAGTGATCTGCAACCCAAGTTTGACTGAAAAGTGTGACACGGTTGCAAAGTTTTGTGTCATAAGAGAGTCTTGCACGTAAACTTTAACCGTTCAACGTTTGACCTGTAATGACCTTTGACCTGACCATGTGACCTCTGACTGGACCATAACATGCAGGTCCCCTTAGTGCATCGACAACCCAAGTTTGATAGATAAGTGTCACACGGTTGCAGAGTTTTGAGTCATAAGAGAGTCTTGCACGTAAACTTCAACGTTTGACCTGAAATGACCTTTGACCTTACCATGTGACCTCTGACTGGACCATAACATGCAGGTCCCCTCAGTGCATCTACAACCCAAGTTTGGTTGAAAAGTGAGTCACGGTTGCAAAGTTATGTGTGATAAGAGAGTCTTGCATGTCAACTTTAACATTTGACCTGAAATGACCTTTGACCTTACCATGTGACCTCTGACTGGACAATAAGATGCAGGTCCCCTTAGTGCATCTACAACCCAAGTTTGATTGAACAGTGTCACACAGTTGCAGAGTTTTGTGTCATAAGAGAGTCTTGCACGTAAATTTTAACGTTTGACCTAAAATGACCTTTGACCTTACCATGTGACCTCTGACTAGAGCATAACATGCAGGTCCGCTTAGGGCATCTACAACCCAAGTTTGGTTGAAAAGTGAGTCACGGTTGCAGAGTTTTGTGTCATAAGAGAGTCTTGCACGTAAACTTTAACGTTTGACCTGAAATGACCTTTGACCTTACCATGTGACCTCTGACTGGACCATAACATGCAGGTCCCCTTAGTGCATCTACAACCCAAGTTTGGTTGAAAAGTGAGTCACGGTTGCCAAGTTATCTTTCATAACGTTTGTGACGGACGGACGGACGACGGACGGACGACGGACGGACGACGGACGGACGACGGACGGACGACGGACGGACGACGGACGGACGACGGACGGACGACATTTGGATCCCTTAGTCTCGCCTTCACCTCCGGTGGGCGAGACAAAAATTGAAAAGGTGTAACAAATTCATGTAATTAACATTCAGGAACTGTATGACTAATTGGCAAAATTAAGTAATTTCAATGAGATACATGAGATACAAATATTTCAGATTTCTACAACAAAAATAACAGAGACTATTACAATAATCATCAAATAATTTCTTACATTTCTCATATTCTTTAGATACTGATTGTTGAAAGACAGAGACTCAGACACACTAAGACAGATAAAAATATTAGCAAAAACTTAAATTACATTTGTCCGTCTGCGAGTATTATATTATCTAATGAAATGGGCATGTCCCAGCATTTGTGTCTTATTTGTTACAAGATGGAACAAAGATTTTTAAGAGAAGCTCGAGTTCTGGGGAAAAGCAATATAAAAATGTGAGCTTTTCAATTCCTTTCAGTCAGTTTGGAAAAATGTCAATATATTTGAAATATGAGAAGGAACAGCCCAGTGCTTGGGCCAATCACTTGAGTGTAGTCCCATATACTCATTTCAGTGTGTAGTGTGTGTGTTTTACATCAGCAAGATTAAGTAGATTTCTTTATCATTTTGAGCATTTCATACAAAATTACAATTTAAAATTTACAATTTGTATGTACTACTCAGTCAACCTTTTCTGATTGTTTTGAAGCAGTTTTCTTGACACTGTACTTTCATGACCTGGGGAACATCTCATGAAGTGTCTTGTCAGTAGTTTTTACTGACAACTGTTATAAGCTACTGAAATCCTTGCATCTGATTGGATGAGAGCAAATTTGTCAGAAAAATATCTGACAAGACCCTTCATGAAATGCTCCCCAGAACTGAAGTTTATCTTTAATCCATATATGACAGAGAATCCACATTGTGTGGTTTGGTCAAATACTTTCGATGCAGAGCCCCCCCCCCCCCCCCCCCCCCCCCCCCGCATACCAAAACATGAGCAGAAAGAGCAAAAAATTCTGCATTTACTGTCCCAATATAATATCACTGTTTGTTGTTTGATGCTGAAAGTCTCTTGAAGGAAAATAAGCACTAATATGCTCAATTTAGCAATGCGCTGGAAACTTAAATATCACTGTTTTCCAGTGCAAAATGGCAAATATTTAACTTATCAACATACTCTGTGTCAATATAAATTCATTTGCAATCCATGAATTTTTATTATAAAAATGCAGTGTCGACAAAAGAAAAATGCTGGTGTAGCCAATTTGAAGAATAAAAGTGGATCAAATAAGGCTTCAAATAATTCCGTCATGAATTAGTTAAATGAACTAATGTTAATATAAAGCCAAGATTGGGGGGGGGGGGGGGGTGTTTCACAAAAACTAAGATTGACTCAAATCACTCTTAACTATGGCAGGCCATTCATGCCACTGCTTTCACCACTGGTCTCTCAAAGGATGCACAAATCATTGTCACAAATTTGAAGAATTTAAATTTTTGCTTTCTTCATCAATAAACTTTTAAAAATTGTCAATTCTGCAAATTTGTGACCATGATTTGCAAGTCCTTTGAGAGATCCATGGTGAAAGAAAACAGTGGCATGAATGGCCAACCATAGTTAAGTGCGATTTTACTCAATCTTAGTCTTTGTGAAACACGCCCCAGGTAACATACTGACAAGCTAAAATGCCATCTAGGGCCGGTATTCTGAAAATTGTTTTATCTTTTATGTTATTTCAAGTGCCATGACAATCAGCAGAAAAAGTGTACACACCATTGGCTCACATCACACACATCGTGCTGGTCATTTGCACAGTTCAAACCAATCATAAGTACATGTACATGCACGTCTTTAAAATTTGTTACGACAATTAACACAGTGAAAATAAGATAAAAGATAAAACAATTTTCAGAATACTGCCCCATAGCATTTACTCACATGAAAAAAATGATGAACTACATCAGAAACTGAATATAGACGGATTCCTGATATTGACATAACAAGGACATTTCCATGATCCCAAGGTCCTTGCCATGTACAGTGAGTTTCCACTGTACATGTATATGATTACTGTAAATGCAATTTTATGATTGGCACTTAATCACACAAATGAAGAATTTCAAGTTACTTCCTTATAAGATGCTTCAAAGTACATGGTATCAAGTGTCATGGATGTACCATATAAGGATATGATTGTTCATTTTCAAGAAGTAATGACTCTTTGTTTTTGCCAGGATGGAACCCTTCACTCTCTGTGGTCTTTCCTTTTCAGAATCGGAGGAATGCGAGCTTTCCCCATTTGCTTGCCATTGGACCCATTGTTCTTGAAGAGTTCCTCCATGGGCAAGGCTTCCTCCACGCTCTGGAAGAGCTCGAGGGCGGGGCTCTTTTCTGCCGGTAGTGACTCCTTCTCCTGCCCATTCTCCATCACCAGCCACATCACATAGATGAAAATGAACAAGGACAGTCCAGAGGTTGCCAACATCCAATACATGAGGACCATAGGACCTAGGATATCATCTTGAAAGAGGTATCCGATGACGACAGGCACGCACATTTCACCAAGGGCGCTACCGACTATCAGAAAGGATGCGGTGTTGCCGGTGACAGGGGTGTACGACTCCAGCCAGGCGATACCGCTAGGGAAGAGAGACGCCATGGACAAGCCTAAAAGAGCACTGCCAATCCACAGAACGTTCTCGTTGCTGTCTGCAAAGAGCGTCAAGGCAAGGGACGTTGCAACGCATCCCACCATATCCATGATCACCATCTTCAACGGTGAGATAACACTGGCGAGGCAGATGGCAAGACCCCGCCCTAGGGAAAAGATTCCCCAGAACACAGCTGCTACGTGGCTAGCACGATCCTGCTTGAAATGGTACTTACTCTTAACTGCAAACGTGGAGACGAAACTCCCATAGGCGACTTCTCCACCAACATACAGGAAGTAGAAGAAGAACAGAAGAATTAGAATCCTTGTCCTGAATGGGAAGTTGTTCTTATCTGATATGTTGTTTGCTTGGTCTGACCCAACATACTGTGGCTCATATTTGGGCTTGGTGCAAAGAAAGTAGAAAAACACCCCAGAATTCAGAAGAACCAGGACCCCTATGATAATATAGGCAATTGCAAACCTTTCAACCTGGGACTGTGGTGGAGACGGTGATGTGGTAACGCTTATCGTTGTCTGTGTAGTGCTTCCACCTAAGGTTGTAGTGCTTGCACCCGTCATTGTGGAGCTTGCACCCGTCGTGGCGGTGCTTGCACCCGTCGTGGCGGAGCTTGCACCCGTCGTGGCGGAGCTTGCACCCGTCGTGGCGGAGCTTGCACCCGTCGTGGCGGAGCTTGCACCCGTCGTGGCGGTGCTTGCACCCGTCGTGGCGGTGCTTGCACCCGTCGTGGCGGTGCTTGCACCCGTCGTGGCGGTGCTTGCACCCGTCGTGGCGGTGCTTGCACCCGTCGTGGCGGTGCTTGCACCCGTCATTGTGGAGCTTCCACCTTTTTTCGTTGGCTTCTCTATAAGTTCTCCACCTGTTTTTGTATTGCTTTTTCCTTTATCATCTGTCTTTGCTTTTCCTCGTTTCATTCTTGAATTGTTCGGGATTCCTGTTTTAGAATCATCATCTTTCTTTCCTCCCCCTTCTCCTCCTTCTACTCCTGCTTTACCATTACCTCCCCCTTGTGCTGTTCCATTACTTTCCCCTAGACTGATATTACCCACTCCACTGGTCTGACTTGTAACAGTTGTAGCCAACGGTGAAGTCTGCAAAGGAGTAGATGAAGTGTTGCTACCTGCCAACATGGCGCTGTTGGTTTCCACTAAGAAAGGGGCAGCAACGAGAGGAGCAAGGAAGGCACCAACGGCGAAGCTGAAGTGAAGAGCTTGGAGCATGGTGCCAGAACGCTTCTTCCCCCACATACGAAGGCAGAGAAGATTGGCACCTGCATGTTGTAAACAAAAAAGAATTGAGAGTATATGATCCTTTACATGTAAATTGCAAGCCTTGTTGATTCTAATATTCAGTGTCAGAAAATGCAAAGGTTGTATGACACTGACTCTTGTGACAAGCCTAGTCAATTCCCTGCATCAATTATGGGTCCAGCATGACACATAATCCTAATGGCTAACCATAAGCCTGAATCTACCCTGAAACCCAAATGTATGCCTGATCGTAACAATGTGATTTTGATGAAATCAGAGCAATTGTTGCCAGGGTAAGTGTTGGATTGCCAAAAAGCCCTGATGAGTTTCCTCACTACACACAAGGTGCTATCTCATCAATTCACACTTTATGGCATTTCAAGGCTAAGTGCTGGACCCTTATTGTGAAAATTATATGATTTGTGCCGTGATAATGGTGTAAAAAAGTCATGGGCTGGTTTTCTTTCATCATACTGTTGTTGTGCAATGACTTGTTGTTATGAGGTGAAAGAGGGAGGATAAACTCTGAAAATCAGGGTGAAATAGTAATGGTTTAGTTGTGATGAAGTCTTTGCTTTGCCCGTGAAAATGGGAGACTTCCTGCATCCCAGGCTCAAAGAGGGCTCCATAATCTTAGTTAATCTGCAAAATCTCTGAATCAGCAGGGGGACCAAAGGCCATATTCAATTAAGTATGCTAAATAAGCCAGTATTGCCATTTTACTTTAAAAGTAAAATGGAAAACTCGTATTCAGATCAGTTTAAAGATAAACTGGAGTTCCAGTTATGTGATCGAAATGTGAAAGAAACTGTTCAAAAACAACCGAGAGTAATATTAGTCATATATAGACAAAGGTGTCTAGTGTGAAATTTTGGAGATTATCGAATTGATAAGAAATTTACTTGCATGGACTTTCCTGGAAAAGAACTTGAACTGCGCAAAGAAACAGGACCATAAATGTTACCCCCAAACTCTTCAGCTTTTTCTTGGGGGGGGGGGGGGGGGAGGGGTTGGTAATTTTCCTAATAGTAACTGGCCTAGGGTAACTGTCAGGGGTAGTTGTCCTGATTCAGAAAAGAAAGAAAATAGATACAGGAAAAAAAAAAGACAAAAGATCAACTAACCCGTATCTAAAACACCCATGCCAATTCCCACACTACTGATGCAGACTGCTAAGAACAAGACAGTTGTGACAAACGGAGCAATCACAACGCCTATACCACAGAGGAGCAAGCAGACCGCCAGAAGGAAGAGAGGATTGAAGGATTCAAAGAGCATGCCACCCAGGATGGCACCGCAGAGATACCCGATGCTGCGCCCCGCAAACACCCACGAGATCTTGGGCAGCGTGGTGTGGAGATGTTGCTGCAGGCTGAGTAGAGTAGGACCTAAGATGGCTAGGCATAAACCCTGTATGGAGAAATAACAATAATAACAATAATGACAATAACAATACTACTACTAAGTACTACTACTACCACTACTTCTACCACTACTACTACTTCTACTACTACTAATATTGCAACATTAGGGCAATATCGACCTATTGTTTGGATTCAGCTTAATGCATGCTCGATTCGCCCCTACGCTCTCCTCTCTCTACTGTGACGAAATAAACACATTCATTGGATTCACCCTATGGTAGGTTATGTTAGGATAATAATGATAATAATAATAATAATAATAATAATGATAATAATAATGATAACAATAATAATGATATAACAATAATGATGATAATGATAAGAAGAAGAATAATAATAATGACAAGAACATAAGCAACAGCAACTTTGTTACCATTGCCGATAATAATGATAATGATTAATTCATGATTGTGTTAACTTAGAAGAAAGTTTACATACATTGTAGCATGGATAACAAGCCTTTAGTCAATCAAAGCGGGAAGAGATTATAGCCAATACAAATATTTACCAAGCACAGGAATGCCACGCACAGAGCAAGGGTCTTTCTCAGCTTCCTCTTATCCTTCTTCCCTCCATTCAAGACGTCATCGACAGTCTTTTCCCGCTTACCCCCGATGAGGTTACGACCAAGGTCATTGGCGTACAAGATGTCTTCGTCATCAGAATCGACCATTTTGCCTACAAGAAAACAACAGGACCAGGACTATAAGTATCATAATCTTGTATAAAATATGTTTATGCATCCCACAGTCACCTGCCACCTACTTGTGCCTGGTGAAGTCACAACCAAGAACACTGTCATATAAGATGTCTCATCATTAGAGTTGGTTATTTTGCCTAAAAAATAAAAGACAGGACAACGTAATGAACAAAATATTTGTTTTGCATGCCACATTCACCCACTTGCCCCCGACCAGGTTCAACCGAGGTCACTGTCGTACGAGATGTCCTCATCATCGAAACAGAACAAAGAGCAACATAATTCTGTATACACAATTTTGTATACTGCATGTATTCACCTACTTGCTCACAATTATGTGCAGTCAAACCCTGGCAGCACGGGTGATGTTCGTAATTCTGAAACACGCAAGTTGCGTATACCTACAATGTAGATGTTCGTTAGTCAGAAAATGAAAAGGGTTGGTTAATCCGAACATTTGTGGCGTTATTCCGAAGGTTTGTTAGTCTGAAAATGAAATGAGGTTCATTATTCCAAGAGTTCATTAATCCGAAAAATTAAATATTAAAGGTTCGTTATTCCAAAGGTTCTACTCGGTGATAACCACAGTGCCGTCATACTTTTCATCCAAAATAATACGTAGTTAACATTGCCTAGCACCCTAACGATGGCAAATTATCTCTTAAAGGCATTGGCTAACTTTGTGAGCAGCTGATTTAAAAAATTCTCAAACTAAGATGAAACATGTGTATGAGTACTTGTATTTATACTCAAAAACCCTGAAACCAACCATAATTTGGAAGGAAAAGCTGTAAGTTAGACGCAAACCGTGATTTTATTAGCTTTCGTCTCGAGAGACACTGAACTAGAGGACCGTTTGCGCGAATTCAAAAATACCGTTACTTGCCTTCCGCCGCGTGATACGTCAATACACACAGTGCGGTCCGTTGAGTCATGTGCGCATGCGCACTCCTTACGTTGGGTCTATGCAACCGACCCTCGTATATTTTTCAAACATTGGTTCACATTTCTAATATTTAAAAATACTTCCCGTGGATATTATGCTCTGAAACTTTCACACTGGTATTTTTACACTATAACCCTAATGTTTATCCCATTTTTAAGTAACAAAATGAGATTTTTTTAAAATCATAACAATGTTAGCCAATGCCTTTAACAGAGACCTGTAATGTGTGAAATCCAGTTTTGAATATGGTGAAGTGGAACCCCTAACATACAAAGCAACCATTTTTTTTTTTTTTGGGGGGGGAGGGGAGGGGAGAAGGGAAGGGGATGATCGTCAACTTTTCTAGTTGAGGCCTTTCACAAGGTTACAGTTCGTTATTTCGAAGGTTCGTTATTCCGAAGGTTCGTTTGTTCCGAAGGTTCGTTATTCCGATGGTTCGTTATTCCGAAGGTTTGTTACTCCGAAAATGGAAAAAGGTTTGTTATTCTGAAGGTTCGTTAGTCAGAAAATGAAATAAGGTTCGTTAGTTACATGTATTTTCGGACTAACGAACCTTATTTCACTTTCGGACTGTCGAATGTTCGGATTAACGAACCCTTCTTCATTTTCAGGCTAACGAACATCTAGGTATACGCAATTTGCGTGTTTCGGAATAACGAACCTTCGGAATAACGAACATCACCCCTTTCACAAAATAGTCACCAACAACAGTCAACAGAAAGCAAAATGTTGATCGGCTTCAATTTCAAGCATGCATCTTTTAAAAAGAAAATTATATGTGAATCAAATTCCACTCTGATAAATGTATATATATATTTTTTTTTTACTTCATGACAAATTAAAGTGAAAATAAAATCAAGCTCTGAATCTATCCAAACATTCTGTACATCTCTGTTTTTCCTTCTTTCTCACTTCAGCAGGTTCTTGTTAAATGTATCTAGTTACATCATTTGAAAATTTTCCACAACCTATTTCTTACAATAGAGCTTACAAATGAATTATTAATTGTTTCTGTTTATAACGGATGTTCCTACATGTATGTTCCAATCTTTATTCTGTCGTAATATCTTAATGTGAACCAAGTACTGTTAGTCTTAAGACATTTTATTTATTTTTTTTTTTTAATAAAACTGCAATTGAATCAATTGAAAAATGTTTGATAAAAAGTGCAAGAAAGTGAATAAAATGATTTCGAGTGCAAAAATATATCAGTAGCAGGAAATAAGCCTCATTTTGTGACATCAACATGTATTGTATTCCATTAAACGTTTCATTTCCTGTTCGGAAGAGGAGTAGCGACGTTGATATCTGGATATGTACAATATTCCTTCCCTTTCATTTTCCTATCTCTGAAACCTGTGACATGCCATAGGGGGTGGGGGTGTTTGGAAAATCACTGTCTCCATATGATCATGTGACCATATGATCAAGTGGTCATAACATGACACAATAGCTTCTGAGTGATGAAGCTGTTTCTTCTTTGATCCTGTAATTGCAGCACAGTGTTACTTATGCTTTTGAATGGACTCAAAAGAGAAAGTGAAGCAATGTATACCTGTAAGGAACAAATAATATCTGATCTTGTCCAAATAGCACATCAAATCTTCAAGGACATGTTTCTCAAAACCATCATAAATATAGAGTTCTTGGAAAACCCGTAGAGACACCTCTTCTGGCATTAACACATGTTTCAATAGGATGTCCATAAACTTAGACTTACATGTATGACAGTTTTACGAAACAGGCTCCAGATTCCAAGTTCTTTTCAATTTAACCATGCCGTTGAGAGGAACTGTACATGTACAATCGGCCATACAACCTGTACCCCTTAGCAAGCAACACTTGCAGGCAAATGCTTCCCTATAACAGGCAATTACCCCGGGGGGGGGGGGGGGGGGGCACTCAGTATATAATGCGTGGTGGGTATGTGCCACGGAGAAGACCCCCATTTTTACACTCAAATTTCCGTTCCAAAGCATAGCATTTTATCTTATTGAGAAAAAGAACAAAGAAAGCCGTTCCAAAGCAAAGCATTTTCTTTTTATCGAGAAAAAAGAAGAAAGAAATCTGTTACAAAGAAAGTTACATGATAAAGGACACCTTTCTTGAAGCTCACGTAATTTCATGAAATATTAATGCTCACAGTAAATATTGTAAAACGTGCTTCACTAAAACACACAAAATAAAACTCAGGTAAATTCATGAAATATTCATGTTCACAATAACTAAAATTTTGTAAAACATGCTTCACTAAAACACACACCATAAAGCTCAGTTTAGCGCAAACTGTTTGTGCCAGTAGACCTTTGGACCACTGCGCTTATTCATAAAATGCATTAACAAACAAAGCAAGTATAATTTTCTTTAATATACATGTATAATCTTTGGATCATTAAAACAAGCGCAATTCTACAACTCTTTTACCAATGAGGCTATTCACATATTACATGTGCTGCGTACCACACAATAGCTTGAGACTGTCCGGGCAACCTATTCATCATATCAATAATAATACTATAGGATGATTTCATTGTGCTCATATCCACCATGCAGGGTGCTCAGGGTGCTCAAACATTACCCTGCTCTTGCCAGGCTACCAATTTTGGTGCATCTACAGCATTTGAGGAATTCCTTGACACCTGGGTGGAGTGGGGCAAATGTAGATTAAAGGCATTCAGTCGTGGGCTTTCATGGGGAGTGGATCGTAATTTGCTGACACCAGACTTTGTGAAAAGCACTGGAAATACCTGTAATAGAGCTACATTTCTGGAGCACAGCAAAACAAGCTGTCCCACCATAAACATTCTTCGGCCTGTTTTGGACATTCTCGGGCCAGGGAAAGTGCGATAATGACTTTGCCGTAAAGGGCAAAGGGTGGAATATACAGAGCACTGCATAAGGTCTGTTGGTTATAGTTATGGGCAACACCTGTTACTGGGTAAGCACCCATGGTGTCAAATTCCCCATGAGAACCCACGACTGAGCGTCTTTAATGCCTTGCCAAAGGACACTAGTACCATGCCATCGTTTGAACCCACAACTTAAGCATCTGCAGTCAAGTGCTTTACCCACTCAACTGCATGTACGATCCACCTCTACTGTGCATGCATCCAAATCTGGTTGGTTCAGTGGTTCATGCATGAATCAATATTCATTCTTAATATGATGATAGTACAGGCCTTATATTTCAATAAGTTTAGGGCAAGGCCACTTTTCTGTAGGGCACATTCCTATATTACAGCATAACGAGGAAGAATTACAAGGGCACAAACAATCTCCAAGGCCAATAAGAGGGGCATTGAGGCCAATCAAAAGGGCATCTACAGCCATAGCCTTGGATTAATTTAAAGGGGGTACCCAATGCTGAGACAATTTTAGTTCATTTAAAAGAGCATGATTTCATTAGCAGAAAATCATCTGCCTAAAGTTTTTTAAAAAGTCGTATTGTCAAGGAAACCCCCAAATGTAGTAAGATTTCAGGATATTTTTGGCCCCTCAGCAGTGACCCAGTTTCAACTTGGTACCCACTTTTACGTCAAAATGACGTCAAAGTGGGTACCTTGTCGCGCACTTCTAGCAAAATGCGCGCAAGGTATAATACATATTGTACAGTCTAGCGCGCCGCACAAATGCAATGCGCGAAGCTGGGTACCCCCTTTTACGTCATACCTTATACTCAATTTTTTTGGTCAGTTCTTGACTTTTTAAGAGAAAATTAGCCAAAATGTATTGATTTCGATTGAAAACCATCAAATTTTTAATGTCATTCTTCTTAGAATTCTATTCTCGATCATATATCAAAAATTTTGTTACCATTGTGTAATCACTTTAAGCCCCGACTGTATTTTTGGAATTGTATTTTGTTGAACTTTTTTTTTTTTAAGTTCAAAAGTTCAAAGTTCAAGTTCAATCTAATTCTCTACCTCCCCCCCCCCCCTTGCCCCTAGCACATTAAATTAAAAGTATACATGCAATAATTTTTGTCATGACAAAGGAATCTATCATGCCTTAAAACACAACTATTCCACAAGAATGCTGCCTTCATTTGTGGAGCCTGCACCTCTGAGTGTTTTTTAACTGAAATATGGTGCCACATAAAGGCTGTGAATCAGCATCATCACCCTCAAATCATCACCATTCTCCCTCCTCCTCCTCCTCTTCCTCCTCATCATTACCGTCATCATCATCAATATGAAGATCCTTATTCATTACAGGATAATAAGTCAAAAAGAAGGTGAAATTGAGTGGTTACAATTTTTTTTACAGTGCACAGAGGCTTATTATTCTGACCTTTACCACAATATTTACACCATAACTCATTTGGTAATTGCTTTCGGAAAGCAATTACCCTGTTCCTGTCCTTTGTTTTAACTAGGCTATATCAGTTTATGGCATCAGCATCAGCTGTACATTGTACAGTGTTATGTGATTTCAGCATTCAGATAACTGTGTAGTATTTGTTGAATTGATTGAACTCATTTAATATCATTTAATAACAATACAGTTAAATATAGTGACAATTTCCCTCTTTATTAACCATGAAGTCATCAATGGTAATTGACTTTGCCTTTTCAGGGTTGTGTGGCCTTTAATAGGGTGCGTCCAAGCTACAAGACCTGTAATGCATGGGACAGATCAGAAGAATTTTTAAAAATTCATATATTAATCACACGTATATTCAATCATTATAAACTACAGATACAAAACTTTAACTTCTTATCACTGAACTTGTAACACATGCAAATATGACAGTCTGCTTGTGACGTACAGGACAAGTTGTCCCTATAGAAAATGTACACAAAACAGGTATTTTTTGAGAAAATCTATAATAATATAATACCCCATGGAAATTAAATTTTGTTGGTTCTTTTGTGATTACCAGAAGAATACGTGTCTACTTACAGGCCTTAAATTTCAATAATTTTAGGGCAAGGCCACTTTTCTGTAGGGCACATTCCTACATGTACATGTATATTACAGCATAAATACCGGTAGGAAGAATTAGAAAGGGCACAAACAATCTCCAAGGCCAATGAGAGGGGCATTAAGGCCAATCAAAAGGGCATCCACGGCCATGGCCTTGGTGGCCTTGGATGAATTTAAGCCCTGTACTTATATGGAAAGATTAAAACTATTCATCTTTTTTTTCACTTTGGCAAAGGGGAGGGGTCAAGAAGGTTTAAGAAGTGATAAGCCTTTCGCCTCTGTACATGTGCATGGGTGTACATGTACATCTAAAATGGAAAGCTCATTTCTTGGTGTCTGCATTGAAAACTACTATGTACATGTAGATGAAGCACTGAAAATGGTATTAGTACTTTCAAATTGTAAGTTTAAACTATATTCTGTAAGATTCAACATGGTTTTCCCTGTTGGAAAGAATAAAATCATTTTAAAAAGGGTTGTTCATGATGAAACAATCACAAATCCTGCCCTATGCGTTATCTTCAAAATTACTGCCATACAGGGTATTTCATCATTAAAATCTTTGTATGGCATTTTAATGGTGCTGTACATCAATGAGCATGTGCTTAAAATGTCCTTCCACATTTACAAACTAAACAACTATAATGCATCTTTATTTGGTATGGATTTAGCGCTATACATGTATATTAGAATCATAAAATTCAATGTTTTAGCTTTAAAATGACATACAACTTGCTTTGTTTTTAGTTTGAATTTTCGACTCCTGAGCAGGGGTGTCGCTAGACCTTTTTCAGTGGGGGGGGGGGGGGGTGTAGATGCCAATGATTACCAACAATGCCACCGATTACCCAATGTCTGTAAATTCAACCATATAAAGCTCAATAGGCATGTTCAATTGTGTGCATCATATTTTCCTTCGTCTTTCCAACACATTTCATTCAATTTCAACCAGATTTGGTGACTTTAAATTCATTCGCTTTCAAAAACCATCCTGTATCTAAATATTACATGAGCGGGGGAGGAAAAATATAAGCCTTTATTCTCCTTTTCATGGTAGAAATGATGATTCTTTATCAAAATACAGGACGGGCCTATATAAGATTTCTAAATTATACATGATATTTGGTCAACTTGCTTGCCGAATGCTCTCTCTCTATTGCTTTCCCAAACCATATTATACGAGCGAGTGCTTTTTCATGGTAAAAGTGATAAGTCTTCATCAAAATACACGATGGAATTAACTATGAGATATCTAACTTATACATACATGTACATTTGGTCACCTTGCTTGCCGAATTCGTTTGCTTTCCTAAACCATCATGTATCTAAATACAAATCAAGTGAGCGCAGTGAGCCAGGGAAATATCTATATCCATAATACTTTTCTAGTCACCGTAAAAGTGATAATTCTTCATCAAAATACACGATGGGCCTACAAGATATCTAAATTATATATTTGGTCAGATTGCCTAATTTATTCGCTTTCAAAGACTATCCTGTATCTAAATATTATACAAGCAAGAGCAGGGAGCAAGGAAAAATTACTCTTTTTCATGGTACATGTAGAAGTGATAATTCTTCATCAAAATACATGATGGAACTAGAAGATACATCTGATTTACACATGTACATTTGGTCACCTCACTTGCTGAATTCGTTTGCTTTCCCAAATCCATCCTGTATCTGAATAATATACAAGCGAGTGTAGCGTGCGAGCAGAAATACATATGTATACGAGCGAGTGTAGCATGCGAGGAGAAATACATATGTATACAAGCGAGCGTAGCGTGCGAGAAAAACTACATATACTCTTTTTCATGGTCGAAATGATAATTCTTCTTCAAAATACATGATGGGCCTTTAAGATATCTATTTTTATATATTTGCTCACCTCTCTTGCCTAATTCATTTGCTTTCAAAAACCATCCTGTATCTAAATATTATACAAGCGAGCGCAGCGAGCGAGGAAAAAATATATTTACTATTTTTTATGGTAGGAGTGATAATTCTTCATCAAAATACACGATCATGGAACTTCGTTTGCTCTCCCAAATCTATCTTGTATCTGAAAATTATATGAGCGAGCGCAGCGAGTGCGGAAAAATACATACCGGTACTCTTTTTCTTGGCAAAAGTGATAATTCTTCATCAAAGTACATGATTGGCCTTTAAGATAGCTAAATTATATATTTGTTCACCTCACTTGCTGAATGTGTTTTGCTTTCCCAAAACATCCTGTATCTAAATATTATACGAGCGAACACAGTAAGCAAGGAAAAATATACACTCTTTCGTGGTACCAGTGCTATTTCGTCATCATAATACACAAATAAGCCGAATATGACCCCAGTATGTGCACGGGTGAGACAAAAAACAGGGGCTTTCGAACAGGCTTGTTGTGACAAGGAGGGTCTTCGGAATGGGCTTCAGTAATATACAAATGTTTATGAAAACGGGGTATTTCGAATGGTTCGCCCGAGTGTGAGTGCGTATGTATCCCTATGGAACGGGCATTCATGCGAGCAGCTAGCCCAGGGGCACGAGCGCTGGGTGCGCTCGAGCAGAGGCGATGGTCGGACAGCGCTGGCTGGCCTATAGTACTGTCATGAATGACTGTGCGGGCTGCTATTCACCAAAAATGCATGAAATGAAGCTCATTGTAACGGATCAATGCAGCCGGAACGACGAAACGAAAAAAATTGCTATGCTTTGGAACGGATTTCCTTCTTATTTTTTTCTTGATAAGAAGAAGAAAATGCTATGCTTTGGTTTGGAAGGGAAATCGACTCGAGATCTGAAAAAGCATGAAAAGGGGGTCATCAAAGCGACACGTCCCCGTCCACCAATATGTCAGTGCCTCCCCCCCCCCCCCCCCCCCCCCCCCCCCCCCCCCGGGCTAAAGCCTATATCCACCCATAAAGGCTATTGATATTGTTGATCACTGCAAGTTATATTCATATGCTTGTAGAAAATGTGAGTGCTCACATCATGCGCACACATACATGTCAGAAACCAAAGAAATAACAAACGCGAGTATGCACGTGTGGGACTGATCTGGGAAATTTATTCTGCTCAACTAAGACAGTAAAACGCTGTTGTGCATAATTTCTCCTCGTTCCTTACTTCAAATCACATTTATATTTGATAACTTACATCAATGATAAGATCTGAAAAACAATGGTAATCTAAAATGTCCTTCTCCAGGTCCCTTTTAAGCAAAAATACCACAAACTTCCTTTTTGATTGTTGTCCGAATTCGAAGAGAGAAACAACCACGTCTTTCAAAGGCTAAGCTGACTTGCGCTCAGGGCTGCTTTTCACGAAACCGTCATAAGTCTAAGTTCATGGACATCCCATTGAAACGCGTGTTAATTCTACAACACGAGTTTCAATGGGATGTCCAAGAAGTTAGACTTATGACGGTTTCGTGAAACGCAGCCCTGATCTCTAGTGGAGAGATCAGTGCTTGCGCTGCACATGGGATTATTGTTGCTGTTGTTGTTGTTGTTGTTGTTGTTGATTTTTACGGCGCTGCGCTGTCATTCAAAAATGAATATTTACGCCATCTCAGTTACCTTGTTAAAAATAAGCCCTTTTTGACTTATTGAAATAATTTGTTTGGCAATATCGTGTTTCAGGCCCCACCTCTAATATAGTTTGAATGTGGGGCTGATTCCCCCACGAAGTATTAGGCCTACATTTTATTATTCGTTCAATAGTTGATCGATCATGAAACTCATTTTTACATTTTCACATTTTCACATTTTTAACATTACTGGATTGACAACTCCCTAATATATACTCGTGTTTACGGCCCCACCAAACGGGATTATGAATTGATTATCACGGCAGTGGGGCTGATGGGCATCAGCCCCGCTGCTGTGTTAATCACGTTTGGATCCCGTTTGGTGGGGCCGTAAACACGAGTATATATACTGTGCTCATCAGCCCCGATGCTGTATTAATAATATTTGAATCGCATTTGGTGGGGCCGTTAACACGAGTATATATAAGAGAGATTTAAAAGAAGATGATTAAACGTGATGATCGATTAACACATTCTTTTTTTTTTTAATGTGAAAGTCCGTCGTCTTCTATTTCTGTATTTCTGTCCTAGTTAGCTGTTGTGGTCTAAGTTAGGTCAGAAGAGATAATCGATCATGATGTATGTGGGCATCAGCCCCACTCACCATGCATTAATTGAGTGGGGCCTGAAACACGATTATGCCATTTGTTTTTCTATTAACAGACAAAGCCTTATATAAGGAACATTGGCGGCACCAGGATTGTTAAAGTGGGGGGGGGGGGGGCAAATGGAGGGCAAAAGAAAATGTTGGGGGGCAGGGGCAGTCAATTTTTTTTTGCGTGTATGGAAAAATCGAGCGTGAAGCGCAAGTTCTAGTCGCTGGCGTAAATCCCCTTTGTGGACGGGGGGGGGGGGGGATTATTGAATTTTTTTACTATTTTTTTTCCCTCTTACACACATTTTAATATCAATTTTGCGAGCTAGCGAAGTGAGCGTACAAAAAAATAACCGCCTTTTTGGTTTTTAATCGTATTTTCGAATAAATATTCTGAAATATGACGAGCGAGCGAAGCGAGTGAGCCAAAAATGGCTACTTTTCTTGTTTTTAATCGCATTTTATTAAAGAAATTTAAAAATATGACAAGCGAGCGAGCGAGCCAAAAATAGTTTTCAATCAAAGTTTTGAAGAGCGGAAAATGGTATATTAGAGCACTTCACAGCTTGAATATGATACTTATGACAACTTATCTACTTATTTACAAAGTACTATAATTATAATTTTTCTTTTCAGTCCTCAAAGTTTCTGGGGGGCAACTGGGGGGGGGGCAAAGCTTCTGAGTGGGAATGCCCCCCCCCCCTTGGTGCCGCCACTGATAAGGAAAGAAAAAAGGGGTATCCTTAAAAATATACATGTACAAGGCCTAAATTCAGCGGAAAATTTGCAACGCGCGCAAGCTTTGATACACCTGTCATACGCCTGTAAAAGATAACACCTCCTCTCTCCATAGACAAAATCTTGCCAGTCCGGCTCGATACTTTGACCAGACTTCTCAAGTACCGGGCGTTTCATGAAGAGTTTTGTCGGTGATTTTCACTGACTAATTTGCTTTCAGCCAATCAGATGCAAGGATTTTCAGTAGCTTATAACATTTGTTGGTGATTTTCACCGACAAAACTCTTGAACTCATGAACCGCCCCCTAGGTTCCCGATCCCGTTTGAGCAAATTAAACTTGGCAGTGAGTGTTCCTCAAAGAGATATATAGAATCTCTTTGGTGTTCCTACACTTAATTATTGACTAACTTTATGTGTGATAACGAGTTTGATCCGTCGTGTCCTGCATGATGAGCAAACATTATGGCAAAATTGTCACTTTTCAAAAGTCAAGTTATGTTGTCGTCCTGGAAAAAAAAAGAAAGAAAGAAGAAGAAATCAGTTTCTACTTCTACTTCTACGTTGATTCTTGGTAAACCATCTGGTATCTCGCCAAGTAATGCCCTAATGTCATATCCGGTGTAAGGTGAACATATCACCTTATCACTCAACCATGCAATACCAGAAAGTTGATTGTTACACATGTGATAATATCGACAAATACTTTAACTAATTAGCATTTCTGGCTTCATCTTGATCCATGGCCGTACACAGCAGGGAGGGGGGGGGGGGGGGGGGGGGGAGGGCAGGCGGGGGGCAGTTGCCCCCAAGAAATTGTGAAAACTTACATTATTTTACTGAAAATTTTCACAAAATCCACAAAAAGTGTGCACCAAATCCTTCATTTTCACTTTCAAAAAAGCAAAAGTGGCCTCATAACCAGCTCGGTTGCTTCGCTCTCTCCCTTTTGAGCTTCTTCGAAAAATTTTACTTGTCTTGCCCCCCCCCCCCCGAAAAAAAAATTCTGCGTACGGCCCTGTCTCGATCACTCAACCATGCATGACACGACGACTGCTTCTTATGTATACATTTTGGTAATGGTAACAATAATGCCAATTCTTTCAATAAAATGAATGGATTTTGCAGTTTCAAAAATGAAACAGGGATGACAGAAGTAACCTGAATTGAAATATTTATTACATTTCCGTGATTTTTAAAATCATTTGTTCCTTAACTCCTCACCAATTTTTCCGATGATGCGGAGATACTCAGGCGTGGTCTAAAAACTTTTGTGTAGAAACCCCTCCTATATCACCTTCCTCATCTTCATTGTCCATCACCATCCCTGGCTACCCCCACCTCCATCCCCAATCCTTTTCGAAACCAGAACCTCAAACAATATACATCGGATTTTTATTAAGATAAAACTATCAAAACAAGGTCAAACGGTACG
>CM057171.1:4200066-4243265 GCA_029962745.1 Echinometra lucunter
GATTTCTCCTATCAAGATCATATTGAAAAATGTATCTATTATGTTTGTGCTATGTCCAGGTCCAAAAATGTGGCAATCCCTGATTTTCATTAAAAATCCAAGATGGCTGCCAAAAATGGCCGATTTGAACCCCATGGGACACGATTTGGCAATGGGAACATAAAAATCATTCAATTGACACTTCAGGCATTACAAAAAAGTTGGTTTTAAAAATGTTCCTCAATGGTGCATGGGGACCCCTATTTCCGACTAAAGTTAGATCGATCCTTCATGTATGAACCCCACATCCTGTCCCCGCTCGGTCACTTTGTTTCCTCGCCGAGGATATTCGGCGTCAATCATCCCCCAACCACGAACACAAATCGACAATCATGGATATACTGCTAATGGACTCAACCTGTTTGGGTGTCAGCCCCACCCCCCCCCCCAAAAAAAAAAAACGTTCCGCGGCCCCTTAAAAGAATATCATGTGCAGAGAGAATTATACATATGTATATACATGTATAGGGGCATGCGGTGGCGTAATGAGCAAAATATTCAGGGGAGCTGCGCTATCAAAAAGGGAGAAAGTAAGAGGGGTTTAGCTGCTGGCAAGCAAAAAAAAAAAATGATTTCTGGTAAAATGATGACTGACAGAAAATAAAAAAAGAGCCAACATAGTCAAGAATATTTTAGAAAATCCGATGTGGTGACAATGTTGAAGATATAATGAAAAAACCCCAACTTTTTTTTTTTTTTTTTTTTTTTTTTGGGGGGGGGGGGGGGGGTCAGCATTCTCCACTAGTACGCCAGTGGGGCCCGGACAATAGATTGCCCTTTTAAAGATATCATTACGCACCTGTAAGCGGAGCATTCATCAAGTAAAGGTCCTGAATGAATGTATTCAAATCTCTCCAACCTATTCATCTTCAAGTGCTTTGTACTCCAGCTGCCCTGTTGGGGTCCGCCCACTTGACCGAAGGCCCGCGAGGCCGACTTTTCTCCGTATTGTATTTTCCTTCATCACAAATAATGCGCTATCGGTATATAAAATAATTATGACTCCTTTAGAATGTTTAGTCCTCGTTTCCGGAGGTCCCGCTGCTCTTTAATACTTCTTAAACTTCCTTCTGGCACAGGAATTGGTTAGAGCGGTGTGATATTATAGACTATAATTTGCTATTTTCGGCCTCGCGGGCCTTCGGTCTCGCGGGCCTTCGGTGAAGTGGGTTGTCACCGAACAATGCACTATCCGATGGGTATATAGAACCCCGTCTTTTAATATAACGGCAAAAATAATTTATGTACATTTTCAAACGAAAGTGAACACTGTTCTTATGTAGATTTGTATACCTGCAAATTGCCTTTTTGACAGTATTCAAGCAGAAGCTCACACCAACTTCTGAGCAAACAACTGAGCAAGGGCATGTAATCAGAAAAGAAATGGTTAATAATTATTCCAGTGATACTAACACTGACTTTTTTTCTCAATGTAAGACTGAGGGAAACTATTGCCCGCGCCCCCAACTTGAATGCAAAATAAATGAATAGAATGAATAAATAAAAAATTAATCAATACAGAATATTTGAAATATATAAGAATCTTCCTGAGGAAATGCTTCGTAACATTATTAACGGAACAAACACTATCCGATGGGTGTATAGGACCCCATCTTTTAAAAGTGTTTATTATGTACATTTTCAAACGAAAGTGAACACTGTTCTCATGTAGACAAGGGCGTCAACCGGTTCTGAGAAGTGGGGGGGGGGCCATTAGCGACAAAGCGAGGGAACGAAGGGGGGGGGGGAGGGTGTCCCCCTCCCACGGTAGGGAGCTTTTTGCATTTCTTGCTTGAGATAATACAACTTGGTGCATATTTACACTCAGGGTCTTTTGTCTACTTCAAACGCTTCTTTTACTACTGATCAAAAAAAAGTGGGGAGGGGGGGGGGAGCAAATGAGATGATGTCCCCCCCTACTTTTCAAAGTGGGGGGACACGCCCCCCCCCCCCCCCCCCGTCACCCGCCTGTTGACGCCCATACATGTAGATCATGTATACCTGTAAATTGTCTTTTCAACAGTTATTCAAGCAGACCGTGACGCTCACACTATATCTTCTAAGCAAAAAAGAGCAAGGAATCACAATGGAATGATTAATAATTCCAGTATATTTGTTTCCTTCAAAATGATAGGGACAAGACTAGTTTCTGGTTTGGGGGAGTTTTTTTCTGAAAGGAGGAGGGTTAGAAGTCACAGCCTCGGCCCTTATATTGAGTTTTATACTATTTTTCATGATTCTTTGAAGAAAATATTTATAAAGCTCATTTCTGATCGATGAACAGAGCTACGGCTTAGATCTCTATCTCTCTCTCTTTCTCTCTCTCTCTCTCTCTTCTCTCTCTCTCACTCTCTCTCTCTCTCTCTCTCTCTCTCTCTCTCTCTTCTTGTTTACCTGATAGCTAAACATGGTTAATGTGGTGCAACATGAATCCGTGTTTCAATTGAACTACTTCTATAAAAGTAGAAATGACAGTTGAAAAAGCTTGCACAAGCCCTGTTTTGAACGTGAAATTACGGGTTAATAGCAGTGATGACTCGTTACTATAATTATACTGTCCATGTATTACTGATCTAGACAGGATTTGCTGTTTTGGCAATAACAGGCCCCGCTTGGACCTGCATCATATTTCCTTGAGGGTAGTAGTACCCCTCGGTGGTCGCAGCCATTATAGCATCCGCAGTCATCGCCGAAGTCCTGTCATCACTGAATTTGCAACAACAAGACCATCGACAACAGAGCAAACCTCTGCAGCAATAAACCGAGGAAACGATAGCGACGATGCTCTCGATGAGGAGAACGATCGCGCAGACGGCGCGGAGAATGATGATGATGACGTCATCCACGTAGCAGTAGGGACCAAAGTCGCAGGTGAACATGAAGATCAACCCAACTGCCAATCCCTCATTTATCACGGTGGCGAACCCATTGACGGTGGATAAAATCGACATGACGAGGTAGCCGATGATAATGCAGTTGCGGCGGGATTTGGTCAAGATTCCGATGATGCCCGCGGGGATGATTAACAGGATGGCGACAGCGATGGGTTGGGCTTCGTTTTGAAATCCCGTGTGTCCAAAGACGAAATAGAGGGCATTGATGATAACGATGACAGTGCCGAGAACCAGCTGGGCGATGCCAGTCGCACGACCTTGTTGGAAGGGAATGTGAATCATAGAAAGCGTTAAATGAATTCCGTCTGAATATCGGTGAAAAAAGCTGCAGGTATTGTTGTTTGTTTTTGTCTTTGTTTTTAATTGCAGTTTGGTGCTCATGCGAGCAGTGATGATATAGCCTATTCTTCATACGAGTTGGGATCAATATTAAACAAAATAGTAATGAAGGACCGGACAAATGGATAAATAACCAACACATTAAGGTCTACATGTTCATCGATTTATGTGTTGAAAATTGCCGACTTGCATGCCTTCAAAACTTGAAATTTTCTGCGTCAATCATTATATTCCGTCAATACCGATTTTCTTTTTTTAGGGGGAGGGAGGGGATTGAGAGTAGTAGGGAATCCCTATATCTGTTTTACATCCAATAAGTAACGAAGAAAAAAGATTTGACAAACTGTAAAGTGGAAAATACATGCCATAGCAAAGACATCGTTTGGTTTCCAAATACTCCTGATATTGTTGCTCTTTCTCAGTACTGTTTTTATCAAATTGTCTTACCTCGTTTGATGTTATAATTTTGAGAATATCCGCTGCAACATCCCTGGTGTTGGATATATGGCTCTTGCCGGATATGTACATATTGCTGAGGTACGTCAGGCGGTTGTCCATAAGATGAAGGTGGTGGTAGCTGCATTGCTGGTACTGGCATCGGAGTTTTACTTTCGGATGAACTTTTAGTCTATAGCTTTGAAAACGCTATTAATTTTACTTCAGTAACAAGTGACCAGCCTCTCAATATAATGTCGCTTATTAGCAGAAGCAGTATTTTGCTCTTTTTTTCCTGTCACTGACATTTTTTCACTCGTATTTTTGTAAGCTTACTGGTTTTGTTTATAAAGCTTTCGTTGCTTTGACGTGAACGCGCGTTCAACGCTGCAAGTTAGGCAACGCAATAATAATGCGCATGGGCTTCTTTGTTACGTCACAGCTGGGGCGTCGGTCAACCCTGACATGGGGGGGGGGGGTGGCGGCAGGAAGTCAAACTAGATTCGAAAATATTAAGACAGGATAGATAAAAGTTCCCAACAAGCGAGCAAGAAAAGTGAAAAACAACCTCAATATTCACATTTTTTTTAACATTGCTGAGAGGCTTAAAATGGTCAGATTTTTTAACATTCCATCATTTTTTTTCATTTCAGCAAGCAATCAAACTAAGATCATTATTTCTTCTTATCATTATTCTCTATCTTTGTCTTCTTCTTCTCTTTCTCCACCACTTTCTTCTTTTTCCTCTTCTTCTTCTTCTTCTTCTTCTTCTTCTTTTTCTTCTTCTTCTTCTTCTTCTTCTTCGTCTTCTTCTTTTTCTTCTCTCTTTGATTTTTCCTTCTTCTTTTCCTTCGTTTAAGACGATTTGCCGACATATGAATTCAACCAAGGACCCCATACCCTACCCCGCCCATCTAGAGAGGAATCAGTCTTAAAACTCAGTTACCATGGTAACAGTGGTAATTTTATCTGGATGTAATCTTGTATTTTTTTTTCTTTTTTCAAAACTCTGTTTTTACCCTTCCAGGTTTTCTGCGTAGGGAACAAACCGCTGAACAACAACAACAACAAAGCCGGCTTGGTGTAAACCAAAAAGGAAAAGGGTATCAACTATCAAAACTAGTTAATCAGTTTCTTTATGGTGCTGATTTACAAAACCCTTACAACCAAATGAAGGAGAAGCAAGCAGAAAAAAATAAAATAAGTGATAATATACTTCTTGCACAGAAAATTGTATATTATTTATTTATTTATTTCATTTCTTTTCTTTTCTTTCATATCCCACAATTGGTATTGTTTAAAATTGCAAAAACACAGGATCCGGGGCATCGTGATCCATTGCTGATCCAGGGAGGTGGTAGAGAGACCCTTTCCTGATTGGTCAATAATTGCCTGAGCTTATGCTTCGAAGAATAAATTATGTCGTATACAGATTTATGACTATTATGAGGAAGACTGCGGCAAGAATTATCTCGACTTTGCACTTTTCTCCTTGACTCTGCCACGCCAGTAATCATGCTGCACACCGGCCCCCACCGCCCCCCCCCCCCGGAACCCCGCGGTCAATATTCGAAAACGAAAAGGCGTGACCATTAAGGTGTATTGAAAATGCCATTTACTCGATGTACTCCTCCACCCGACCCCTCGAAAGATTTTATGCACCTGTTCCTGCATGTAAACATACACGTGCTAATACGCACAGCGTTGCCACTTCGGTTACTAAGTGACAACAAGATTCGTTCATTTTAAAGTAGGGGTAATAGAAATTGTAAAGTTACATGTTGGTTTATTTGATCATTTGAATATGTAGATATAACTTTTAATGAATAATCTTGGAATGAAAAATATTCATAAAAACAGAAATATTCCTATATATTACATTAATTTGTAATTATTTAATGAACTTACTTTCTTATGATATTATATTTCCCTTCAATAAATGAAAGAGTCCAAATCTCTTCGTCGATTTCTTTATGGTGGTGGCCAAACCGCTTAGCTTGGCTAATATACGTACAAGCCTATGTAAGCGGATTTATGTGTTTTACAGTAAATATTTACCACAGCGGCGATATCGTTAACTTCCAATTATACACACTTCTTATCGTAGGTGTTCAGTGGTGGTAAACCTCAAGAAAATTTGACAGCTCACGAAAAGATTTGGTGAAATTATGAGACAAGAAAGAGGAGGAGAGAGTATTCTACAAGAAGCGTGATTTGATGCTAAAATGTCATTTTGAGAAACGAAGAATTTCCGGCCGTGTGCAAGGTGGTGAATGGGAATCTCTCGCCTTCATTTTCGCCTTTTTCCATGTTTTCTACAAGTGTCAAGAAAATATTGTTGAACTTGAATTGAAGGAACATTGTGAAAATGGCGACGGGTATAGTGAGTAACCAGCGGAATGCATCTGGTTTCAAGCCTCCTAATCTTCCAAACATCGAGCATCCGATGTCCCGACTTGGGGACCGAAAATCACTGAATGTTGTAGGATCCAATCGACCAGACTCGGTGATGAGCCCGAGGCAGAACTTCAACGGGAGAGAGGCGAGAACTCCCCCGTTAGCCCAGGCAGGTCGAGCCTCTGTAGTCGGTCTTCATGCATGGGATGAGCCTGACCATAATCTACCCCCATTGCAGAGGGATGGAGGGAAGGAAAATAAGCGATCAAAGAAACAAAAACACTCGAGAATGATGACATGGCCGCCAGGTAATTAATGAACATTAAACTATATTCTACATCATTGTGAATGGACAATTAAAAATATTTGAATATCCCAAATTATAGTGCTAACTGTTACATCTAACGTACACTACACTAGTCATGATTCCCTGCTGAGTTTGTAACCTGAATTTAAGTTGGACTCATTTGGAGTGAAACTGTATGAGGAAATTCCTTATTATATTTAAGATTGAAATGTACATGGCACTTCATGCTGTTTTTATATTTGTATTCATGATATTGGAAAGTTTATTACAATGTGAGAGATGAGATTATGATCAAAAGAAAACAATTATATCTTCCTGGAGTATATTATCTTCCTGGAGTATATTATGATCAGTCAAGAATATTATTATATTCCTTCCACACCAAAAGGTTATGTCATATGACATAATTCACAATGGCAAATTGCTGTGTACAAATGGGAAGTGCTCGATTAAGTTTTATAATTTACACACCAACGGCTCTTTTAGCTGTAACTTTCTTGTTACTTTAACAGAAAGTAGGGCAGTATATCAATTTATAATTTATGGCATTTGCCGTAGTGTAATCTTTGATGGTAAATACACATTTTTCTACCATCAAAGAACTCCAAACCTGAAAATAGATGGAAAAGTAGATTTGGATTGGTTTTTCGCTATCAAAGTAAAAAGTAATGTTTTTTTTATCTACCCACAGCACATGAGCAGGGACCAGGAGAGAGGCGAGCTAAATCAGCCAAGGTACCAAGCAGTGCCGAGTATGTCGCACGGTATTCAAGAGATCCTGATGAGGTAGAGTATGAGAGGAAAATCAATGGGGGTCGGGGGATCTGAGAAAAAATTCTGGCAAAACTTTAAAAAATGTCCCTTCAAAATGTATTGACAAAGAAAAGTAAGGAGGAAAGTGGAGAAAAAGAAATGAAGAGGGAGAAAGATGGTAGGCACAATTTTTGTACAGTGTCAGTAAATCAAAGAAAGTAGATGGTTAAGGGATGATTTGCTTGTGGAACTCCGTAGGGTTGCCCCCTTTGACACAGCTGTCAGTCACATGAAGAAGAAAAAGAAAAGAGATAGGAAAAAGGAAATGAAAGAGGGAAGGAAAGTGAACTGCTAAAAATGCCCCTCCAGGACAGTTCCTGTCAATGAGCTCCAGTGCTTACATTCATGTAGTGGCATAGCTACAGTGCTTTATGCCCTACTGAACATAAAAAAAAAAACAAAAAGGAAATAGAGAGAGAAAGAGAGGGGGTAGGGGACAGGATAGATGAGAGAAGAGAGCAGAACTCCCTCCCTCACACCTCACAGTGAACATTACCGAAACACACAATATCAAATTTTGTAGTACCTACTGAAAATTCATACCTTTCCAGGTGGATGATTTTCACCGACTAATTTGCTTTCAGCCAATCAGATGCGAGTATTTTCAGTAGCTTATAACATTTGTTGGTGATTTTCACCGACAAAACTTTTCATGAAACGCTACCCTGGAGTCACAGTCGCATCATTTGTGCCGTGACAAGATTATTGATTTTGAATGTGGAATGAATGTAATTATTTTGTGGCCTTGACTGAAAAAGGCCAGACAAGGCCATGCTATTTCATTGTAAAACCACAATAAAACCTATTAAAATCTAGCAATTAAAATTTGGCATACAGAGTTAGAATTCCCTGGTTGATATGCTATTTCTTTGAATGTGATAGGAATTACAGTGCAAGTTATATTCATATTGAATGTAGAATTCTACTAAGAAAATTTAGTCCATAAATATTCTATACGAAAAAGTGAATTTTATTCTTGAAGAACGTTTTAGATGAATCACTAATACCTCCAGAATCAAATAATACCTTTCCGTTCTTGAATATACCACCCAGTTGGCTGCATTGGGATAGGGCGAGAAGAGGCAAAAATCAATACATGCCAAACAATTAATTGACTCGTGGTATTCTATTCAAATGGGTCAAGCGGTCAATAAAAGCTTTCAACCCACAGTGAATAGGGGGTTCACCAAATGCTTTGTGCACCCCCTTCACTGTCTGAAGGGCAATGAAAGGTATTTACATGATGTTTGATGAGCAGACGTAAGATGGTTTCAAAGAACAGTATGCAAATATCCAGGCATGGGGAACATTGCCATAGGAATGCTCATTATGTTTTTATGTTACACCGTACATTTCTTAAAAGCTAGCTATTCATATGCTATACCAGTATTGTACCAGTATGATGGAAGTTTAATTTTTTTTTTTAAAAGAAAGAAAATCCCACTCAAGGAATTCTTCATGAGCTACAATTTATGACTAAAATATACATAATTATACATTATCTTATTATCTAATTAAATTGTAAACTGTTTTTCAACTGTTTTGTTTAGCATTGTACATGTGGTTAAACATTTGATGCAAAATTTTAATAACTGGAAAAGATAATTGGGGGATTTTAGATCTTATTGAATTGCTTTAACGCCATCTTCAAATCCATCTTTGCTTCTATTCTTAACAGCTGATTCAGATACTACGGGTCAAACTTGTCTCAGGATTCCATGGCCTTCGTCAGATGTTCAAAGGTCATGACCCTCAGGGCAAAGGTCGTGTGTCAAAGAGTGCAATGGGTCAGATTCTATACCCTCTTATAGGCTACATCACTCATGAAGATGTAGCAAGACTAATGCAGAGGTAGGAACTAATTAAGAATTATGTTTCATTTTGATACAGTTTCTAAATCATAACTTGTAGACCTACTCCAGTAAAAAAACCCCTCACTTTGATAGGGGAAGTAGGACATGCAGAGCAATATTTCATTCTCCAGATCCATTAGCAAGAACAACACCTGGGGCCCGTAACACAAAGGTTTGCGATCAATCGCAAATTTAAAACAACCATTCTGATTGGTCCAGGCTCACCTTTTTGAACGAGATGCGCATGAAACAATGGTCTTGATTGGCTGTTACAACTTTGCGATTGACTGCAAATCTTTGTGTTACGGGGCCCGGGTCAAATATACATGTTATGTAGGCCAAACCAAAAATTACATTACACACAACCATTTGAAAAAAAATTACTGGGCATTTATAAAAGTTGATTTGCATGTGTGACCGGGATGTATAATGATGAATAAATTGAAATTAAATTCAATTGAGCAATATTAGGACCATGATTAATACCTGTTTATTTCAGTGTTTTTACACTTTTGGTGTGATGTAACATATGTCATTTCCAAAAGATTAACCAGTATCAACAATGCTGTCTTAATGTACCCATGGTACAGTTGTTCATTATTTCAGATTGCTGTAATCGGTTAATGCTCTGTTAACCCATAGCAGTACAGAGCTTTCTTGAGGTCTAAATTAATCATCTTCAATCCTCAAATTGGCAATACAAATTATTTTTTTCCACATTTACATAGCTTGAAAAAAAATAAATATGGATATAACATAAACCAAAATGAAATATAATTGTAAAATTGAATCAGAAATTGCCAATTTGAAAACAGAAATAGTGATTATATATTATTCACTGCGTTGCCAATTTAAAGAGTTTAATGATTAGTTACACTTAAACTGCTCTAATTCGAGAACGCCGCACCATACAGTGATGGGAATGGGCTCAAATTTGTCAGGGCATTTTTCTCTTTCTGCTCATGTATGATATGTACTGCCCAACATTCTGGACCAACAGATACTGCAAAAGCGTCTCCTAAGTGACACTGTTCCTCTATGGGTTTATATATAATGAATTTGGTGATGACTTCTTTGCAATAATGCAAAATTTAATGAAAATACTTATTTCCTCTTCTTTCAGACTTGGCTTGGAGAAAGACGACACTCTCACATTTGATGATTTTATTGCATGCTTCAGAGATACAGAAGTAAGTTTGTTTCATTTTTTTTTTAATGTTGTTGAAAACTGGTGCTCTTTTACTTGTACTCTCGATACTGCAAGAATAAACAGAAAACCAAATTTAAAGACCTAAATGGAAAGGGGAAAAAGCATGTGAAGATAACAGTGTCTGATGTTAGTGCACTTCTTTCCTTTAGTTTCTTTATTCTTTATGGTGTTTTATTTTTCTTTCTGTCTGTTCCTTTGCTGTACTCTGAAGAGTGCACGTTCAGTATGTATATTTTCAATGCATTCCTCTGATGTTGTAGTAGCAAACATTTTTAATTCTTGAAATATTTTGTTGATGTAAACTGCATGATTAAAATGACTGCAAAGAATACACCATGTTACAAAGTACCTGGGGGTGTTTCATAAAGCTGTTCGTAAAGTTACAAATGACTTTACGAATGACTGGGATATGGCAAGCCAAATGGGATGCCCAAGGTTTTTCCTGATGCTTTAACAAAGTGACTGCATTTCCCATAACCTTGATTGAATTTTTTGCAAAAAAATATACTTTGCAATGAAAAGGTTTGTAAAACAATAATAATGTTAATTTACCTCTGCATATTTTACCTTTAGCTGATGCGATTTATTATGATTTAGAATCCTATTTAGCTTGCCATATTCAAGTTGTTCGTAAAGTCATTCGTAACTTCACGAACAGCTTTATGAAACACTATACTGGTATAGTTTCTGAAATATTGTCATATTGTTGAAATAAATGAATAGAAACCAATGTGAATTTATATTTGATATCAGGTTGTCCAACGTGAGTGGTTAAGTCCCATCGCAAGGAAGGGTGTGGCAGCAGAAAGACGCAAGTTACACCCTGAGGAACACCTCCGAGATAAAGACCGCGCCCCTCCAGCCCAAAGATGTACCGCTGTGTATGGGAATGCATTGCTCAAAGAGAAATGCAAGCACAGGTAAATTTGAACTAGCTTGGAACAATTTAGTGCAGGGCATGGTGTGGAGGGGGTTTGGATGGTGTGCTCATCATCTCTGATGAGCAAACTAAAATTATTGGCAAAGTTGGTATTTTTCCCTTTGCCCACTGGATCTTCCTAGGTGAGCATATGTTTTAGGGCAGTAAACAGACAAAACACATTTTAAGAGGCCAATATAAATGGTTCATATATACTGTACATATAGGCAGTTCAAACTGTAAACATTTTGTTACCTCGTGAAAAACGCTTTCCTTTACTTAGACAACAGACTTGTTATTTCTTGAATGATATAAGTTCATGGAATAAGATTGTTGGTACCAGATGCCTGATGGTTATGCTTTGTAATTTTTGTTTTAATAGTTTGTTTGATTCATTATTGAACAGAGTTTTCTGCATCCAGTTGGTTCAGCCCTTAATAATCTCCCCGAACTGGCAGTGCTTTTGTCTAATGAGTGAGGATGGATACAAGGGTCTTTGTAACTGCAGTTGTTTTTACTGCTATTTCTGATATGATGGTTTTTATTTTCCAGTGATTTTGACCTCAGGAAGTACCTAGCACCAGCCTGTTTTGAAGCAGGAGGGAAAGTCCTTGGTCCTCAGCTCCAGGAATGTCTGTCCCTACTAGGAGCTCATCTAGATGATGAAGAGATGGAGAAATTATGGTCAAGGTATGAATTCCTATGGTGGCCCTGAAGTACGCTCAACAACAGGTCATGTGTGACATTAATTTTGCGGCCATTGGATGCGAAATTTGCGTTCCAGTCACGAAATTTGTGACCCGTGACGCAAAATTTGTGACCCATGATGCAAAATTAATGACCCAGGACACGAAATTGATGACCTGGGAGCGATTTTCATGACCTGGAATGTGAAATTCGTGACCCAGGACGCGAAATTCACGACTTGGGATGCGAACTTTATGTCCCAGTTGCAAAATTCATCGCCCAGGACGTGAAAATCGAGACCCGGGACGCGAACTTTACATCCCAGTCGCGAAATTCATGTCCATTGGCCGCGAAATTCGCGGCACACATGACCTGTTGTCGATTGTACTTCAGGGCCACCACACATTCCTGAAAAGATTACCCCAAGGTCATAGATCTTCTCTTGGCTCTTTATGGTATTCCCTACTTAGGTTTTTAGCTCCTCTTTTGCTGGCATTTGTGTAATCTGATAAACCAATAATTTGAGCTTCTCATGCTTGCATTGCTGTGACTGTCGATCCTTTGTTATGTCTTTTGTGGCAACCAAGGGCCGATTCAAAATTTTTTAAAATAGGGTTAAGGGTGTAGGGTGTAGCAGTTCTTAGTTCTTGACAAACAAAAGGGTCATCACATTTTCAAGTGTATTTTTGGGTGTGACATCTGATGGGGATTTTTTTCTTACTTGCTGCATGTACCGGTACAATTCGTTCTGTAAAACAGAAAGGGAGGGAGGGAAGGAGTTGGTTTTTTTAGGGGGGGGGGAGTAAGGGAGGGTTGAGCCTGGACCCCTACATGTAAATCCTTGATGGTGGCAGCAGTGGGATAAAGACGTTAACTTCCAACCAGATACTGTTACCTAGCTCCAGCCCTAACCCTAACCTAAAACCTGACTGCAGCCATATACCTGGTTCTATAGATGTATGTCTTTGATGGAATAGAGTCTGCAGGAATTGTCGCACGATCAATTCAGAGCCATTTATTGATGCATATACTTCAGTTTCCAAGTATGAATTAATTGAATTACAGTATATGCTAATAACAAAATTTTCTCTTTATTGTAGGTATGACATTGAGAATACTGGAGCCTTGGATAGTGCCTGGTTCTTCATTCAAATAGGATTAGATGGCAACGGTCAATATAACCCAAGAGCTAGAACAGCACCCCCTTCAAGACGGCATAAGTACTCGCAGTTGCCCTCAACAGTGAGTTGTTAATTAATGACGACTGTAACATTGTGATTTAATTCATTAAATTCAATGTTTTTATGACATGTCCACTGAAAGACTGCTAAAGCAAAGGGGGAGGAACTGGCTAAACTATTAATTTGTGTTCATCCACAGCATAGTCTTCTTTTCAGGATATCATTGAAAAATTACTTGCTTGTTTTAGCATAGTAATCATAATCAATTTTCCTCTTTTGTGAGATGGATTTTCCGCTAGGGGCTGTGGAGCCAGAATTTTAAATGTGTCTACTGCAAAAAATAATGGGGTAGGGAGTGACTGGGGAGTGCATCCCCAATCTTTTTTCGGTAGACATGTTTAAAATTGCAGCATTGAGGTTCTATGCATATTTGCATGCACCCCCCCCCCCCCCACTGTCACCCCACCGTCACAAACGACACCAGTCTTAAAGTCAGCAAGTTTGGCGAGCTCTTGCCCGCTTTCAGACAGTTTCACGTCATTTATTTCCAGTGGTGTGGTTCCAAGATAGGTAGAGCTTGGCTTTTAAGGAGTTAAACTGATTTTCTAGAATGCTCAGACTACAGGGCTGAACTTGTCATGCATGTTGGTTCAAGTGATAGAGCATTCGCCTCATGAACGGGAGGTTGTGGGTCCGATCCCCGGCCAAGTCATACCAAAGACTTAAAAAATAGGACCTTCTCCCTTCTAGCCCAGGTGCTCGGTATATAAGAATGGAGAAGGATAATAATAACATGTTATGCAGGGCCTGCTCAAAGAGCAGCTGATAAAAGCTGAATGGGCTAAAAAGCCCATTACCTTGGGTAAATAATATGTTATGATTATTATTATTATGTAGGAGACATTGAGCAACAATTTCATTTAACTTGCATTTCTTATGGGTTTGATACAAGATTGTTATGCTTAGTCTTCGGAGGATTGATCAGTTGATCTTTCATCTCTCAACAGCCAAAGATCCAAGAGGAAGAAGAGTTAGAATTCCCTGAATCACCGAGGATTCCCACACCGCCTTCTAATGGCAGACACTTGAACAGTCGCATGGGTCCTGCACGAGTGCCATCAGCTGATGTCGTCAGTTTTATCATGAGAAAAGTAGGTTTGCCTTTTCAGTGGAAGCAGTACTCTCACTTTGTTATGAAGAAGAAAGAAGAAACCGATGTAGTAGTTTTAGAAAATATTTTTAAAAATTTCCGGTGCTAGTGGTATAAGTGCATTTCTAATTTCAATGTAAAGGATTTCCCTTGTAGAGATATTTCTTTGTATGTCATATGTACTCTAAGAAAAGAGATCCATTCTTATAGTAATGAATCCAAGGGGAAAATGAGGTTATAATATTCTAGTTTGTTGACAAGAAAAAGTTTTGCTATTAACCTGATGCCTACAGGAACCAGGTGGTCCCTGTATTGAGTCTGTGAGAGTTAGAGAATTCAGTCATCAACGGGTTAAAGTTTGAAGTGGTCTGACATCACACAAAATATCAACCCTTTAGATTTTCATTACTTTACATGACACATGAGGATTAAGTTTCAAATTAAAGTTGTGAGAAAAGAAGGAATGTGTTTGCAAAGGTTCTTTTTGATACGACTGTTGGATGCGCAATAATCATTAAGAATTTTCTGATCATAAGATTAAATTTTCATTGATTTAAAAAAAAAATTCTTTTCAGATGGAGCAGCCATTTGATAAGTTGATGTCATCATTCCAGATGGCAGATAACTCGGGCAATGGTCTTCTTGGAATAGAACAGTTTAGGAAAGTGCTTGCTGAGTATGGAATCAAGATTCAATATGTTGATGCAGAAATGATGATGGAAAGGTAAGGTGTTAATTTGATTTCTCTGTAGTCATGAAAACAGAAGTAAGCAGCGGTAGGAGTAACAGCAGTGGGCCTTTGTGAGATCCAAAGCATCAAAGTATGTGCTGCTGCAATACAGAATAAATGTTGTTGCTATGATTCATCGAATTACATAGGTTATCATCATTTTGAGTCATCACACTACTGTTGCCCAATGTCTGGCACACGTGAGAGCCATGTTTGATTGTTGGCCACTGCCAGGTCCTTCTCTGTGCAGGTGTCATACAGAATGTCAAATCTAAGCAAATGAACCATAGCCTGGCAGCCCTTCCTACACGATAATCTGCTGCAGTGTCTGTATATCTACATTTGAACATGTTTGCCTTTGATTGCATATTTATACTAAATTTCATACTTTTTCTATATAAAACAGTATGTTCTTTGTGATTTGCAAGGATGATTGTGAAATAATTTGCCATAAATGGAATCATAAAACAGAGAATTTTCCAGGTTAAAAATGAGCACCTTATCAGGCTATTGACTGCATAGATATGTGCGTCACTATACAACTTTTAAATAGTTTCTTCAGGTCTGAAGAATCGATTAATATGTAATACTAAAATTACAATATTTGCTCTTTGTGTTTTAAAAAATGCCAAGGAAGATGCTCAACATGCTCCAGTCTTACTGTTTCATGATTTTTGTCCATTTGTCCTCTTTTAGATGTGGATTGAGGAGAAAAGATGGTCGAGTGATGTACAGGGATTTTCTTTTGAAGTATATGATGAGATCAGCTAATGGCATAGCTCATAGGATTATCATGGACTCCAATCACAAGTAAGTATACATTATACAAATAATGAATGTGTATGAGTGCAATGGACAGAATATTTCATGAGGTGAAAGTTGAAATGATCCATTTAACGAGGCGCAGCCGAGTTGAATGGATCAATAATTTCATCTTTCACCGAATGAAATATTCTGTCCATTGCACGAATGAAAAAACATTCATTATTTGTTTTATATGACACCTAAAAATAGACCAAATCGCAATAAATCAATAGCGCTATACGCTAGCGCGCTGTTCACTGCAAATGCAAGCATTTTACGTACGTAGTGTGCCGGGCCCTCGGCCAGCGTGCAATGAGGCAAATCGTATGGATCCAAAATTGCACGGTAAATGGAGCCACTTTTGCACGATTGATGACGTCATAGTGCAATGGGACAAATGATGAATATCAAACAACCATTCAAATGACAGGGATCTATCTAGGTGTCATATAATACTAAATATAAATCTTGAAATAGAAGGTATTCTTATTGAGATCATAATAGAAAAAAGCAAGTGGCATTGCAGAGTGAACTCAATTTTTGGCTGTGCCATCACATGATGATGGAAATGAAATAAGAGTGTCCATTTTCCATCGCTTCACTTGTCTTCTAAAATGGACGATCACATATTGATTCTTTGCAGAGGTATTGAAGTTGGTTGGGATGATAAAAAAATTGGCTGGGAATATAAAGGTTGTAGTTTCAAGCCATGCTGTGTGTTGATGTTTACTATATTCTCACCTGAGGTGAAATGCTCTGTATGTAGATAATCATTGCTCTAGCTGAGCCGAATGATAAATTTTCTAAGCTTTTTGGATGGCATACTATTGTGCTGCTACATGTATGCAAGGGGAGAATATTATTATTTTTGATATTTTTTCTGTTCCATTTTACCCACAGGTTCAATACCCGGCTCAACACTCCTCAGGGATATTTGTGTGTGGATGAAGCTGAGGCTAAGCTTTTAGAACTTATTCATAAAGATTTCCTTGCTCTGCTGGGAATGTTCAAGTAAGTACAATAAAAATGTTCATTCAATTGTAGGAACGCCTTCTATTTACATCTTTAATCCATCTGATGGTACATGCTCTAGATTCAATTCAAGAGCTCTAATACTGTAATTTTGTTTTAGGACTTCAAATAACTTACTTGAGTTTGTTGTTCCTGAACTGAAATTTAAGTAATTTTTCAGTTGATGATGTGTTTTACAAATGTTTGTCAAATTTCATATATATTTTATTAATTTCATGATAATGAAGCAGTTTTTGTGCAGCACATAATAACTTGTTCTCTTTGGTCTTTGAGACAGAATAAAGCACATCTGTATGCTACCACAATAGTGGTGGAGGTCATGATGATGATATACTTTACCAGCATTTTAACATACTGCTAAGATAACAATTGTAAATGAGCAATTAGGGAAACTGAAAGGGACTTGATAGTTTAGGATTAATTTTGTGCCTCAACTTGGGATTTGAACCATGCACCTCCCAGTTAAGAGACCACTGGTTTACCACTGAGCCATTGTGCATTATCTTTCTCTTATAACAGATCTCTTGATGTCTATAACTTGGGACTTCTGACCCAGCGAGATTTCAAAGACACTGTCGAGAAGATCTTCAACATCCGCATGAGCAAAGACCAGTTTAATGAGATCCTCTACGAGTATGGCCAGGAAGACGGACTTGTTATGTACCCACAATTCCTTGCTGTCTTCAACAGGAAGAGGTATACTTGGTTTGACTTGGGAAAAGCTAGATCAACCGTTGACCATTTAGTTTTTGGAAAAAGTCATCAACTTGAGACATAGCATTCATAATTTGAAGTTTTGTAAAATTAGACTCACATTATCAGACTCACACAGTAGGCCTACATTGAAGTTATTTCATTTTTTGCTTCACAGCAGGGCATAAATTTATTTTGCCAAACTTTTAGCCTTTTAGTTTTTAATGGTAAGGTAATGAGTCAATTAGACAATTGCAGACATAAATGTGCTGTATAGATGTTGTTTGAATAATTGTGGAAGTATGTTTTGAATTCCAAATGTGTTTTTTGTGCGTCCATTAATGCCCTTTTACTTTGTAAGCAAAGACGTGGCAAACTGATACATAATATACTTGTGTTGTTGATATTTTTTCTTTACCCAGGTTTATTCCTTTTCAAAACCAGTCGAAAGAACAAAACCAATTCCAGACAGGTCCTGACATCTACCGGGTCCAGGACTTGCCTATAGAAGAGGACCAGGAAAACGAGATGGGGGCGTGGCTTACACAGGGAGCAGCCAGTGAAGAAGAAGCTATGGAGACATCCAAACCTGTGATTGGTGGAGGCAAAACAAAGAAGCTAGAAGGCAGATATAGGCCTGTCTCTGAGGTGAATATTTATGTGAAATTGCACCCAGGGATGATGACAAGTTTTGATCGATTTTATTTTCAAACGTTGATGATATGTTAGCATTGCATTTGAATATCTTTTAATATTGTCTTTTGATACTGAATTTTGTGAAATTAAACATCCAAAATTTTGATGAAATATATTGCATGTTTACCTATAACAAAGTAAAAAGTATAATTACCCAATTTATGTGAATATTCCCCTTTATGCTAATTCCCTTTCAAGCTCCTGCGAATCTTTGATGTTGTCTTTTTCTTGATATTATAAAGATATTTTTATTATTTTTTTATATATATTTATTTTCCACTTATGGGACAGATAAGCTCTGGTCAGCTAAGTAGCTGTTTTTCACAGGGGTAGTAAATTTATATATATTTCTGGTTATGCTTTCAATTGTTTGATGCAAACTAAAATTGGAATTATTATTAATTACATGACAGATTGCTGCAGATGTTGAGGTACAACTGAAGAAGAAAGGGTACACGGTTCAAGACTCGTACAACAGGCTTGATCCCAAGTACACCGGTAGACTCTCAAAGACTCAACTACATCAGTGGCTATCAGAGTAAGTTAAGTTTTGGTGGAAAAGTGGCTTCATAAACATCGATCTGCTTAATAGTTCCTGAAACCCGGCTGTTAGAGTTGTATGATATTTTAGTGTTGCACTTGTATAGAAATCTAATAAAGTACTACCGTATATTGCTGCTCAGAGACTACTATATATTCTGTGGTTTGAGTGTGTATTGTTATATTTTGATTTTAAGTGAAAACAAATTATGACTTGTTGGTTTGAAATCTTGCAGAAGGTTTGAAATCTTACAGAAGGTGACATATATTATTAGAACTTCATACATTTGGGAATAATCACAAGTCCCTCTCTTTTAACTTCATAAATTATTGACACATTATTAACCCTTATTGTGCCAGCCGAATATCCCTACTGTGCCAGGTTTATTGTAGGGATGCTTAAGTATGCACAAGTCAGCATGGGACTATACATGTATTTGGTAACGCTATGGAGGCTAGTGTACATGGCTTTGGCAGCTTAAGGGTTAAACGTGCCAGATAAGGTAACTATACCTTTACAGTTTATTGTGCTTTTGAGAATATATGCATGTAAGATAACTGCTGTAAGTGTCTATAATGCATTGTGGCCAATTTTATTTCTTCAAATCAAATTTTCGACGGTGTCCTCCGTCTTCGTCAGGAGTATACAATGTGCATGTAAGATAGATATAGAACTGATCAATACTGTTATAAAAATGTAAGTTTTGTACTCATGGAATTTCATTTTTTTTTTCTTTTTTTTTTGTTCTCTGTACAGTATGGGCATAGTTCTTCATCCCACTGAGTTACAAGATCTATGGAAAGCCATGGATGTAGCCCGGGATGGTCTAGTCCATTATGCTGAGCTCTTTGATTTCTTCCTACATAGATCAAAGAGAAAACCTATTGCTGGTAAGTGGATGTTGTGTATATCATTTCTAAAGTAAGTGCAGTATGTGATAATTTGTATAGCTTTTTTCTTTTGTTATGGGTAGAATGTGTAATTTTTAGAAAATATGCAGATGATGTTTATTACCTGCAAAATTGATTTGTAGAGGGATGTATTCATATTATAACTTTGTGTAACCCCTCGAGTACAATTTGATTTCAGTATAAGACCCACTTTCCATGGACCTTCACCCAAGTTATCTCAGGCTTAGTGTTCAACTGGTTAAGTTCTGGTGAGGTAAACACACCTACCTGTTTATTCCTTGCAAATCATTTTAATTTTGTGACAGACTTTGGTGAGCAGCATGTTGGATCATGCAATTGAAGGAATGACTATATCAACATGTAGGGCTTTGAGTGCCGTTGAAACGAGTTATATATCAGGGTTTTATCATATTTTCTTTTCAGATAAGGAAGCAGCTTTAAGAAGAGCCAAGGCTGCCAATCAACCTCCTGTGGTGAGAAACAGCGGTGAGATGAAGGAGATGATGGAGCTCTATAAGATACCTGTTTCAACGGTGGTCGAGAAAGTCAGACCAGATGTAAGTGATAAGGATTTTCATCATTTCTTTAAAAAAAAAAAGAGTTTACATGGGATGGGGGAGCATAGTATCTGGGTTGTTTATGTAGTATTATTATTGTTGAATGTTATAAATTTGAATAAGATTAAACATTTAAGACTGCAGAAAGGTAGATGCAAACAGACGAGTGAGTAGATATTTGAATACTATCGGAAAAAAATGACTATATAAAAATTGAAAAGGAGGACGTGAACTAAACAATAGGAATGATGTTTTGCATAGATGATAATACATCAATGCTCAAATGGTTTGTCATAATCAATAACGTGAAATGTAGATAATATGCCAATAATTGAAAGAACTGTGGAATGAATTCATTTGGAAAAAGAGGAGGAAGAAGATACTAAAGACAAGGGCACAGAAAGAAAATGATGATATAGGAAAGGAAAGGATGGGAAAATGCTGTTAAAGTGAAAAAGATTATTTTTAATGCTTCAGAATGATATTATCTAAACTATATTATATGACACCTAGATAGATCCCTGTCATTTGATTGGTTGTTTGATATGCATCATTTGTCCCATTGCACTATGACGTCATCAATCATGCAAAAGTGGCTCCATTTACCGTGCAATTTTGGATCCATACGATTTGCTCCATTGCACGCTGGCCGAGAGCCCGGCACACTACGTACGTAAAACGCTTGCGTTTGCAATGTGCACCACGAACAGCACGCTAGCGTATAGCGCTATTGATTTATTGCGATTTGATCTATTTTTAGGTGTCATATAAAACAAATAATGAATGTTTTTTTCATTCGTGCAATGGACAGAATATTTCATTCGGTGAAAGTTGAAATTATTGATCTATTCAACTCGGCTGCGCCTCGTTGAATGGATCATTTCATCTTTCACTTCATGAAATATTCTGTCCCTTGCACTCATAAACATTCATTATCTGTATACTATTTCTTTTGTCAGGTTGTGAGTAACTGGAATGGGCTGAAGGAGAGACTGAAATCTTTGGATCCACAGGGCTATGCAACAATCACCATTCCAGAATTTCAGGTAACCATGAAACTTACATCTTTATGTATCACTGACATTGTTTGGAAATATGTAGATGCAAGTAAAGCTTTTTCCTAGATTATTGGTTACGTGATTGCGATAGCTTTCCTGTAGTAGACTTTTCAAGAGAGCATCCGCAAGACCAGAAAAAAAGGGGAAAGAATGAAGGATGAGAAGGAGCAGATAAGAAATGATGACAAAGAATTGTTGAAGCTTCTGTGGGGGCCCCCTCTCTCTGACTATTACCCTAGGGAGAATGCCTCATATGCTTATTACCTCCCCCCCCCCCCAAAAAAAAAAGACTGCACTTCCCCTTAGTTGCTTGAATTTCTCTACCGCATTTCCAGTCTTTATTTTCTAAATATTGTAAGTAGGACTAATTTCTAAACATGCCTTTTATCTTTGATATTTTCAGAGACTAGCACAGAGGTTTCAGTTCCGGCTAAATAACAAAGAACTAGAAAGGCTTGCTCTGAGCTTTGATCACCATCAGACAGGAAAGTAAGTATTAACCCATTTGTGACAGGAATTATTTTAAAGCCTGATTTGATCAGCTTTTATTCTTCAAATTGGCAATACCAACATTTTTTCTTTTAATGCTACATTTTTCTTATTAGATGTCATGTATCTGAAATGAATATAAATTGACAGAAAGTATGATGAGAAGTCAAAAAGTTGCCAATTTGCAGGGAAAAACTGTGATTTTAAACTTTCCATCGCATTGCCAATTTAAGGATTTTAATGCTTATTTTCCTTTCTAGTTCTTTGTTATTTAGCCGGAACTGAAAATTTTTCAGCATCAAACAAATACTGATGCAACCAAAATGGGCACAGTACGTGTAGAATTTTTTGCTCTTTCTGCTCATGTATTTGGTATGATTTTTAGAGCTCTGCATCAAAAGTTATTAGACCAAACCACAAAATGTGGACCCTCTGTCACAAATGGGTTAAAGGAGGAGTCAGTCCTCGTAGGTGCTGCAAGAGCGCCCCCTCCAGACAACTCAACACACTTGGAATACGTTGATTAAACGTTTGATTATAAGCATGATTACAATCTTATAAACCCCGTCTGAATTCGTCATCTGTGGAGTCAAGATCTTGTCACTTAGAACTCACAAACTATCTGAAACAAACCAAACAATCATAGTAGGTGCTTTCATTTGGTTATCTTGTTATTTCCCGTGTAATCAGAAAGTTGTTGTGCGAGGCGTAATTGCAACCTCCTTATTCATTAATTTGCAGCATGAACCTTCTGTGGGTCTAGCCTACCTATGAAATTAACTTTATTTTCACCAAGTTTTCTTGTATGAAAATTTTTGTGGCTTTACAGACATTTGAAAGTTTCAAGTTGATGTAAAAAAGAGAAGCATATCTCTTTAATTTTTGTTGCTTGTTGTGTGGCGTTTGGATACATACAGAGACAGTAAGGCAGGTGTAGGTTTGTCTTAACTGTGTAGTGTGTACACAATTTTGGTTTGCATGGTTGTTTTTCTGTCCAGCACTCTCCAGAAATCTTGCATTAGTGAATTTATTTTTTCCGTCTCAGCTTTCATTACATAGATTTCCTTCATCTGTTTGCGGAGAACAAGAAACCACAGCAAGGTGGACAGAGCTACCATAGAAACTTTCACAAGATAACAGTAAGTCAAACTGGTCATTTTGTTTGCATCATTAACCCATTCATGACAGGAATTATTTAAAGCCTAATTTGATCAGCTTTTATTCTTCAAATTGGCAACACCAACATTTTTATTTTGTTGCTACATTTTCCTTGTAAAACGTCATGTATCTGAAATGAATATAAATTGACAGAAATTATGATGAGAAGTCAAAAAGTTGCCAATTTGTAGGGGAGAACGGTGATTTTAAGCCTTCTATCACATTGCCAATTTAAGGATTTTAATGCTTATTTTCCTTTAAAAAAATTTCAGCATCAAACAACGAATATTGACGCAACCAAAATGGGCACAGTTTGTGTAGGATTTTTTGCTCTTTCTGCTCATGTCTTTAGTATGAATTTTAGGGCTTTGCATCAAAAGATATTAGGCCAAACCACAAAATGTGGACCTCGGTCACGAATGGGTTAAGAAAGGTTGTGGCAGATTCAGGAATGAGAAACATTTTTGGAGCGAGATAGTAAGGTTTTGATTATTGTGGAGGAGAGCAGAAAGGGTTTTAAAAGTTATGAGATCAATATTTGCTTGGATGTGTATAATATACATGTAATATAATAATGTATGTATATATAATTCCATCACCATGACCATAATCATCATCATAATCATCATCATCATCATCATCATCATCATCATTATCAGCATTGATGACAGCAATAACAACAGCAGTAGCAGCTTCAACAATAACAAAAACTGCATACACAACATTGAAAACAATACTATTGCAATATTCTACCATTTTACGGTAAGATAGCATGTAATTTTTGTAGAAGTCGGGAACTTCATGTTGCAGTTCAGTCAGTTTAAAATGATCTGAAGTGGGATGACTATAACACTGAAAATATTCCTTTTTCACCATGTTTTAGTGATTGAAGGCAAATTTTGAATGTTTCTTCCATATTGTCTAATCTCCTTACAGCATCATACAGCCAAGGGACCAGAAGAAATGACAGTAGCAGGGACATTTGACAAGATAGGGAGAAAGGTAAGAGAGAGAGAGCTGTTGACATTTTTTCTAAATATTTTATAACCATCCACTGGAAAGACATGAATGTATACACACGCACGTGAAGTGGACAAAAGTTACCACATGTAGCTATTGAAATCTTGCGCAAAAATTCAGATGTTGATAAAACAAAGCAAGGCTGTTTTCATAGTAAGCGGTAGTACCTATTGTATATTTGAAATGACATATTCTTAATGTACTGTACATGTAAAAGAATTTCTGAAGGAAAAAAAAACAAGCACAAGTGCAAGTTTGTTTTCTTCAAGAAAACTCAGTTTTCCTTGATCAACACCTTTGATAACCCCAGATCCTTGGTGATTGGCGGAGCATACGACGTGCCTTCAAGAAGGCTGACCTCAACGGGGATGGTCATCTCAGTATACCAGAGTTCAGACGTATCCTTGCCAGCATGAAGGTCAAGATCGCAGAGGAGGACTTCTACCATATTATCAGCGAAATTGATGACAATATGGACGGGAATATATCGTATGATGAGTTCCTAGCCCAGCTTATGCCAACATGAAGATACTGTGTAGGTAACAGTGCCGTGTTGTTCAAAGTAAGGTGTGGATTTTGAATAATATCAAATTTCTGACCAAAGAACAATGATTATGTAAGATTTAATGTTCCAAATTGCTGATCTGAAGGACAATGAATATATAACATTTAATGTTCCAAATTGCTTATCCGAAGAACAATGGTTAAAGTAAATAGAATAGGATGATGATTTTTATTTAGAATTTCTTTTACCAAATGGAAGAACAAAACAATTAAGCTATGGCTTTGGATTATAGCAGTAATTCAAAGCGGGAGGTGTGGAGTGGAAAATCCAGATTCTTTCTGCAGATTGTATCATCCGAGCATGTAGTCACTGATGTTGTTCATAGAGCAAATGTTTATTGTATTCAGTCATCTTAAAAAAATCTTTGTACTCACAGCAGCTGTCCGAATCATGTGTCAAATTAGACTATCATGATGGAAATCTATGAGATGTTCCTTGTCCTTTAGACTGTCCTGATGGAAATTATGTCTTTTTCTGGTGTTCCTTGTCCATTTCCCCTTTTTTTTTCTGCAAGTTTTACTTTTAGTGGAAAAAATATAATGCTGACTTCAATTCACTTGTACATGCATAATGATGGGTTGCATGATTGCAATAGAAGTAGTTATTTGTACACCAAATCTGCCCTTGTTAGCTGCATCTTAGGATTCTAAGGAAAAGTTGATTATTTGATAAATGCATTTCTTTGTTAGGAAGTTGTGTTTAAAGATGTGCCATATCTTTTGCTCAGTGTTATATGAGGTACTGAGTATTATTTGGATGCCAGATATTTATGAAAAAAAAAATACAGGAAGTGACAGGAAGTGTAAATCCAAAGATGCTGCAAGTTTTTGTAATTTTTATAGAGACTTTTAAATGCATAGTTTGGATTGTGTTTGATATCTATTGATGACTGCTAGAGTGATAATGATCACAGTAAGAGAGTGAGAAAGAGAGAGAGAAAGAGAAAGAGAGTTAGAGAAGAAAGAATAAAGATAGAAGGAAGAAAAATTTTAATAAATTGAAAGAGAAACAGTAGAATTGAAAGTTGTGTGTATCAGAAGTGGGAAATGGCAGAGACTTTTTAAATAGTGAGGGAAAAATAGAGTTTTTCAAATATATTCATGTGTTGCAATTATTTATTGATAGGATTCATTTTAAGAAATAAATAGTTTTACAAGATGACTGTCAAGGAAAAGAACACTGGTATTTCCAAATATAATGTTATGTTTCAGTTTGGTGTCGTATAACTAGAGTGGTAGCATTGTTTCGAACAAAATTGAAAATGATCATCTTTCTATATAAGATTCACAGATTTGTTAAATTATTACATATCAGAATTTTATTTGGACAAAGATGAAAACTGATAGTCCACGCTTACCATTAACAAGAATTCCTAGAATGATCAAGCATGAATTTATTCATTGGATCAATTGACTATTCTGAAATATGTATGATATATGGCTGACTGAAAAGGGTGGAGAATTTGATGATCCGTTATTTTTTGTTAAGAGAGTATGAGGCAGCGCAATCACACCTTTTTGTTTCATAAGAAATAAGATTACGATTCTGCATTAACCTTTTGAAAGTTAATGTACTTTTATAATTAAGTCAAATCATGGAATCGACACCGAGATTTTTGTTGCTGCACTTCTGCAGAATATCGCTAGATTATGTCTTCAATTACTGTATGTCTAGAGATTTTCTATGTCTATATAATCATGTTGCCGTTTTGTGGTGAAATCTTAGATCATAGTGATTTTATATTTCCCAAGAGAGTATGAATTTATAATTATCATCTCATCTGTATATATTTCAGAATTATTACAAGGAAATAATAAACATTGTTCTTTTCTAACAAACACCACCACAACTGTAAAATTATTAAGTGTTTATTGAGTAAACGGAGTGTGGTGTACTGTTAGTTCAGTGGCTTGTTAGGCATTTTATCTTTATGTCGTTGAGCAGAAGAACATGTCAGGAACACAAAATGCAAAAATGCAAAAATCATAATGTCTGTTTTGACGTATTGGAATAGCATTTTAGCTAAGATCATGCCACAAGAAGATTGTATATCAATTTACAAGGTCTACATGCTACCCTTGAAATTATCAATCATTGTTTGAAAAATTTGATTTTCAATCATTTTCCATTTTGCGTTCCGGATGCATTCTTTCGCAACATGACAAAAAGTTAAGACGCCTAATGTTTTGTCCTTTCATTTCACCCTGCACACCACCACTATTTCTCTCTTGATCTCTCCCTGTCCTGCCTCCATTTCCTCCTCCCCCCCCCCCCCTCGCCTTCATCATCTTTCTCTCCCTTGCTCCACTTTCTATTCTCTCCCCACCTCCAATTTCTCTCTTGATCTCTCCCTGTCCTGCCCTCATCGTCTTTCTCTCCCTTGCTCCACTTTCTATTCTCTCCCCACCTCCAATTTCTCTCTTGATCTCTCTCTGTCCTGCCCTTATCGTCTTTCACTCCCTTGCTTCACTTTCTATTCTCTCCCCACCTCCAATTTCTCTCTTGATCTCTCCCTGTCCTGCCTCCATTTTCTCCCCCCCCCTGCCTCCATTATCTTTCTCTCCCTTGCTTCACTTTCTATCTCTCCCCACCTCCAATTTCTCTCTTGATCTCTCCCTGTCCTGCCTCCATTCCCCCCCCCCCCCCCCCCCCCCCCGGTCCATTGTCTTTCTCCCCATTGCTCCACTTTCTATTCTCTCCCCACCTCCAATTTCTCTCTTGATCTTTTCCTATCTCCATTCTCTTCTCTCTCTTCTCTTTCTCACCCCCCCCCCCCCCCTCCCTTGTCTAATGACCTTTATGTAGCTCTACTACATTACTACATGCATCTATTGATCATACAGTCCCACCTCGCTTATCCGACTGCGTCAGGACCGGCGCCCATCCATATAAGTGAAATGGCCGCATATGAGAGTAATGTAGTGGGACACCGTTTCTGTGAAAATTTATAGGGTAGAGCGGTCTATTTGCTGTAAAATATCTATTTCCTTGGTGTTGTGGATGACTGTAAATGATCAGTAATATCTTTCTGTTTGTACGAGATGAAAATAAAATATAATTCTGTGTAAGTTGTCTTTGTGCAGTAAAGCCTGAATGTATACAGATTTATGCAAATTATTCAAATTGCTCAAAGTTGCTGTTTGGGCAACCAAGCTGAAAATGTTCATAGACCACTTAGGATCATAAATCAGCCAAAAAACTTCAATGGAAAGAACTTTTCTTGGTTACACTGTTAGTTAAATAGGACTGTCAAACCGGCTAATATTGACATTCCTCATTATGTTCATCTCTGGGGAGGGAAACATGTCGCTTGTTCAGAGCCAGAAGGGCATTAACTATGTGTTAAAGCATATGAGTTATCAGTCTTCTGGCTCCAGACGATGTACCTTTTCCCTCTCTCATCATCTCCACCATTCTTTCCTAACCCACTTTTTACTGGAACTGAGTGATCCATGTACCTAACCCTATGGGAATTACAGGGTTCAGTAGTCAACAGTTTGATAAAAATGTAGGGTTTTTTTTTTTCATCTCTCTCCTTATTCATTAACTGTGCATAAACTGAATCTGCGGGGACCACAAAAAATAGTTTGACTTATGCAAAATTCAGCTTAGGAAATGTAAATAACACATTTTGTACAGTTTGGTAAAAAAAAATGATTCGACTTGGGAAAAGTTTGACTTATGCGACTATGCAAGGTTAACTGTATTTTCTGCAGTCCAGTTTGTCCCTAAACAATCTTCTCATTTTGCCTTCTAAGACAATTCTTTCGATAAAAATAAAAAACAAAAACAAAAACCTCTTTCTCAGTCTCATGCATCCCAAATTACTCTTATAGCTTCTTAAACTCACATTCCAGCATATTTCTAAAAAGACAGAAAAAGTAATGATAAAATGTCACTTTCTTTGTACAAAATACAAAAACTGCTTTATAATGTAAAACAAACCATTTTAACAAATCTAACAAAGATAAGATCATGTACATAATGACCATCTGAGAGAAGATTTCCAAATGAATATTACTTAAGAGATATTTTCCACACTACGGTTTTGGTGGAAAAATACAAGGGCAGCATAGAAAGCAAATGATTTACTTCAATTTCTTAACAACCCTAGTGACTGAACCTTTGATTTGATTTTCTTTTGTCAGAAAACTATTCATATGTTCTTGGCATAATGTATAGAAATATCCATGATCTATATACAGGGTGGCCCAGAAAGAACGGAACACCTGTGATCCTTAATTTCAGTGAGTTGAATAACATAACGTCATAATTGTTCATTTGGTTTGAAAGAGAATTTCTTTTCCATGAAAATGACAACAAAATCATTAATTTTGGCTTATGCGTTCAGATGTTAGGGCTCATTCCGCGAGGCAATGTCATTTTCAAAATTTGCTACTTTTGGGACTGAGATCATGTGAGATGAAGGCAAAACCTTTCACGTGAGGGCATTCCATAGAAACGGCTCGCTGCCATGAAAGGAAAATCAACCACGCGTTTATTCAGGCAAGGAGCCGTTTCTATGGAATGCCGTCAGGTGAATGATTTCTTTCAAGTAACAGGAATTCGGTCGCTACAGTAGTAAATTTTGAAAATGACATCGTCTCACCAAATGAGCCCTAACATGTAAACGTGTGAGTCAAAATGGATGATCCTGGTGTCAATTTACTGGAAAATAAATTTTCATTTGAATATAGTAAATAATTCTCTCCTTATGTTATTCATCTCCCCGAAATTAAGGATCACAGGTGTTCTGTTCTTTCTGGGCCACCCTGTATAAATTTAAAAAATAAATTTAAAAAAAAACCTGATTACTGAGGAAAAAAAGGGAAAAAAGGACAAAAAAATAATCATCTATATTGATGCTATAATTTTTGTTGTGCACACAAGGTTTCAAGGAATGCTCCAATCAGATATCAAATAAAATTAAAGCAAAAACAAAACGAAACAAAATCACAAAAAATAAAAGATAAAACCATACGCTAACAGTAATATTTACAGAATACTTTTACCAGTGGAATCTTCCAAATGAATAAATGCATCAAAATTTACCCTCATATTCATGATTGTAATTAAAAGATAACTAATAATAAATTGAAGTTCACAGAAAAGCTTACAATGGGACTTGATATTTTTAAAAAGTTATTCCTTTCCAAATTTTCATCCCCACAAGAACAATTACTCACAGAAAATGTGAAGTACAGGAAAAAGTGAACTACGTAAATTGGAAATATTTCTGGTTTCAATAATTTCCCTTTCAATTTCATAATTACATTCAACCCCCCCCCCCCCCCCCCCCCCCTCAAAAAAAAAAAAAAAACACCAACATAATTTGAAGTACATGTATAAGCAAAACAAGGAGATGAAGGTATACAACATAGGCAACATAGGTCTACCATGTTCAGACATTATATACAAGTTTATATCATACACTGCTCAACCTGAAGAGGGCGCTGTTGATAATGCTATGCTGCTTGCTGCACATTCTGAATTAGCGTTATGTTGTCACCCTTTAACAATATCCGCCCTAAAAAAAAAAGAGAGAGAGAGAGAGAGAGAGAGAATAAATGTAGAAATAGCATACCATTCCAATACAAATTATTATGTAAAAGCATAAGCCTTCTTGAAATTTCATGAAAAAAGAGGGTAATATATGACCCAAAAGGCATGATACATGGTTTAAATGAGTTTAAAATGTTGGAGTTATGACAATTTTTATTATATTTCCCTTTCTGTTTCTTAATTGCATGCGTGTAACACAACAGTTTTTAGATAATCATTAAAAATTATAAAAACAATTACTCACAGCCCTGGATTCTAATTTTATTCCAGCTTAAAGAGGATGCAAAAATGTTTATAATGTATGTCCATTTCAGAAATAAATTAACTTGCATGGTCTATGAACTTTCATATTCTTGCCATTTCAGAAAAAAAAAAGAATATGCCTACTGTACGTAAATGCAGGGATAACATTCTTGGAATAAATTTAGCAAAAGAAGTTAAAAGCAGATTTACATTTCAGAATAAATTATGTACACTTACCTAAAGGTTTTCTTGTCTTGTTTTTCTTGTGATATTCCTCAGCATCATCAAGTACTACATTCATGTATTCATCAAAGCCCTGGACAAAAGAGATAGAGAAGTGTCAGAATGGCTCATCTGTAATAGAGCACTATACTTTCATTTTTCTACCACTTCATCCACCCCCGCCCCCCCCCTTGCTCCGCTTCTCTCTCCTCTTTCTCATCATTTTTTAGGTGTTAAAGGCCAATAAAGGGTGTACCCAATGCTGAAATAATGTTCCTTCATTTAAATGAGCATATATTACATACTGTACAATCTATCTAGCACGCATCAACCGCAGTGCGCGTTATCTGGGAACCCACATGTACATCACTGCCTGTTTATCGTATATACTCAAATTCAGAGGTTAACCACGACCAAGTCACAAATAATTTGCCAAAATGCATTGATTTTGATAGAAAATCTTCCAATTTTTAATGTTATTGTTCTTAGAATTCTATTCTTGATCATATATCAAAAAAATTCAGCCATTGTGTAATCACTTTAAGAGTCCCGGTTTGAGTACTAGCCTGCTACTCAGGGAAAAAATTAATTATTTTTTTTTCGGGGCTACTTTTTGAGCTCACCCCCCCCCCCCCAATTTTCTACATTGTATTACCGTTTACATTGGAGCCTATGAGAATTTCAGGGGCTCCTTTTTAGATTTCCAGGGCTCTTTTTGGCATTTCGGGGGCGAATTCACCCGAGCCCTCATATATTATTTTCCCTGCTGCTACTCTTACATTTATCCAAGTTTACTAGTGTCCCACCGGGTGTAATAAGTGGGCAGGACCCAGTAGGAATAAATTCCTGCTATCATGGCAGCTCTGCTACAGCTCAGGAAATAATATGATACTTTGTAAAGTGCATGTATGAAGAGTATATTTGTATGATAGCTGTGCTATATAAATTGAATTGAATTGAAATGAAGTCAATTTTATTGATGCACCTGTCATACGAAATAACAGAAATTCTTCTTCCATTGCTTTTAAAACATAAGAAATTTCAAAAACAAAAATCGTACATAACAATCAGGTGTACAAGTATACACAACAATATGAATCAGATATCAGAAAAGAAATTACAAACCATGTTGAACAGTAAAGTAACCCAGGCAATGAAATTTACCTCATACTGATGCCCTCCAATTACAATAAAGAGAGAATAGAAAAAAGAAAGTTTGTGTATTATGAAATTACCCCCCCCCCCCTACATCTATCACCTCACGGTTGAACTGTTGTACAGGAGATCATTATTATTTTGCTCTACTTGATATCTTCTGCCCTACCCTACTAAACGTTCCACATCCAAACCAAATGAATACTCACAATGATATGCCCTTCAATCCTGAGATTTGATTGGTCATACAGCCAAATCTGAACTCTTGACCTCTGAAATACAGAAACGAGAGAGATACACTACCATTTCATTAGAGTGGGGGGGGGGGGAATAACATTATACCTTGCTTTCATTTAGTCTGAATAGTGAATGTGAAGGTAAGCTCTTTTTTAAAAAAAGTTAAATTTCATATGAACAAATATTTAATGTACTGTATGATAAATAACCAACATTTACAAGGTGAGAGCTGGGCATGCTTTCAGTGCTATTTTGAAGTTGATACTCTTGGAAAACCAAAGGTGCAGCAATTTTTTAAAAAGAATCAAGAGTTGTCACCATACAATTGTAAATGGCACAGAAATTACAATGATATAATATATATAAATCTATACAGATTTTGAGTTTAAATGAATAAGTAATAAAAAGGAATTTGACAAATTTCATAAGGATTAAATTCTAAATTTGCAACAAGCACGAATTAGAATAATAATTTGAATTATTTGTACACATATGTATAGTTGTTTAAAAAGTGATATGTACTTACATTCTGGAGATACCTGAAAATCAAGTTCTGTTTGGATAACAAATGTTGGGAAAAATGGTCTGTTAAGGAAACTTACATACGTACATGTATTAACTTACTGCACTTGAAAAGAAAACTTTCCAACAGAAATATGACGAAATACATGTAGGTCCTGCAAAATTGGAAAATAGCATTGAACACACACATCTTGCTTCCGTCTATATTGTTTCAATTTTTGGCTTTTTATTCATTTATGTAATATACTCTGATGAGTGCATGTCGATAAGCCTAAGTACATCATGTGTGTGTGTGTGTTTGACGCTACATGTATTTTCCAAAAATATCACTAGAGACATTGAAAGAATTTGCAAAAAGACAAACAACAGTTACAGCACCCTTGCTTTTCTGAAGAGAAATTAGAAGATCAATTCCACTTCAATGGAGAAAATGACAGCAGGACACAAGATACTCAAAGCAGCATCCTAAAAAATGTGCTGGTAAGTGAACTTCTATTTCCTTCTTTTGGTGTCATTTCAATTCAGTTTCAAATGATGTTGACTCACATCATAGTTTAGCAATTGGCTTAGGGGTTCTGGCCTACATAGTACACGTGCAACAGGCCACAGCCAAACACTTACAAATGTTTCAACGCTGAATCTTGTACAGATCGTCCCTCTAGCGCTGGCGCTGGGCTATATGCATTTTCTTGAACACGAATGAATACAGCATGTGCTTCTGGTCCCCTATTCTCCGGGTTTGCCAATTAGGCAGTGTATACAGCCACACGCATGTCTTTTCCTTACGGCCACACAAGTGTGGCTGTATCCACAGCATCGACCTGAAGATACAGCCACACACGTCTAAATTCCATATAGGCTATAGGCCTACAGCACTTATTCTCTGTGCCGGGGCAGCTATCGCTAGCGCATTGCACAAGCATATTCATGTAACAGTATGTGTTGCAAAACTTGTTCACAAAGGGTTTATCTCTTGAAATTCACTGACATACAAACAATATTTTTACTTCATTGTCACCTGCTTACCGATCAGGTGAGAATGAATTCAGAGTATTGTTTGAATGTAATATTATTGACAAATTGTAAGTGAAATGAAGACATATCTACTCCTTGGCTTTGGAAGTTTGTGAAGTTTTGCAACATGTACCGTTTGTAAAAAGATATCTACAAGTTGCAACTACAAGTAAACTGCTAGGGTGCTATTCTAAAATCAAAAGATACATCGGGGCTAATGCACTTTCGTGTCCAACTTCCATGAAGTTCCAAGCCCGACATGCCCGACGGAATAAAGCACAGTCACACATACCACCTTCAGGACCGTGCTGTGCATGCACTACCAGCGCTTTATTCCGTCATTCATCGGACATGGATACGAAATTGCATGAGCGCCGATACATCGATACTTGCAGTTGGATTGGATTCGCAAACCAGTCCACCCTTGTCCTCAGTCCCACACATGCAATTTAGATTCAATATCAAAATGAACATGACAAAGCCAGTATTAGTCAATAACCTTCAAAAGGATACAATCGGCTGCACCATCACTTTTTGCACCTTCTGCCCTTTATACGCCATCTTTACAATTCTGTGTGCTGACCTGCAAGACTATGGTTGTAATTCAATAGTAAAACAGCAAAATCGTTCCCGCTTCGTTTCTTGATTGCTAAAGGATTTTGTCAAATTTTCCCACATGTTAATGACGCGCATGCACCTTGCCAACAGATGGCGCTATTGACAAACCTTCCTTCGGAAGGCACACTGTGTATGATCATCTCTGTGATTGCTTTTCAAAGTCCCAGGGCCACAGAAATAGAAGACGTCTTCTATTTCTGTGCCCAGGGCTCATTTTTAATAGGCCTACAATTTCCTAACTTACTATTGTCCTTTTTGATCATTCCTTTTATTTCACAAAAATGAATTGAATACAAGCATTGAATTGGTATTGGAATTCAGTATTCAAATCTATGATAAAAGGAAATATTCTTTCTTATTAAGGCTATCCCTCTAATTGGAACATGGTTCAGTGATTTGGGGGATTATGATTTAGTGGTATTATTCAGTTGTAATAGTCTTCTAAATTTTCTTATTCAATATCTAAGGACCAAATATTACCTAAGGATAGAAGCAGAAAGTGGACTGAAATTTTTGGTATGGATTTAAATGATGAAGAATGGACATTTGTCCACAGGATTAATCTTAAGTGCACAAATGAAACTTAATTAAGGTCATTTAAGACTTTCCATATTGGCTAAATAGCCACTAATGATTTTTTGCATAAAATTAAGAGGTCTGATACTGAATTATGCAGTCTTTGCAGTCATTTAAATCACTCTATTCAGCATTTTATGGTTGAATGTGCAGTTTTTAACTCAATAAACCGAATCTATCTATTTATCTTTCTATCTTTCAAATCCTCTTTGGAAATCTTTGGAAAAAAAATTTGAGTTCGAAATTGAGGACAAGGGTACAACTCTCATCCTTTCAAAGACTTTTCGGGTGTAACAAAGACCAAAAATATTATTTACGTACAAAGTTCCTTCTTCTTATATTCACACGTTTTTATATTATCTCTGTAAATTTAGAAAAGAAAATCCTTGCATCAAACCTGCATCAAAAGTTATTGGGCCAAACCGCAAAATATGGACACTCTGGCATGGTCCATGTGTTCATGAATGTACACCCTAAACATGCTAAAAACTATGAAAAATGTTGAATCACCATTAAAAGGGTGGAGGAGGGACTACATTTTCAAAATGTTCGATTAATATTTTGAAAATAGTGGATATACATGCTGGATTCCAACGTTTATGGTGTTGAATCCAGCATGTTCAGAGTGTAAATCTACTTTTATTTATTCGTTTATTTATTCTATTCTTTTGTCAGGGTAGCCCATTCACCAATAAGTGGTGGTATTCCATGGGGCCCTGAATTAATTATTATAAACATATTTACATCAAAATGCATAACGTATATACAGAAGAGCTGAAAATAAAATTTCATAGAAAAAAAAATAGAGAGATATGACAAAGAAATAATGGACGTGACGCAAACGAATATCATTTGCAAAGTAACCTAGCTCGACTGTACCAGTTGGAAAATATTGATTAAGCCGCAATCATGCGCAAAGCATGTTTATATTTTTTGCGAGTTCCAGATTACCAATATCCTTTTTCGTCTTTTTGTAAGCCATATTTCTCTCCCTATTAATGCAGTAATTTCATTGTTCATCCACATTCGTTTTTTTGCTTCATTCTTACTTGTTTTAGAGGTGCACACTTATTAACTATTAACAAAAGCATATGTTTGAAGTTCGACCATGCCTCATTCACTTCTTTACATTCCATTAATCTGGACCAATCGACTTGAGATAAATTTGAATTAAAATCATTTGTATTATAATTTTTCATACTTCGAATGGTTATAGCTCTGTGGCGCCCGAATAGTTCAGTTTCCACATTCTATGTAACTTATCTTGGGTGGCAAACAGTGCTGTATCCATAGAGATTTATGCAATTATGCAAATTGCTCAAGGTTGCTGTTTGGGCAACCAAGCTGAAAATATTCATAAACCACACAGGAACCTAAATCAATGAAAAAACTTCAACGGAAAGAACTTTTCTAGGCTTGTAAATTGTCCAACTGACTATTGCAAGGAAGTTGCAGTCAGTTGCAAATCCCCAAATCAGTCGAAAGTCCTGCGATTAAGCGATTGATTGCGAATTCAAATGAATTTGATTTCCCCCCAACTTATTTATAATATGAAGAAATAAGGATGATAGGAGTTATGAATTGTGATTTTCTAATGATAAAGAGAGATAAACATCTTTTCAAATCTCATTTTGCAGTATTTCTAATATTCTGAAGGACTTGTTGTGTCGTCCTTTGTCAAATCAGTCATGATAGGTTTAAAGCTGTTGATCGAACCACTGTTAGTATGGTTCATGACCGAACTAATACTATTACAATTAATTTTAATGTTTAATCACCGATGATAAGGGTATACTTATACGGGTTAAGAGGGGGGGGGTACGTGTTCCAAAATTAAATACAAAAAAGGGGGTGGAGGGAAAGAGAGAGAGAAAAAAGGGGGGAGCATGGGCAAAATTAATATACAGATGCGACTTGAATATAATACATGTATTTCTAAACCCTGAAGCATAAACAGCATAATAGTGTGAGCGAAGCAAAGATAAATCATATAGGCTGGTGACATAAAACTTCACGATCATATTAGTGATTCAGTGGGTTTTATTATCATAATACATGGAGTGCAATCGAACAATATCTTTTTTTCAGTACGCAACCCTGAGGGATAATAGTATGACGCCAGAGCTGTACAGTACTAGCATGACTAGTATGTCTCGAACAATGTTTACACGTTTGAAAAAAAGGAAATCCCAAACAAATATTTCAATGCTATTGCCACGAAATGATCATCTTGTGGACAGTTGACGATCTCGTCAATAAAATCATATAAATATCTTCAAAGATAATTCACACTTAACTAATCCGAAGTCTCTTATACGAACATGGTAAAAGGTAGAAAAATGGAGGCTTCCACCTGTAATTTTGACACTTACTGTAGACCAGGGGCGACGCCCCCTCTAATGATTTTTCAAGTGAGCACAAAAAGAGAAAAGAAGAAGAAGAAGAAGAAGAAGAAGAAGAAGATGATGAAGAGCGTCCTGTATGATACTTGCCCCTTTTCTTCATAAGTATTGCAATCATAGGCGGCGACTCCGGTGGGAGGGGGGGGGGGAAGGGACATGTCCCCCTCGATTTTTAAAGCTTAATATTTTTATTTTTCTATTTTGAGTGAGGGTTCAAAATAAAGGCCTACCATTTAAACATTTCATAGGCCTCGAGTGTATTTTGTTTGCCCCCCCCCCCCCCCCCATCAAAATGCCCTGGCACCGGCTCTGCAGTAGGCTTATACCTTGATGGTATATCGCAATAATCGCATTTTTGGAGTTCATGTCAACGTGTATGCATCTGCATATAGCTTGGTGTCATGACATGTGCATCACAATCTTTTCCTCGGGTGCAGATCTTAGGATTTACTGAGGATTTATTAGTCTGTCTGGAAGCCGCTAGGTGAGAAATAGTTTACACTGTGGTTTGTTCGTGAAGGGTCTCAATTCTCAAGTATGAGGTCCTCGGTTCGATTCTCATTTTGCGCTGTAATCCGGGGGAAGGCAGCAGTCAGAAAATAATCATGGCAAACTCTTCTGACCACGGGTATTCCAAATCACCCCAAAAGAAGTTGTATCCACTGATCAAAGTCATCCTCTTTTCGATTTCTCTTCTTTTTTCTAATTTTTAAAATAATTACCCACTGAACACGTGTATACCTCTCGAACAATCGTTAAACTACTACACAACTTCACTTTTCTTGTAAATGTTTTTGCCTGTTCAGCCTGTTGACACCTGAATGCACAACGCGTTCAAAACCAATTCAACTCCCCCGTTTTCAAGGGGGGGGGGGGGTGTTAAAATATTTGGCTGAGCTACCTCCCCCGGGACCACCCCCCCCCCCCCCCCCCCCCCCCCCCCCCTCGGCGATTTGTATCCAAGGACAAGGGGATTCAATATTCCATGTCTGTCCCTTCTTTCCGAAATCAAACCATCGATCGCGTCATTGTAATTCGCCGGATATATACTGGTCAGCTGTCTGTTTCGTTGGTACGACTGCGACTGCAGCCAACGTGATGTCACACGGTTACCATTTTGTACCAAAACAAGACCTTAATTGTTACAGATATGACCAGCCTGGATATATTATTTGTTTTATTTCAACAGAAGAGAAGAAATTCGATTCAGTAATCAATTTCTTTAATACATTTCAATATTTTGATCTCCCTCAGTACTCAGATCATCACGAAACAAGACAAAATGAGCAAACCTGGCACATTCCAACGTCTCATGGTTTTTCTAGTCAATTTTGGAGTCCGTTTCTTTCGGTTTGGCATCACCAAATCTTACGGATTGCTCATACCGTATCTCGCCTATCAACTTGACACAAGTAATGCTATCACAGGGTTTATTGTTACTCTTCACAATGCATCTGGGTGTCTCATTTGTGAGTAAACCGTTTTTCTTTTCTCTGGTTCACACGATGTGTCGTTTAGTGACTAAAGGACAATGAAACCCTGGGGAATGTCCATTTTAATGAAAACAGAGGATAGAGAGTGGCAATTTTAAAAAAGTTCCATCAACATCGGTTACAAAATTAGAAAGATATATCATGGGAAAATGTATTTTACAGATTGTTGAGCTCACGAAAAGAAAATCTCCTATTCTCTCCGTTATCTCAAAAGATGCTGCTTGTCTCCTTATTAGCTCAAGATATATCATGGGGAAAATGTATTTGCCACAATGTTGAGCTCACAAAAAGACAAGCAGCATCTTTAGACATAATGGAGAAAACAGGAAATTTGTTTGCCAAACATATTCGGAGTTGTCCTTCTAAACCTGCCATTTTGAAGGAACATTGCCAATTTTAGGATCGCCCTAGAAAGTAAACTGATACTTTTCAAACTTCCATGACACTCTCATTTTGTAACCGATTTTGAAGGAACTTTTTTAAAAATTGCTTCTTTCTGTCCTTTCTTTTCATTAAGATGGCTATTTCCACAGGCTTTCATTCTCCTCAAACTCACATAGCAGTACAGGGTTTTTCATGAAATTTTCCCTTCTCGAATTTACAACAGGTGCTTGTAACCCCCCCCCCTCCCCCCCCCCCCCCTGGTTTGAAAATGATAAAAAAATATGTGCATGAAAACTGCAAAATCTAACAGGAAAAAAGCATAAAAATATATTGCCATTTTGGAGAGTTGCTATCAAATTATTCACTCTTATTGGTAAACAAGGCAACAAAATGCACTACAAATAGACTCAAATTTGTCTGTTAATTTTTCTCTTTCTGCACATGTTTTTATGATGTATAATGTGTTATTCCTCGAAAAATAAGAGGGAAAATTTCAATTTGTGATTGGCAGCCAATAACTTCGGTAGTGGGAAGGTTTCGTGAAGAGTCTTGTTGGTGATTTTCACTGACTAATTTGCTCTCAGCCAATAGATATGCTAGGCTTTTCAGAAGCTTATAACAGTTGTCAGTGAAAATCATTGACAAAACTCTTCATGAAACGCAGGGGCGTCGCTAGACTTTTTTAATGGGTGGGGGATGTAAAGACCAGATTGCCGACAAAATAATGCCTCCGACTGCCGACGACCAACGTCTACAAATTTAACCATATAATTAAAGCCCATGAGGCATGTTCAATTGTGTGCCTCTGTCGTATGTTCCTTCTAAATTATAATTTATATTTGTTCACCTCACTTGCTGAATGTGTTAGCTTTCCGAAAACATTCTGTATCTAAATATAATACGAGCGAGGAAAAATATACACTCTCTTTCGTAGAAGTGATAGTTCTTCATCAAAATACATGATGGGCTTAAAGATATCTAAATTATATATTTGGTCACCTCTCCCCCCCCCCCCCCCCCCCCACACACACACACACGCATTTTGAGGTGGACTCATATTTGTGTGTACAAAAATATGTAGGAATGGGTTAATCATCTCCCCAGGTATGAGGACCTGTGTACACTAATGATTATCATTATCATCATTATCATCACAATCATTGAAGAGCTTAATCCCAAAAGGGCTAAATCCATTTTCACCGAAAGCAAGGTATTGGAAGGATATGATTTATTTATTTATTTATTTATTTATTTATTTATTTATTTATTTATTTATTTATTTATTTATTTATTTATTCATTCATTTATTTATTTATTAAGTCTTTATTACCCGGGGTGGCTTCATCAGTAGCCTTTTGACAAGGCCTCGCGGCTCAGATTATTTTCAGTGGCTGAGACGAGACAAGCCAGCAACGAAGAGAGATAGACATACCTCGAGTGGCCGAGCGAGCTTTCGCGATTAGTCTCATTTTAGTCGCTCGGCGTCTGATATAAACATCACATGAGACACGGGGTCACGGGGCCTTGTCTGAAGGCTACTTCATCAGTGGTTAAAACACTCTTTTTCATAAAGGCCTTGCACATTGATCCCGCTTAATCACATTTAAGACTGAAAATAATTGATTTGATTTGATTAGACTTGATGTTATACTTTGAAACCTACAGCTCCACTGGCCAACTATTTGATCCAACGTTACAACTACCGACTAGTTCTGATTCTTACGACCTGTATATCTAGTATTGCCCTGGTTGGTACAGCGTTTTTCTTCACTAAATGGACTGTTGTCTGCTGCATGTCTCTATCAGGTAAGGCGACCGGCCTTGGAAGACGGGGTGGGTGCATGGGGGGGGGGGGGGGGGATATGCATGTATATGCGTTATTCTCCGCTCACGATATATCGGAGGGAGCGGTGGGGGACTATATCACGGGAGGTGGGGGACCCAACATTCACATCTCCGAAACAATAATTTTCCGTATAAGGGGGCTCATTATCCTGATCCTTATTCAGAATGTTAAATTCATTATTCCCAAAATGCTGTATTCCGCAAGGCAGGAATTCCGAAGGTTCATAATTGCGAACACTTTTAGCATTATACTCCAAACGATATTTATTCCAAGATTTCGTTACTACAAATTTTACCTTGGTATCTGAAGGTTCATGATATTAGAATGAAAAATCATATATCATGTATACTGAAAAATGCTATATACCCCATGTTTACGGTCGCTGTGTGAATTGAACTTATGTTACTCTTGCAGGGATCTGCCTGTCACCTCTACTCCAACTGATGGTCATAGCTTTACGGCAGCACTTTGGAGATCAGTTCGCTTCTGCATTCTCTGCTTCCTACACTGGATCTATCTTTGGCACTCTCTTGATGCCTCTCATCGCGATGTGGTCTTACCAGGCTTACGGACTCCGTGGCGCCTTGCTTTGTCTGAGTGCACTAGGATTAAACCTGATACCTCTCGGTTTGTTGGTCAGTCTACGGAGCTTCTCTGGGAATGTCATGGACTCTCGCGACAAGCCGTCTCCCGATAGAAAAGGGGGCAGGAATCAGTGCCTAAAAGTAAAGGGACGCTCTTTCACCAAGTGATCTTCAAGAATCAGAGACATCATCTGAGTCAACGCCAAAATGTTCTTTGCTGCTGCCTCCCGAAAATACCCCCGCACAGCCTGACAGCAGCCTGTAAAGTTCGCTAGGTACTGCTACGGAAACGAAGCACACAGATTTAAGCGAACATGGAGACACTGATATTCCTGATTACGACAGAAATAAGAAAATGACACTTAAAGAATTGTCTAACATTGCCAATAAGATCCTTGAATTTATCCGGGTGATTTCCATGTACGATACTCTCAGGAATGAGCCTGCCTTCTCCCTAATTGTACTCCCATGTCGCTTCTTCTTGGATATAGTCTACCTAGGGTGGATCGTCTTCATGGTGTCTTACGCCCTCTCCGTCGGGACCAACAGATTCCACGCAGTGTACCTTCCAATATCAGCCTCATTAGGAGGCTTCTGTGGACGTCTGGTTCAAGGTTTCCTCCTTCATTATCGACAAAAGTGGAGTTCCATTTCTTTTGTGACGTCCATCTTGATATCTAGTGCAGCACTATGCGGACACACATTCAGTTCCTACCTCTGGAATCTTATTCTCTGTTCGCTTTAGCTGGCTTTGGTCTTTCGGTTGCAGCCTCTGTTTACTATTCTATGATGGCGGATTTGGTGGCTGAGGAGAATTTTAAGGGAGCACTGGCCGGCCTCATCTTTCGTCAATGGAGTCGGTATCTTATTATCTGGGTTCTCTGTGGGTAAGCCTATTCCATTCCTTTAATACCTCTTTTTTTTCCGTCAGACGTTGTTAGGATGGTCTCTTGATGTGGCAGGGTTTTAAAGCTAGCGGATATTTCCGAAAAAAAAAACATACCTCGATAGTCTAGAGGCGGCGGAAGGGGGGGGCAGGGCGCAGAGTTTCCCCCTCCCAATCATTCAAGGTGGGATCGATTCGCCCCGTGCTTCCCTGGCAAGGAAAGAAAGAAGAAAATCCTACCCCTTGCAGTTTTGAAATACTGAGAATGAAAAGCCTGAAATGTACTGGTACAAGGGGAGGGGTGGAGGTGCAGGGTAAAGTTGGGTCGTCATTAGGTTGACGAAATGTGCCCTAAAGAGTGCTCCCCTCCAAAAGAAAAAGGAAAGGAATCCCTCCGGCAGGCCAGCCTTATTCAAACCAGAAAGGCAGACCCTAGAACGGCAAAAGACCGAGTGCCGGAGAAAGACATAACTAATTAAAAATCGTCCAGTTGGCTAAGGATCGCCCAGGATGGATACCTTGCGGAGTCGGTTCATTTGGCGGTGATGAGAATTCAGCATCAGACTCACCAGGACCCCGTTTAATACCACTAATTGTTATCAATAAAAAGTTGCAAAAACTGTATAAGCTACTGAAATCCTTGCATCTGATTGGCTGAAAGCAAATTGGTCGTAAGATTGGCAGTTTTTACTGATAACAAGTTTATGGAATGGGGTCCCCTGATAACGAGTTTATTGAAATGGGGGCAAAGTTGTCCATTTCATATTTTTTTTTCTTTCCCTTGTGTTGTAGGACTCGTGTTTGACTGGACGCTGTCGTTTGTTGTCACCATACCGTTTACTTGCTGGTATTCTAGCCGTCATCTCCGTCGTCATGACGGTATTCCTCTTAGCTCGTGGTGATCAAAAGCAATGTCCAAGTCTAGAAGAATGAACTAACATGAATTCATTTTGCCCAAAGCTAGCTTTATGTTGACA
>CM057171.1:4243765-4388579 GCA_029962745.1 Echinometra lucunter
AGTGCACTGCAATTCCAGGGAACGTATTGTTTTCAATGGCGTACCCCAAAATGCATTGTCCTTAATCTCCCCTGCATGCTATGCCACTTTGGCTGTTCTTTGATCCATTTTAGATTTGCAGAAGAATGATTTTCATTTCAAGGGCAACGAAGCATGCAATCTTGAATCATGCTTTGTTTGTAATTTCCAGTGCAATATGACGGTGAATTGCAAGTCGCTTGACTTAGAAAAAAAAAATGGCTGCATGTTTTAAACTTTTAATTTGGCGATTTGGAACAGTTGAATGAATGTGTTCACTCATGCATGAAACTAATTTTATGTTTACCTACCAGGGTGAAATAACACTTAAGTTTACTAATTGAAAAATTGATCAAAAATCAAATTTGAGGCATTTAGTTACTCATGTGTCAAGTCCAAATGCCATTTAGATTTTGGACTTAACAGAAGCCTGGAAAACAGAACTAGCCGAAAGAGAGATAAACAACTTTTCAAAGCTCATTTTCCAGTATTTCTAATATTCTGAAGGGCTTGTTGCGTCGTCCTTAGTCAAATCAGTCATGATAGGTTTAAAGCTGTTGATCGAACCACCGTTAGTATGGTTCATGACCGAACTACTGCAATTAATTTTAACGTTTAATCACCAATGATAAGGGTATACTTTACGGGTTAAGGTGGGGTACGTGTTTCAAAAGTAAATGCAAAAAAAGGGGCGGAGGGAGGAGAGAGAGAGAGAGAGAGAGAGAGAGAGAGAAAAAAAAAATGGGGGGGGGGGGGGGAATGAGCAAAGTCAAAATACAGACGCGACTTGAATATAATACGTGTACTTCTAAACCCTGAAGCGTAAACAGCATATAATAGTGTGAGCGAAGCAAAGTTAAATCATATAGGCTGGTGACATAAAGCTTTAAACACGATCATATTAGTGATTCAGTGGGTTTTATTATTATATTGTATTAAACATGGAGTTTTCAGTACGCAACCCTGAGGGATAACAGTATGACGCCAGAGCTGTACAGTACTAGCATGACTATGTCTCGAACAATGTTTACACGTTTGAAAAAAAAATATTTCAATGCTATTGCCACGAAATGATCATCTGGGGGATAGCTGATGATCTCGTCAATAAAAGCATACAAATATCTTCAAAGATATTTCACACTTGACTAATCCGCAGTCTCTTATACGAACATGGTAAAAGGTAGAAAAATGGAGGCTTCCACCTGTAATTTTGGCACTTAATATAGACCAGGGGCGAAGCCCCCTCTAATGATTTTTCAAGTGAGCACAAAAAGAGAGAAAAAAAGAAGAAGATGAAGAGCGTCCTGTATGATACCTGCCCCTTTTCTTCATAAATATTGCAATCATAGGCGACGACTCCGGTGGGGGGGGGGGGGGGGGGTAGGGACATTTCCCCTCCCCCCTCCAATTTTTAAACCTTAATATCTTTATTTTTCTATTTTGAGTGAGGGTTCAAAATAAAGGCCTACCATTTAAACATTTCATAGGCCTCGAGTGTATTTTTTTATTGCCCCCCCCCCCATCAAAATACCCTGGCACCGCCTCTGCTGTAGGCTTATACCTTGATGGTATATCGCAGCAATCGCATTTTTGGACATGTTGGAGTTCATGTCAACGTGTATGCCATTTGCATAGCTAGGTGTCATGACATGTGCATCACCGTGACTGTAATCTTTTCCTCGAGTGCAGATCTTAGGATTTACTGAGGATTTATTATTCTGTTTGGAAGCCGCTAGGTGAGAAATAATTTGTTGGTTTGTTCGTGAAGGGTCTCAATTCTCAAGTATGAGGTCCTCGGTTCGATTCTCATTTTGCGCTGTAATCCGGGGGAAGGCAGCAGTCAGAAAATAATCATGGCAAACTCTTCTGACCACGGGTATTCCAAATCACCCCAAAAGAAGTTGTATCCACTGATCAAAGTCATCCTCTTTTAGATTTTTTTTCTTCTAATTTTTAAAATAATTACCCAATGAACACGTGTATACCTCTCGAACAATCGTTAAACTATACACAACTTCGCTTTTTTTGTAAATGTTTTTGCCTGTTCAGCCTGTTGACACCTGAATGCACAAAGCGTTCAAAACCAATTCAACTCCCCCGTTTTCAAGGGGGGGGGGGGGGGTGGTAAAATAATTCGCTGAGCTACCTCCCCCTCTACGATTTGTATCCAAGGTTTGTCCCTTCTTTCCGAACCTCAAACCATCGATCGCGTCATTGTAATTCGCCGGATATATACTGGTCAGCTGTCTGTTTCGTTGGTACGACTGCGGTATAGCCGCAGCCAACGTGATGTCACACGGTTACCATTTTGTACCAAAATAAGACCTTGTGACAGACAGGGGCGTCGCTAGACTTTTTTTAATGGGGGGGGGGGGGTGTAGAGGCCAGATTGCGGACAAATTATGCCTCCGATTGCCGACGACCAACGTCGACAAATTCAACTGTATAAAGCCCACGAGGCATGTTCAATTGTGTGCCTCTATTATATTTTCCTTCTAAATTATATTTGTTCACCTCACTTGTTGAATGTGTTAGCTTTCCGAAAACATTCTCTATCTTAATATAATACGAGCGAGCGCAGCGAGCGAGGAAAAATATACACTCTCTTTCGTAGAAGTGACAGTTCTTCATCAAACTACATGATGGGCTTAAAGATATCTAAATCATATATTTGGTCACCTCTCTCACATGATTCATTCGCTTTCAAAGACCATCCTAAATCGTAATATTATACGAGCGAGCACAGTGAGCAAGGAAAAAATCTATATACTCCTTATCATATAATCATTTTCATGGTAGAAGTGAAAGTTCTTCATCCAAATACATGATGGGCCTTTAAGATATCTATTTTGATATTTTGATCACCTCTCTTACCTAATTTATTTGCTTTCAAAGACCATCCTGTATCTAAATATCATACGAGCGAGCGCAGCGAGCGAGGAAAAATATGTATACTCTTTTTATGGTTGGTGATAACTCTTCATCAAAATACGATGGGCCTCGCTTGCCGAATTCGTTTGCTTTCCCAAATCCATCTTGTATCTGAATACTGTACAAGCGAACGTAGCGAGCGAGGAAAAATACTCCTTTTCATGGTAGAAGTGAGAGTTCCTCATCAAAATACACGATGGGCCTTTAAGATACCTATTGTGATATATTTGGTCACCTCTCCTACCTAATCTATTTGCTTTCAAAGACCATCCTGTATCCAAATATTATACGAGCGAGCGCAGCGAGCGAGGAAAAATATATTTACTCTTTTTTATGGTATAGAGGTGATAATTCTTCAACAAAATACATGACGGGCCCCAAAATATCTGAATTATATATTTGTTTATTTCACTTGGCAAATGTGTTTGCTTTCCGAAAACATCCTGTATCTTAATATAATACGAGCGAGCGCAGCGAGCGAGGAAAAATAGGCTCTCTTTCGTGTTACCAGTGTTATTTCGTCGTCAAAATGCACAAGCAAATAAGCCGAATATGACTCTATTTGGGCACCTTACTCATCTTTCTTTTTTCTTTTTCCCTCCTTCCTCTTCCCTCTCCTTTCTCTCTCTCTTTTTTGCCGACAGCGATCGCGAATTTGCCGACAAGAATTTTTAATGGGGGGGGGGTGTCACACCCCCCCCCACACGCCCCTCCCCCCCCCCCCCCCCCCCCCCCCCCCCCCCCCCCCCCCCCCCCCCCCCTTTAGCGACGCCCCTGGTGACAGATATGACCAGCCTGGATATATTGTTCGTTTTATTTCAACAGAAGAGAATAAATTCGATTCAGTAATCAATTTCTTTAATACATCATTTCAATATTTTGATCTCCCTCATTACTCAGATCATCACGAAACAAGACAAAATGAGCAAACCTGGCACATTCCCACGTCTCATGGTTTTTCTAGTCAATTTTGGAGTCCGTTTCTTTCGGTTTGGCATCACCAAATCTTACGGATTGCTCATACCGTATCTCGCCTATCAACTTGACACAAGTAATGCTATCACAGGGTTTATTGTTACTCTTCACAATGCATCTGGGTGTCTCATTTGTGAGTAAACCGTTTTTCTTTTCTCTGGTTCACACGATGTGTCATTTCGTGACTTAAGGAGAATGAAACCCTGGGAATGTCCATTTTAATGAAAACAAAGGATAGAGAGTGGCAATTTTAAAAAAGTTCCATCAACATCGGTTACAAAATTAGAAAGATATATGATGGGAAAATGTATTTTACAGATTTTTGAGCTCAAAAAAGAAAATCTCCTATTCTCTCCGTTATCTCAAAAGATGCTGCTTGTCTCCTTATTAGCTCAAGATAATATATCATGGGAAAATGTATTTGCCACAATGTTGAGCTCACAAAAAGACAAGCAGCATCTTTAGACATAATGGAGAAAATAGGAAATTTGTTGACCAAACATATTGGGAGTTGTCCTTCTAAACCTGCCATTTTGGAGCAACATTGCCAATTTTAGGATCGCCCTAGAAATTAAACTGATACTTTTCAAACTTTCATGACACTCTCATTTTGTAACCGATTTTGAAGGAACTTTTAAAAAAAAATTGCTTCTTTCTGTCCTTTCTTTTCATTAAGATGGCCATTTCCACAGGCTTTCATTCTCCTCAAACTCACATACACTCTAAAAAAACAGGGATCATTCGTGGTTATTTTTACGACATTTTGCCGTGGTCGAAAATTATTAACCACGTTCGCGGTTATTTTTCCTCGTAGTTTCTTCTCTTCTTCTTGAAACGACATCAATGCGATGTTAGCCGCGCGTGGTTAAAGGATCCCGTGGTCATTTTCGATTGCGACTCGTAATTTCATTGGCTAATTGACAGATCTATACGTCATCAATGCATATTTCGCACCTCGCGTAATTTGGAAAATGGACGTTGAAGAACTATTGAGAGAGTGGAGTTTGAAGAGTATGCTGCAACGTTCAGAGGTAAGTAAAGTGTAAAGTAATCATCTAAACTACACAAATAAATATCATAGATTATTTGTAGGTACTGTTTGTAATGACATGTGAATCGGTTGCAAAGATTGAAGTGGATTAGCACAAGAGTTTCTCGGTCGCGGGATTGTTGTGCATACGCTAGGCACTAGTACAGTATGCACGCTGCATAATACAGAATTGCCGGGGGTCGTGTGAACGGACGCTAGATTGAAGTTTGTTTTATGAAGTCTTTTCTTTGACTTTGGATTCAACAACAACTATTTATAAAATAACACCAAACATCATCAGTGTTTGTTCTCTATTATATATACTATACATTATATTGCTTGTAAGTTGAATAACTTCAACTGACATTCCAGATACACATGTTCTTGTTGGACTCGGGTTGGGACACACAAAGCGACTGTGCGCTTCAATCCGGTCTCACGCCAAACGAAACAAGCACTCGCCGCCGCGCGCGGCTGGCGCTTAGCCGGCTGCGGAGATGCCTCCGCTGTACATGTGGGGTTATCACAATTCTGTGATTTAGCACAGGAGCCAAATTCCAGTAAAGCACATTCCTTGTGCAAAGTTTGGCAAAGACAAAGTTAGTCCTTGCATTACTGTGGATCGCGCCACGCATGATCCAGGCCAGGCAAGGTACCGTACTCGTCCACGAATCAGTAATCTAGACCTAGATCTAGATCTAGTGGTGCTGGCAGTATAGATCTACTGCCAGTACCACTACACTAGGACTCTAGGTCTAGATCTACTACAGCTAGTAGGCCTACACCATTATCTCAAGAATACCTGTACAGCACTGACATTGACTGGGCTGCGAGGCTGTAGAGTGTAGTGTAGCTTAGGCCCTAGACTAACTTCTGGGTACCAGTGGCAGATCCAGGATTTACCGGGGGGGGGGGGGGGGATGAGGGATGCATACCCCCCCCCCCCCCAGAATTTTGGGTTGGGGATGGTGTCTTCAATCACCCCCCCCCCCCCCCCCCCCCCCCCTGGATTTTGAGATCTATCAAATTGTAATTTTTTTAAAGATATAGATCTATACAAATTTAACATTATTGTGATTATTATCATCATTATTATTATCATTCTTTTTGTTATCAGTATAATTGTCATAATGTAATTACAATACTGATGTCAGCATGTTTTAACATGAATCTGTTTGGATCTAATGGCCAATGTGAAAGTTTAGTGGTATGGATCAATTCATTTTCGATTCATTGTTAAACTGTTAAGAAAAAGTTGAAATTAGATAATAGATATTTTTTGTAGTTTGGAAGCTTTTCAAAAACTTGTTAAGACTCATATTATTAGTCTTTCGTTTTAATATTATTAACAAAGGTTTAATATTTTTAACAAAGGTTAAAACCTTTGTCATTATTTTACTACTGATTTACTCCATCTAACGCAATGTGCTATGTGAGTTTTCAATATTTTCTCTTCCCTCTGGTTTCTTAAAAAATATCTCTTTTTATTATAATCCTGGGGAGAGCACTCAGAACAGCAAGCACTCTGAGTAGTTTGTAACTAGATATAGCGCTTTATAAGAAATTACTTATTATCATTATCATTATTATTATTATTATTATTATTATTATTATTATTATTATTATTAATTTTATTATTATTATTATTATTATTTCTTGGTCCTGATTTCATCCCCAAAAATTAATTACATGTTAGGGCTTGCATCATCCCCTGATAGTGATAATAATAGGGGGGGGGGGGGACATCCCCTCATAATTTTAGGATGTCATGATAAATCCCCAGGTTTTATGGGGGAGGGAATAGCAAACTCAAAATTAATACGACGTATTTTAGCAAAAAGTTAATTGCAACGAACAACAATAACAAATTAACAATAATTATACCGTTTACACTTTAGCCAATCACAGACAGTTTCTTGCAATTCTATATTCCAGTTATTTAGAGTTTCTGTAATATATTTTGGCTTGCAATGGAGAATCATGTTCGTCCACAGATTGAAGCTGCATCATGCCGCTATAAAGCACAAAATAGAGATAATTGGTATCTCCATCATGTCGGTCACTTATCACATCCACTTTGGTCTAGGATTCAACATTTTTTTAGATGTTTCCTCCTTAATTGGTATTTCCTCCATTCTTCATGATACACTTCACACAGTGACACCACTGGCATGTCGGATTGTCTTCCTTTACCCATTTTTTTTTGTTTGTTTGTTTTTTTTGGGGGGGGGGGGAGCTGGGCGCCCTAAAGCTTAACGAAAATAGTACTTGTTTGATAAATGGCTATATTGTATTATCAACATCATGGATTGCAGCTTAAGTCCTTGAATATTATGGCTATTACACCTCCATGAATTCAGCTACTTTGTTGGTATTTTCACTTTCCTAAAGAAGAAACAAAATTGATATCAAATTACCTAACAATTCTAAGATAAAATTGAATATTTATTTTTTAAAGGGTTAGTTTATGGGCTTGCTCGATTCACTCGCTCGCAAAATTTATTCTTAAAGATGATGCACCCTATCCAAAATTATAAAGCCCCTCTTCTGAAATTCCGGTCCATTAGGCCACTTCAAAGTCTCACTTATATACTTATACATGTATACGATTGTGTGGGGGAGTGTGGTACATGTATACACCACATGTGTGTACATATACATCATGTACATAGGCCTAGATGAGATCATCCCCCCCCCCCCCTCAGGTTTGAGGACCTGTCTACACCCTGACTGACTAGTACTATAGTCATGTGGTACAAAGGGTGGCATACAAATATATACAGGTTGGCAGCAGTTGTGTGATTTGCTGAGCTGATTCACATTTTTTTTTCTTCTTTTCTTGTAGATAATGGAATAGATGGTGAAGCATTTCACCTCCTTGATGAGGCATCCATCACTCAACTATTTCCCAAACTCGGTGATAAATTGAAGTTCTCCAAGTGCTACAAGGAGTTCAACAGATCCATGCAGGATTACAGGACTGTCACACTCAAAGAGGTACTATTTGTAATAAGTGAAAATTCAGCATAAATGGTGCTCTTATGCTTTCGTTGTCATGAGAGTATACATGGGGGAAGCACTGAGAGCCCGATCACCTGAAAATTAGCACTCATAACACTAACAACGTAAAGCAAAATTGTATAGATGACAGAGATGCCAACTGTTACTGTTTCAGCGTATTTGTTCTAATTTTCTTGCACTTCTTGCAGTTAACAAAGAAAATGTTAGCAGAAACCAAACAAAAATACACATTCTCCACTCCATTTTCATCTGCACAGAGCCTTTAACCCTGTCAGTCAAGAAAATATTTGAACTTTGCTAAGGAGGCTCTTTCTTCACCTGTTATGTTTGTTTTCTCAAGATCTTGGTGTGGGAGTAGGAAGCTTAGTGGTATTTCCGGATTTCTGCAGATATCATTGAAAAGTTGAAGTATTTTTGTTGCCCAGATGGCCCTCATCCTTTCACTTACAATCCAGAGCATGCAACACTCAGGATAATTGCATCTCAGTTTTATTCTCAGTGTTTAATCTCAAGTAATTATTGCATTGACATTCTATTTCTCTCAGACTCAATTCCCGAAGGGCAGATTGATGAAATGCGTTGATGGCTTCAGTACAACATAGAGCCCAAAAGCAAAGTTGAGGAGTATACAGAGATAACATCCAGGATCCGGTTACGGGAGATATGCACTGAAGAGGCAACTACGCCTTCCATCCTAGGAAACTGGCCTCAGATGTTAGATGCACCAGGCATGGTATGTAAAAGTAGAATATTTTTGTTTTTAATGTCTCTGCCACATAATGGTGCTACAGGAATAATGGTTTTGGAATGTGTTTGTGTGTTCCAAGGTCAAATGTGAAAGGCCACAGGTCAATGTTTTTATCCTGCTTATGAGTAAAGAAAAATTTCATGAAAAGCAGGAGGCAAAATTTGTATTCAAAGGATATTACTAGATTTGATGTTAACATAACAAATATCATAACTATGATATTTGTGTCGAAAGATGCAAAAGACTTAGTGGTATAACAAATAAGTCAGAAAATTACATGGGGTGATTTGGGGGTGAAAATCGTCTAAGAGAGGCATGCCCTCCCCCCCCCCCCTCCCCCCCCCCCAAGTCCTTTTATCCATACTTCAAATCATAGAAACAATATTAAGCCTTTCTTTGTGACTGTGGTGATTGACGTGATTCTTTAATCTCAGTCCCTCTGCATAATTTACTTCTATATATCTAACGTAAGGGAGCGAAACATTCTTTTTATTTCTTTTCTCTAGATTGAAGAAGACTTCAATACATTATTTGGCCAGCACAAGTCTGACAAGTTAACGACAAAATGGACCCAGGAATTGGCAGGTCACGTCATGCATTACTGCGCAATGCAAAGAAGCAGTTCTGCCCTAGGAGATGTCTTCCAAAGCTTAAAAACTGGTAAATTTTGAAAGCTAGGCCAGGCCTCCTAAGTTTCAGATGGGTTTGTATTTCAGTTTGTGTGACATATATTGTTTTTATATATATCACAATCAACAAGACACTTTCCAAATGCAACTAGAAGAAAAGTGTAATTATTTTGACCCACTTCTCCCCCTCCCTCCAATCTAAAAATGCCTCTCAACTATTGCATGATTGCAACATACCCTCCTGTTATTCTTTCCTTTAAACTGCCATTGTTATGACAGCTTGGTTTCATAACTGATTGTCTGTTCACATTGTTTTCACTTTTCCCCATGTCACAGTGCATGAATGTCTGTCCATCAGGAGTTATTACAGATCAGCTGCCCACAAACAAATGAAAGACAATCCTGCAGATTTGTGACAGTCTCCATGTCAGTTTTTATATAAATGCTACAGAAATATGTGCTATAAAGAGACGATTTTCGGTTCCCCTCAGGACCCCCCCCCCCCCCATCAGTTTTTTGGGCGGCACCTTCTCATTTTTTGCCCGATTTTCATAAAATTGGTGTCAAAATGCTCAGGAGATCAAACTGCATCAAATAAGAATGAGCCTAAATTGATTTCAAACATCACCATTTTTACCCCCCCCCCCCCCCACCCCCCCCACCCCCCCCCCCCCCCCCCCCCCACGTATAGCCTACCCCTAATCTCGGAACAAAATTAAAATAAGGTAAAATAAGGCTGTGATCTTTCAAACACATCCCCTCATTTTTCATGCTCTCTGACAGCAATATTTAGAGGAAAGCATTTGTGAATTGGCTTTAACTATTTCTTCTTTAACGTAGTTGTGTCCATTTACAGTTTCACACTCGCTTGCAAATCTAATTTACAAGAAAGTTTAATAGTATTTCTGTTTTTGTCACCCTGTCTATGTACATAACATCTTGATTCATGTTCAAAATGATTCATCAATCATATACCTAAGATATAAGATATTTTCTTGAATAATTTGTAATATTGTGATCCATTTGAGTTTTGAAGCACTGAAGTGACCAAAGTTTAGTCCATGCAAATCTACATGGTGTAAAAAAAAAAAAAAAAAGAACTAGGAAGTTTATGTGATATTTAAAAAATTTTGGTGCTCACCAAATGCACAAAAGATATCCTGGCCGCAATAATTGGTAATACATGTATATGAAAATTGTTAAGATGTTGACTGAAAGTAGTTAAGGTTTACAACAAAATTATTTTATGCCTCTGCCCACTGCACAACAAAGTTGGGTGGTGAAGGCATTGTTTTCAGGTCATCTATTTGCTTGTTTTATTTACCAGAATTATTCAATTTGTAAGTTTTCAAGAATGTAGCCCTAAAATGGCCGAGGGTGGAATCCACCGGCCCCTCCCCCCCCCCCCAATGTTTCGCGCTATATTTCTGCAACGCGCCAAGATGTCACCGCGACACTGCATGACATTTTTCTGTAGCATCTTGCTCATTTTTAGGGACTAACTATGTGTACGCGGTTCCTAGTTACACAATATTTTGTACTCTGATCAAAAATTGCTCAAAAATGTGATTTCATGTACAAATCCAGGAAAAATTCATGAATGTATAATTATTTTTGCTATTAATTATCAAAATCAATTAGTTTTAGTCAGGTTATGATCTATTTTAGGTGTGTTCAGATATGATACGACTCTGTGCTGCCATGTACGCTAATGAACCTAATGAACATACATCAACGCGCCAAGCCACAACAAAAGAGAGAATTTTGCCAAAACTTGCGCCAACTTTTTTATAAATTTGATCAGTATTCATTCTTTTGCAGCCAGACAGCAAACCAAAATATGTCCTGCCTCAGCTACATTTTTTTGGTCACCCTAAAACCCCTAGACCTGTACACAAAAAAATGTGGCACGAATCGGCATCATATCTCAACGCGCCTCTTGTTTTTCATTTTTGTACAGTGTGACCCATGATATCTTGTCCATTAAATGGGGACATGAATTAAGCAAGTTATTTCTGATTTGATGGTTTTTAACTGAACGCTCGTATTATAATCTGTGAACAGAATGTGTACATTTACAATGTAATTTGTCATTGTCTCTTCTAAAACTGCATGATAAAGAATGGACAAGAAAACTTGTGACATGGGAAACATTAAAATTGTAGAAAAAATGCAACTGTAACCCTGTCTTAACTGGGGAGGAGGGTCAAATTGACCCCCCCCCCCCTTGACATTTTTCGCGATAATTTCACAACGCGCAAAGATTTTGCCACGCGATTTCGTGACTTTTTTTTTTTAAAGTCTCCCACAAATTTTAAGACCAAATTTTGCGATGTCCGGGTACAGTGTTGTGAAGTTACTTAATATTTTGTACATGCACGTCAACCGAGAACAGCTCAAAATTGTGGTTTTGTATGCAAATTCTGTGTTTAGATAAATTAATGTAATTTGGATTATTTCCACTTTTAATCATTGTTATTAATTTATTCTAGTGTTAAAAAACTTGAAACGGTGTCTGCAACAAATTTTGGTTATAAATAATAAAAAAACACAAGAAATTGATTTGTTGCAGACACCTTTTCAAGCTTTTAGCAAGGGATTTTTTTTGGTGTATGTTGAGGAATACCAATACAAAAAATTAGTAACCCTTTTTATGGAGTTATATAGGTGAAAATATGATTTCATGCATATATTTGAATAATTAATTAAAAATAGAAATCTGAATTTTTCTTATATATGACCATCCGGCTCTATGTCCAGGCAAAATTGAAGGAGGGTGGGGGTGGGGGGTCAAACTGACCCCCCCCCCCCCCCCCCCCCGTAAAAATTTGGTCATAAATAGCCCAGTTGAAATAGGATTAAGGCAAAATTAGTTTTGACGTTTATATATTCTCATGTTGTAAAGGGATTAAATGATAGTGAAATATAACATGTTTATGTATTATAATGCTTGTATTTCATTGCTGTATATATTATGTTTGACAGATGGGAATGATCATCATAATTTATTCCATTATGCATGAAGTTGAATTGAATTTCCATGCTGTATGAAATAGCATTACTGCAAAACATATGTTGTTTAAAATCAAAAGAAACCTTTAAAACATAGCAGTTCTATGTGAAAACATTCATTTTGTGCTTAAGAAAATGTTTATGTATTCTAACAATACTTTTATGCGTGTGTCAACAGATGGTGGATGCCAGAGGCATGTATTTTTCAGGTTGTCTGCCCGTCTATCCCTTTTTCATTGTCGCGATAACTTCAGAACCATTGAACAGCTCAACTGCATACTTGTCTCATGTATGGATATGGGAAGGACGATGATGTCAAAGGTCAAAGGCTACATACATGAAAATGGTTGGTTCTCTCAATGACTTAGAACCATGGGATGGATAAGCTTCAAATTTGGCCGACACAGTGTCATTTGAACATAGAACCTTTGGTGTTTTTTCCCAGTTTTGATCCAGCAAAGCTGGAGGCATAGATTTCAACCACGTATACTCGAGGATTCATCCGGTCACCATGAAAAAAAAAAAAATAGGGAATTCTATTTATGGGTCTCTTTTAGGTCAGAATATGAAAATAGAATATCTCACATTCTACCATTAAGGTCAAACCATGCATAAATATTTCTATATAACTGGAATATAATGTATAAATTACGCAAATTATTGTACCTGTATTGATAATTACATTTCTTGATGTTCGAATTAACTGTTTGAAATTTGAATAAAATTCAACTCATTTGATCAGAAAATTCATTGCACATTGTAACATTCAATTTTGTTGTCAAAAGTGACCTGATGCGTGAAAGAGTATAGAAGAATGATGAGGTTCGGACAATATCATTAATTCAACCACGGCATGAAATGACCACGTGATGACCACGTTCAAGTGTTGTATTGACCACAGAAGCGTGGTCATTTTATGACCACGTTTGGGTCATTTTATAACCACAATATGATGTTATTTGAAATGACCACGGAGAACGTGGTCGAAACGACCACGGTTGTAGTAGGTGCATAGTTGGCCCCTGTGACGTGGTTAAAAATAACCACGTCGTGGTCAATTTTTTTTTAGAGTGTAGCAGTTTTATACAGGGTTTTTCATGAAATTTTCCCTCCTCGAAATGACAACAGGTGCTTGTAACCCCCCCCCCCCCCAGTTTGAAAATGATTTTTTAAAATGTGCATGAAAACTGCAAAATCTAACAGGAAAAAATCATAAAAATATATTGCCATTTTAGAGAGTTGCTAACAAATTATTCACTCTTATTGGTAAACAAGGCAACAAAATGCACTACAAATAGACTTAAATTTGTCTGTTAATTTTTCTCTTTCTGCACATTTTTTATGATGTATAATGTGTTATTCCTCTAATAATAAAAGAGAAAAATGGACAGATTCTTCTGAATAAAAATTATTTATTTGTTTATTTATTTATTCATGGCTTATTTCAATTTGTGACTGGCAGCCAATAACTTCGGTAGTTTGAGGTATTCACCTATAGTCCTGGGGAAGGTTTCATGAAGAGTCTTGTTGGTGATCTTCACTGACTAATTTGCTCTCAGCCAATCAGATACTATAGGATTTTCAGAAGCTTATAACAGTTGTCAGTGAAAAATCATTGACAAAACTCTTCCCCTGAGAAGGACAGGGCAACCACAACTCCCGAAAAAAATCTATTAATTCCAAATCCAACAGTCCTTCTCAGGACTACACCACATGGTGAATATCGCAAACCACTGAAGTTATCTCATTACCATGCAAACCGCTTTCTTCAAGGAATTCTGGCAGCCAATATGGCTGAATTGCTCACAATAATTTGAAAATACACATATATACAATCAAAATAAGTACGACAACAGCTTACTAAAATGACTAATGAATAATCACATGAATTACTGTTGGAGGAAGAAAATCCTTAGCATGCTTAGAAAGATATTATCATATTTATCATTTAGACATGGCTTTTGGATATTAAGTAGGCCTATTGTGATATAGCGATATTACAGGTATATAGCGATGAAAATTGTAGCAATGTATAGAAAGGAATTCAATTAACTAAAATCTCTCTATAAATGCAAATATGGGTATCCGATTCGTCAATTATCATATTGTACATACTAAGAAATTAGGATGCCATTCTGCACCCTAATTTCTTAGTGTGTATAATATGCATCAGGCAGACCTGTGCGCTGTACAAGTAGCCACTATTATTATTATTATTATTATTATTATTATTATTATTATTATCATTATTATTATTATCATTATTATTATTATCATCATTATTATTATTATCATTATTATTATTATTATAATAATTATTATTATTATTATTATTATCATTATTATTATTATTATTATTATTATTATTATTATTATCATCATCATCATTATTATTATTATTATTATTATTATTATTATTATTATTATCAAATTCATATTCAAAAAGTAGGCATATGAACATATTAATTTCAATCAAAATTCACATATTAGTTATTGCTCGGAATCATATTGCACAAAAATTAGCATATTATGCTGCGCATAAGTATTATTGCTCTGCATGGATTGAACAGATTAACGAGTTATTGTTACGAGTTTCAGTAGCCTTATCAAAATACCAGCAAAATACCAGGCTCATATAGGAAAGGTAAGAAATACGACAACCCAACCATTATGTAATCGATGTTTCGTTGTAGCAGGTGTGTATAGAATTTTTTGGAGGAGACTGTAGCCTATGTTCTCTTATTCTCTTCCTTTCCGCTCTTTATTAAAAAAAAAAACGTTCTGTTTAGAACTTATAATACCCTTAGAAACATGCCATGTCATTGATGTATTTTTCTTCTCCTTCCTCCTCTTTTTCTTCTTCTCCTTCTTCTTCTTCTTCTTCTTCTTCTTCTTCTTCTTCTTCTTCTTCTTCTTCTTTTTCTTCTTCTATTATTATCATTATCATCATCATGGGCGTAGATAGCGGGGGGATGGGGGATGCATCCTTCTCCCCCCCCCCCCCCCCTCACACGCATTTTGAGGTGGACTCATATTGGTGTGTACAAAAATAAGTACGAATGGGTTAATCATCTCCCCAGGTATGAAGACCTGTGTACGCTAATGATTATCACTATCATCATTATCATTTTCATCATTATCATTATCGTCACAATCACTGAAGAGCTTAATCCCAAAAGGCGCTAATTCCATTTTCACCGAAACAAGGTATTGGAAGGACATGATTTATTTATTTATTTATTTATTTATTTATTTATTCATTCATTTTATTTATTTATTCATTTATTTTATTTATTTATTCTATTCTATTTATTTATTTATTTATTTATTTATTTATTTATTTATTTATTTATTTATTTATTTATTTATTAAGTCTTTATTACCCAGGGTGGCTTCACCAGTAGCTTTTTGACAAGCCCTCGAGGCTCAGGTTATTTTCAGTGGCTGAGACGACACTAGCCAGCAACGAAGAGAGATGGACATACCTCGAGTGGCCGAGCGAGCTTTCGCGATTAGTCTCTTTTTAGTCGCTCGGCGTCTGATATAAACATCACATCAGACACGGGGTCACGGGGCCTTGTCTGAAGGCTGCTTCATTAGTGGTTAAAACACTGTTTTTCATGAAGGCCTTGCACTTTGATCCCGCTTTACTATTAATCACATTTAAAGGAGAATGCAACCCAGACATCAGTGTGCTTCCAGTGAATGAAAGAAGAACAAGAAGAATAAACAGTGAAAGTTTGAACAAAATCGGACAATCTGTTCAAGAGTTATGAGCTTTTAAAGTTTAAGTAAATCCTTATAATGAGGATCCTTGAATTGGCAACTTTGCCTGCATCTGTGATGTCATTGTGGTCAACTCTCCGTTCACTTTGTACACAGAATTTAGCATTTTCTTTATTTTCAAAAAATAATAAAAATAATTTTGATTTGTTGTTTGAGTATGACATGGCTATATCAATTCTGCAAGCATTTTGGGAAGAATTATGTTGATTCCTGACTTGAAATTTCATATGAATTAATTTTTTGAAAAATTATGTACAAAATGAATTGAGAGTTGTCCACGATGACAACACAGATGCTGGCAAAGTTGCCAATTCAAGGATCCACATTATAAGGATTACTTAAACTTTAAAAATTCATAACTCTTGAACAGATTGTCCGATTTTGTTCAAACTTTCACTGTTTCCTCTTCTTGGTCATCTTTATTCACTAAGAGTACACTGATGCCTGGGTAGAATTCTCCTTTAAGATTGAAAATAATTGATTTGATTTGATTAGACTTGATGTTATACTTTGAAACCTACAGCTCCACTGGCCAACTATTTGATCCAACGTTACAACTACCGACTAGTTCTGATTCTTACGACCTGTATATCTAGTATTGCCCTGGTTGGTACAGCGTTTTTCTTCACTAAATGGGCCGTTGTCTGCTGCATGTCTGTATCAGGTAAGGCGACCGGCCTTGGAAGACGGGGTGGGTGGGGGGGGGGGGGGATATACATGTATATGCGTTATTCTCCGCTCACGATATATCGGAGGGAGCGGTGGGGGACTATATCACGGGAGGTGGGGGACTCAACATTCACATCTCCGAAACAATAATTTTCCGTATAAGGGGGCTCATTATCCTGATCGTTATTCAGAATGTTAAATTCGTTATTCCCAAAATGCTGTATTCCGCAAGGCAGGAATTCCGAAGGTTCATAATTGCGAACACTTTTAGCATTATACTCCAAAAGATATTTATTCCAAGATTTCGTTACTACAAATTTTGCCTTGGTATCTGAAGGTTCATGATAATAGAATGAAAAATCATATATCATGTATATTGAAAAATGCTATATACCCCATGTTTACGGCCGCTGAGTGAACTGAACTTATGTTACTCTTGCAGGGATCTGCTTGTCACCTCTACTCCAACTGATGGTCATAGCTTTACGGCAGCACTTTGGAGATCAGTTCGCTTCTGCATTCTCTGCTTCCTACACTGGATCTATCTTTGGCACTCTCTTGATGCCTCTCATCGCGATGTGGTCTTACCAGGCTTACGGACTCCGTGGCGCCTTGCTTTGTCTGAGTGCATTAGGATTAAACCTGATACCTCTCGGTTTGTTGGTCAGTCTACGGAGCTTCTCTGGGAATGTCATGGACTCTCGCGACAAGCCGTCTCCGATAGAAAAGGGGCAGGAATCAGTGCCTAAAAGTAAAGGGACAGCTCGTTCACCAAGTAATCTTCAAGAATCAGAGACATCATCTGAGTCAACGCCAACATGTTCTTTGCTGCTGCCTCCCGAAAATACCCCCGCACAGCCTGACAGCAGCGGTAAAGTTCGCTTAGGTACTGCAACGGAAACGAAGCACACAGATTTAAGCGAACATGGAGACACTGATATTCCTGATTACGACAGAAATAAGAAAATGACACTTAAAGAATTGTCTAACATTGCCAATAAGATTCTTGAATTTATCCGGGTGATTTCCATGTACGATACTATCAGGAATGAGCCTGCCTTCTCCCTAATTGTACTCCCATGTCGCTTCTTCTTGGATATAGTCTACTTAGGGTGGATCGTCTTCATGGTGTCTTACGCCCTCTCCGTCGGGACCAACAGATTCCACGCAGTGTACCTTCCAATATCAGCCTCATTAGGAGGCTTCTGTGGACGTCTGGTCCAAGGTTTCCTCCTTCATTATCGACAAAAGTGGAGTTCCATTTCTTTTGTGACGTCCATCGTGATATCTAGTGCAGCACTATGCGGACACACATTCAGTTCCTACCTCTGGAATCTTATCCTCTGTTCGCTTTTAGCTGGCTTTGGTCTTTTCGGTGCAGCCTCTGTTTACTATTCTATGATGGCGGATTTGGTGGCTGAGGAGAATTTTAAGGGAGCACTGGCCGCCTCATCTTTCGTCAATGGAGTCGGTATCTTATTATCTGGGTTCTCTGTGGGTAAGCCTATTTCCATTCCTCTAATACCTCTTTTTTCCGTCAGACGTTGTTAGGATGGTCTCTTTGATGTGGCAGGGTTTAAAGCTAGCGGATATTTCCGAAAAAAAAAACATACCTCGATTAGTCTAGAGGCGGCGGAAGGGGGGGGCAGGGCGCAGTTTCCCCCTCCCAATCATTCAAGGGTGGATCGATTCGCCCCGTGCTTCCCTGGAAAGGAAAGAAAGAAGAAAATCCTACCCCTTGCTGTTTTGAAATACTGAGAATGAAAAAGCCTGAAATGTACTGGTACAAGGGAGGGGTGGAGGTGCAGGGTAAAGTTGGGTCGTCATTAGGTTTGAAATGTGCCCTAAAGAGTGCTCCCCTCCCAAAAGAAAAAGGAAAGGAATCCCTCCGGCAGGCCAGCCTTATTCAAACCAGAAAGGCAGACCCTAGAACGGCAAAAGACCGAGTGCCGGAGAAAAGACATAACTAATTAAAATCGTCCAGTTGGCCAAGGATCGCCCAGGATGGATACCTTGCGGAGTCGGTTCATTTGGCGGTGATGAGAATTAGCATCAGTCTCACCAGGACCCCGTTTAATAACACTAATTGTTATCAATAAAAAGTTGCAAAAACTGTTATAAGCTACTGAAATCCTTGCATCTGATTGGCTGAAAGCAAATTGGTCATAGATGTGGCAGTTTTTACTGATAACAAGTTTTATGGAATGGGGTCCCCTGATAACGAGTTTTATGAAATGGGGCAAAGTTGTCCATTTCATTATTTTTTCTTTCCCTTGTCTTGTAGGACTCGTGTTTGACTGGACGCTGTCGTTTGTTGTCACCTACCGTTTACTTGCTGGTATTCTAGCCGTCATCTCCGTCGTCATGACGGTATTCCTCTTAGCTCGTGGTGATCAAAAGCAATGTCCAAGTCTAGAAGAATGAACTACATGAATTCATTTTGCCCAAAGCTAGCTTTATGTTGACACGAAGGATCGATACACAAGGCTACAGCACATTCTCTATATCTCTGAACATACTGAAGGTCAAAATAATTTCAGCTACCTCCTCATGATATAAGCACCAACTAATTTTGTCCATAAATGTCTATAGTAGTCATGTTGCAGTAGTAATGGCATATACAGGAATCGGCCAATAACTGGTTTAAATGAAATGACCAACTTTGTGCTTGTTTAGTCTTCAAATAACAGACACCAAACATTGATTTTTATTTTCATTATTTATTCTCATAAATGAATAATCTCATAGTGCAATCAGCAATACCAATCTGAGGGAACAATCAGTTTTATATTGGGGACCTGTTATATGAAAATTATTTGCCAAAATAATTAACCCTAAAATACCCAGGCTATTTCTGGTCTAGTTATTCCCCCCCCCCCCCCGGGGGGGGGGCATTATGGCCCCCCTATAATCTCGGCCGTGGATCACCTGATCGGCACGAAAATTGGCATGGGGGTAGAGAATGATGTAATCTACAAGGCCATATAGTTAGATTTTATCAAATCGTATTGTTTTATTTTATATGAATTAATTTATGCTAATTTATGCGAGAAATCACAGTTTTGGCTATATCTCACTGAATAAAGCTTTAGGAGCAATGATTTTTGGTAGAAATGTTTTTCATAACATTCACATCGACCATTTACTAAAAAAATGAGTTATCTTTTTTTTTTGTTATGTATTCTACTGTTTTACAAATTCCTTATGTATTTCTTTGTTTTTTAAAAACGTCTTTGTGTGGGTGTGTGGGTGTGTGTGTGTATGTAAGAGTGTGTGTTTGATGTTTCTCACTATTTTAGAGAGAGTAATTATTCTTTCCTGCCAGTATTCACATAATTTTGAAAAGTTTCTGATTTTTCCCATAGGTTTGTACACAGTCATATACAGAAATAGTGAAATTGTAACGACTTGGTATCAAAACGTACGGGAAGGATCAGAGAAAAAAGTTATTGAATCTCAGATCGATACATCTAGTCGTTGCGGAGTACAGTCGAAAATTCAACAGGGGGGGGGCATTATGGTCCCCCCGGATATATTATGTTTAAGGGATATTACCAGTCCCAGAAGTTTGGGACGGGCAAACTTGAAAATTAATTTTAGAAATATTCATGCAGGTCTTTATTATTCATTCTTATTTGTTTCAAACTCAATTGATATTCGTAATTATTCTTATTCTTGTTGTTATTGTAATGTTATTACTATCATCAATTTTGTAGATAAATGTGTTATTTCAAAAAGATATAAGAAATGTACTTTTCAATCAATTTGCTGATATTGATTCATGTACGCAACTTTATGGGGCTAACCCCGATTAGCACATGCTATTTGTTAGTTCCCTTTACCAAGATGTATATATCATTGTGATTTTTTTTTTCAAAATGTATGTATCATTGTCATTTGGGTTAATGAATAAATCCATTCATTCATTCATTCAAAAGAACATTACTTGTAATCATGTCCTTTTGGTTTTCCCCCTGCATACTTTGATTGTGTTTTGTATGGCCGCTTGCCACAAATTTTCATGCGACAGGTATCCGTTTATTGTGTACTCTTTCCAATCGATGTGTTCTTTTTGAAACATTTTTTTAAATGCTACACTTTACAAAAGGAAACATAACCTTTTAAATTGATGATTTTTTTTATAGCTAGATCCTTGTTAAACTTGAACAAAAGTTTAGCAGATACTGCCACAACATTGCTTATACCAAATTTTACTTTAGTAAAGATGTCAAGTACCTTCTGATACCGTCTGTTTAAGGTCAAAGTCTCTGTAATAAAAATATTTCTAAAATGCCTTTGAGCTTGTTGTGACTTTTTTGTGCACTGGCACGACCCTGTTCACGCATGCATTCATTGTGATTGATAGCTTGTGATCCTTCAACAGATATTATGCATTTCTAAATGTATGATCATGTGAAGAGAGCAACTTGAATCCTCGAGCAGTGGCGTATGTAGGGGGAGGGCAAGGGGCACGAGCCCCGGGTGCCCCTTTTGGGGGGGCGAAAAGGAGAAGAAGAAGAAGAAGAAGAAGAAGAAGAAGAAAAAGTAGTAGTAGTAGTAGTAGTAGTAGTAGTAGTAGTGGAAGTAGTAGTAGTAGTAGTAGTAGTAGTAGTAGTAGTAAAAGAAGAAGAAGAAGAAGAAGAAGAAGAAGAAGAAGAAGAAACCATCCTGACCAACCAAAGAAAGATTTCACATTTCAAGGTTTTCGTTGTTGTTGTTGTTTGTGTTCATTGACGTCAGAAGTTGAAAGAGGGCGCAATTTTAGTGGTTGCCCCAGAGCCCTAATCAAGGGCTCTGGCTTGCCCCGGGTGCAGTTTTCCCTTGATACGCCACTGCCCTCGAGGCAAGACTTACCAGTTAGATTTGCCTCATTGTGTTAAATCGCAATTTCCACAGCTCACCGATGGAATTACTGTTCTGATCTTTTATGTTTGAGAAAAGGGTCGATTAAGGTAGGTTATAAAGTCACAGTTGAATGGAAAATAGGGAGAGAATTGGAAAGGAATTTCAATTATCTAGGTTATAGGTAACCAAAAAAAAAAAAAAAAAGGGGGGGGGGGGGCAAGAAAGAAAGAAAGAAAAAAAAAACACAAATAGAGCTACCACCAGCTCAATTCAATCTAGAATATGCTCTTAGTATCAGTACAATCATAAACTGTATTTCAAAATGAGATGTGGCCCAAAGTTTAGTTCATACTTCAACTTTAAAGCATTTAGATCTTTCTCCTGACTTCTCTCTATTTCTTTTTAAAGTTTTCCATTCCTATGACATGTATGATGTCTCTACCTTCGCTTGGTAAAAAGGGCATCTGCTTTACGATTAAACTCGTCTGTACACATACAACAGTACGATGTTCAACTGTGTTTCTTGAGTAATCCACTTTTTGTCACGTTACCAGTTGATTTGTTTATACTTTTGTTGTCTATATCTATATTTCTCTATGTTGTTGTTGTTGTTGTTTTTTTTTTTTTTGCTGTTATCGGTTTAATTGATGATTGTTGATTGTTACTGAATAGCATTATCACTAAACAGGGCCTCATGAAAGGCCACCATTATTTGTGAAAATTTCAAACCCTGCATAAATTCAGATATAAATAAATACATGAATAAATAAACAAACAAATAAATAAATCATAAATAACAAATCAATACATCTTCAGTGATCATTCAGTCAGTCAATAAAAATTCCCGCATCAATACATCAGCCAATAGATCAGTCAGTCACCCGGTGTTGTCACTCTGTGTTGACTTCGTGTACTCATTCTTCGTTCGAAGTTTCGCGTAAAAAGGGGTCTTTAGGGGGGACATGTTCGCGATTTCGAAAAAAAAAAGGTTGTTTTCATGAGCGTGCACTCGAAATTGAAAAAAAATGATTTTTTTCTGACCCTTGTTTGCAAAAAGTGTACTTGGAATGCGAAAAATTGGGGTGTTTCACAAAGGCCGATTTGTACCCGTTTTGTACCAATTAGGGGTAAAATGGCTGAAAATGTACTTTAAACACCGCGAAATAGGGGTCAAATTCTGGGTTGTCGAAATAAGTTCCCCCTAAAACATATCACTGTATTTTAGCGATCAAGAACCTTTGGTGAAATCGCGGGAAAACATAATCATGTAGCTACAGTTCTCAGCTACATTTCCTGCAAAATTCAGCATGTTCAGGGCAAACCCCTCTGTCACGCTTCATTGAACACAACAAATATGCAAAATTGTCATTTTTTGAAGTTCACAAGCCTCGTGTCATGACTTTGATGCAATGATATCGGAACATACTTTAAGTTTTCTGCGTTTGAAGGCATGGAAAATAAATTTTATTCGTTACCAAACATGCCAAATGAGTTGTGCACCAAATTTCATGCTTGAGTGAGCAAGAGGTGAAAATGGCAAAAAGTACAGTTTTGACATCTTTCGCGCTGTGAAATTGATCAAATGCAGAGGAATTCATGTTTTGGAAGGGTGTTTGCAACTTTTGCAATTGATACCTATCAATTCACGGTTGAATGAACACATGATCAAAAACAAAATATTACCATGTTGAAATTATTGCCTTCTTTTTTGTGCACTAAAAATCTTACTGATAACATTTTTAGCATGTTTCTATGAGCCGTGTACATGTATCAGTGATCTCATGGCATTTAATTGAAAGTTTACGCTTCACTGAGCACGTGGGACTCGAAAAGCTCTTTTTTCACTTATCGGCCAAAATTCAATTGCTTAATATGGTTAATCGTCTTCTTGGAGAGTTCCTCTGATTCGATTTTCATCGAAATCCCGATCTCTTACGTTTCAGTGAGCAAAAGAGACAAGAAAATTATGCAAATGAGCAAAACGTTTAGGGCGTTGTCTCTGCTCCGTGCCGCGTCGGATACTTAATTTAGTGCAATATCCTGTTAGTGAATGACCTCCCGAAGATATGTGCCAATTTTCATGAAATAACTCCCAGTAGAATGAACAATAATCATCGATGAAAATAAGCCAAGTTTCACTTTTGTTAAAATTCTGCTCCCTAACTATACATATAGCGTCAATGGGACCTCTTGGGAGGGGAAATAAGAAATGAAATCTGGCCTATTTTCATCGATGATTATTATTCATTCTACTGGGAGTTATTATTGTTGTTCTACTGCAAGTTTTTTCATGAAATTTGGCAGATACTGTATCTACCTGAGGCCACTAACTAAAAGGATCTTACGCCAAATTAAGTATCGGATGCAGCACGGAGCAAGGACAACGCTCTAAACTTTCACCTCATTTGCATGATTTTCTCGTCTCATTTGCTCCCTGAAACGTAAGAGGTCGGGATTTCGACGAAAATCAAATCAGACGAACTCCCCAAGAAGACTTATCATGGTTACCCACATTAAGCAATTGAATTTTGGTCGATAGATGAAAGAAGAGCTTTTCGAGTCCCACGTGCTCATTGAAGCGTGAACTTTCAATTAAATGCTATGAGATCATTGATATATGTACACTTGTCATAGAAACGTGATTAAAATGTTATCAATAGGATTTTTAGTGCACAAAAAGATGGCAATAATTTCAACATGGTGATAGTTTGTTTTTATTATGTGTTCATTCAACCGTGAATTGATGGGTATCAATTGCAAAAGTTGCAAACACCCTTCCAAAACACGAATACCTCTACATTTAATCAATTTCACAGCGCAAAAGATGTCAAAACTGCAGTTTTTGCCATTTTCACCTCTTGCTCACTGACTGACATTTGGTGCACAACTCATTTGGTATGTTTGGTAACGAACAAAATTTATGTTGCATGCCTTCAAACGTAGAAAACTTGAAGCATGTTCCGATATCACTGCATCAAAGTCATGACACGAGGCTTGTGAACTTCAAAAAATGACGATTTTGCATAGGCCTATTTGTCGTGTTCACTGAAGCGTGACAGAGTTGTTTGCCCTGAATTTTGCAGGAAATGTCGCTTAGCTAGAAGTGTAGCTACATGATTCTGTATTCAGATTTTATCAAAGGTTCCTGATCGAAAAAAATACAGGGATATGTTTCAGGGGGAACTTACTTTTTGTTTTGTGTTTATGTAGGTTGACAACACCGGTGTATATCAGTCAATCATTCAATGCATGATATGCATCAGCCAGTAATCAACCATTCTGCCAGTCAGTCAATCAACAAATTAGCCAGTCAGTAAGGTAATCACTTAATCAACAATCAATCAATTGTTCAAACCATCAATCATTCAATCAACCAGTCAGGCAGTCAGGCAACACTTTGACAAAGAGTTGTTTTTTTTTTTTTAATGGGACTGCTGATTTGATTCGGCGCAAGTAATTTTTCACACTCTGAACAAAAACAAAAACGAAATTTTTTGTTAATGGCATTTGATACATGAGACTACTGGGCATTCGTCGACATGAAGAAAACATTCTGAATATTTTGAGATGTAATTTTCGACAGATTTTTCGAAAATGTATTTATTTTTTAATTCCTAGTCATGTCCGCCTTCACATCATGCCCCGGCGAACGAGTTTATATTTCCCCAGGTTTTTCTACATGTATTTTCACATTGCAGCTACCCTACCTATACCAAATTTTCGGTAAACACTCGACGTCGGCTTTTTTAACGTTAACTTCGTTGTTTTGTTTACAAAAGCCAAAAGGAGAGAAAATATCCTAAGATGTCTGAGAGAAAAGTTTTAAACGTACGTATAGATATACCCTTGAATTGATTATATTGAAATGTAGTTAAGGTCTATATTATTTTATGTTCTTTTCGTTGATTTTTTTTAACATGAACATGATGAATGGAATGTGAACGTTTTTGACTGTTTGTGTTGTGTTGCTCTAAACTTACGAGAGAAATTTGTTTTGTTGTTTCCGGTCATGAATGAACTCCTTCGCAGCGTAGGCCTAAGTTACTCGACTAGTCTAGCCATACAATACAAGGTTATGATATAGGCAGTGTATGAGTAAATAGTAATCCTGGGTTTTCACTGGGACACTGGTTTTATAAACTAGAGTCTAGACCCTATTTGCATTTATTTACATTTGATTGCTAACTTCAGCATGTTCAACACACCTCTTCACACTCACACTCACAGATCACAGACTGTCAGTCTTGCACAGTAACAGTTCTTTCTCTTCTTCTGTAGTAATCTTCAAAGGGCTCAGGGGCCTGTTTCTGGAAACCAACGCCAAGTTAGTCATATCTTTGTCTGCCAACTACGGAGATGACTCTGATCTTGCTAAACTGTTTCACGAAGAGCATGCTAGCTAAATATCTCGTGAATCGATGAGGAAATGTGACAGCACATAGCCTTGATCACAGTAACACGTATATTTTGTAAAAGAATTGTATTAAAACTGCAATTATTTGAGTGAACTGGTGAGTCCAAAGATTAGAAATAGTAGCAAGGGGTTATACTTATAGAAATAGATATAAGATATTTTTCAAATTAGGCAGATTACACCAAAGAAAAAGTTATAAACTTCTGTTTTTAGTAATTAAGTTCATTGTCATTTTGAACGTAAGATGGGTATCCCCGGGACAATAGATTTGCAAAATAAAATACTTACGTTAATGATCGTAAAAAAGGAGGCAAATTAAATATTAATCCAGCATCATGGTTGACCAAAATGTTGATATATGCACAATTTTGGCAAATTACAAGCTAAAATATGTGTCTTGAAAGGTATTTTGTTTAAAAATCTATGATATACATGTAAGTTATTTTAAAATAAATATGGGTCTGAAATCTATAGACTATCCCTTCGACTATGCCTTGCCTGACGTGGCAGAATTGCATTCTTTGTGAGATGTCACAATCACGGGAGAAACCCCCTAGGAAACCTTTTTTGCAGATCATTTCATATGAAACATGAAATACAATATTTATACATAAGCGAGGATGAATTACTGATTTCAAGAACCCGTAGATAAGATAAATTTTAATTATTTTTAAAATCTATGTAGCTTCCATTTTGGCCAGCCATAATCTGCCAAATTATTGACATGTGATGGCGCTGCATATCAACGAAAAAAGATATGACAGGGTCAGAGGCGTCATAAGTTTTTAGTCGGGATGTTGGCGTTGATCTTGGCAAACACGGCTTCGTGAAACACATAGCAGACAACTAGCTAACTAGCAGTGACCTTAGCTGAGAAGTTGACTTATGACGGTTTCGAGAAACAGGCCCCTGCAGCCTATCACAAAGATGAAGTTAGGCCTAACCTTAGGCTAGCCTATGGATTAGATCTGGTTAGGAGTGCACATTGGGATTTAGACCAAAGTGTTCTGTCTCTAACAGTCGTCGTTAGCCTCTTATAATGGTAGGGTCGGCACTCCTTTTTAGAGACAGAAGCGCCCCGTAGCGTGCGTGCAATCTCATTGTGCTGGGCAGCACAACAAGAAAACTACCTCAAAATAAATCATAGATTTTTCCCCTTTATTCATGAATATAAAAATATCATTATACACTATAGTCTATGAGTATATAGCTTACCAATTTTATGATTTATTCCTTTTAACTCTCCTTTTTCAGGTAAATCCAGGGTCCTAATGTTAGGTCGTCTTGGCTGAAAATCTTGCAGCAGCCAACCTCTATCTCTGTTCAGTGAATTTGCGACTCTCACATTTCAGCCGTATTCAGACGATCAACCAATATGAAATAACAACAACAAAAACATCGTTCATACTTATATGCCAAAACGTACGTGGTCAATCTTGTGAATACGGCCGGTTGAAATGCGAGGAGTCGCGAATTCGCCAATCTTTACACCAATCTCTGTTGAGGCCTACATGTACATGTACATCATCACACAGTGCATGTATGCGCTCACTGCTCTTTCGCTGCATTTCGCCTGTGGCCTAGACTAATGGATGTAGGTAAACTTACATACATGTCGGAGGTCATCCTATTCAAAATAAGTCTTTGTCATGATTCTTTTCTCTTTATCTCTCATTTGCTTTTCAGAAATACTACCCACCTGAGTTTGATCCTTCAAAGATTCCTAAGCTCAAGTTAGCCAAGGAGAGGCAATACACTGTCCGTATCATGGCTCCATTCAACATGCAGTGAGTAAACTCTTTCATGATTCATTCTCTTTTATGTCTTCATTTCATGGCTGTTTGCTGCTTTTTCTAATTAACGTTAAAGTAGAAGTCTGTATCTGATAGAGACACAAGACACACTGTAGAATTAGTTTTATCAATAGTGAATGAAGGAAATATGTCATTTTGTTATGAGGAAAGCTATGGAGTTGCTTCCTTTTGATATGTCTACAGAGTACACATGTATATTTTGGAAATTAGAGGTCATTTGGCCTTAATTTCTTCATCATCAAACATACAAAAGAGTACTCCAAATCGAGAAAAATCAAGAAAAAGGCAAATTTGAGAGGAATCACAGTTGCTTCCTTTTCCCAGTTAATGGCAGTGTTGGTAGCATAGTAATGGTGAAGAGCATGTGCTGTTTTGTTTATGTTTATTTCAGATGCAAGATGTGCAATGAGTACATCTACAAGGGGAAGAAGTTCAACGCCAAGACAGAGAACGTACACAATGAGAACTACCTGGGCCTGCGCATCTATCGCTTCTACATCAGGTGTCCTAGATGTATCTCAGAGATAGTCTTCAAGGTGAGAAGATACAGGGTGTCTAAAAAATATTCATTCCTGTTTGATGTAATAGAACCATGTTCAGTTACTTTCTCTTTTTTTTTTTTTTTTTTCGTTTTCACAGAACAGTGCTGCATTAAGATTCTGGGTCCTGTTTTGTGAAACTTGTTCTCAATAGCAAGTTGCAATAACTGTTATAAGCTACTGAAGTCCTTGCATCTGCTTGGCCGAGAGCAAATTAGTCATAAAAAATATTCCTGATAACAAGTTTCATGAAACGGGGGCCCTGACGTTGCGATGCGATTAGCTTTATCAGGTTTCTGTATTACCTGAAAAATTTACTGACAAGCAAAAAAAAAAAGTTCCTCTGCATTTTCATGTATCTATTTTACCCCCAAACTGATGTTACTTTGTCAATTATTGTTTTTGTTTTCAGACTGATCCTCAACAAACAGACTACACCCTAGAACAAGGAGCTACGAGACTGTTTGAAGCAGCTAAGCTTTATCAAGCAGCTGAGGAGGAGGAGAAAAGACAGGCTGAAGAGGATGCACAGAATCCTATGAAGGTAGGTAGCCTCATAGACAAATGAGTAGACGAAAAGGTAGGCGCGTTTCCTTCATTTGCATATAAGGTACAGGATTATCATTCGGTCCAAGCGTATTGGGCCCTCCCCTTCGTTAACATTTCATTACCTCCCAAAGCCCTGGGTGCCGTTGCATAAAACTTGCTATTATAGTAACTTTGCCATCAATGGTAACTTTCATGGAATACTAGATTTTGATTGGCTGTTGAGCAACTATATCATGGTAGTTACCATTGATGGCAAAGTACTATAATAGCCAGTCTTATGCAACGGCACCCAGATGCGATTCAATATCAATATCAGTTCATGTAAGATAAGCATATTCGACTGTTCGCTACGCGCATGCGTTACACTGATTCTGATTTCTTGCTTTTGGTGCGCGCTTAGCACATACACACTTAGGGAGCATCTAACAAAATTTGGGGCTCCGGGAGGCCTTCATATGTTCTGGCATAATTGCGGGTGTGTAGGAGCTTGGTAGCACTCAAAGGAAAGGGAATGTGTAAGTGATTTGTGTCAGCATTCCACATTGTGTGATTTGACCCAGCAACTTGATGCAGAGCCCTTAAAGGGGGTGCCCAGTGCTGAAACAATGTTAGTTCATTTAAAAGAGCATGATTTTATTAGTAGAAAATCATATGCCTAATTTTTTTTTTTAAGTCGTGTTGCCAAGGAAACCCCCCAAATGTGGTAAGATTTCAGGATATTTTTAACCCCTCAGCTGTGACCCAGTTTCAACTGGGTACCCACTTTGACGTCAAAATGACGTCAAAGTGGGTACCTTGTCGCGCAATTCTAGCAAAATGCGCGCAAGGTATAATACAAATTGTACAGTCTAGCGCGCAGCACAACTGCAATGTGCGAAGCGGGGTACCCACTTTACGTCATACTCATACTCAAATTTTCTGGTCAACTCTTGACTTTTTATGAGAAAATTAGCCAAAATGCATTGATTTCGATCATCAAATTTTTAATGTTATTCTTCTTAGAATTCTATTCTCGATCATACAGTCAACTCTGCATAAGTGGAAGTCGCATAAGTCGAATAATCGGCTAAGTCGAAGGTCTGTACTTGGTCCCATTCCTTTATTTTCTATTGTTTTTGACCCCTCATAAGTCAAATTTTCTCTAAGTTGAAGCATTTTCTTCAGTCCCACGAAATTCGACTGAGGCAGAGTTGACTGTATATCAAAAATAATTTACCATTGTGTATAAGTCACTTTGAAAAGCATTTCAAATACATGAACAGAAAGAGCAGATAAATTTTACACATTCAGTGCCCTGTTTAGTTTGTCTGTTTTTGTCTTTTAGTGATGAAATTTTTTAAAGGAAAATAAAGCACTAAAATCCTTCAGTAAATTGGCAGTCCAATGGAAAGTTCACAATCACTGTTTTTCCATGCAAATTGGCAACTGGTTAACTTCTCAACACGCTTTTTGTCAGTTTATATTTATTTCAGATACATGACTTTTTATAAGGACTATGTAGCCATGAAAGAACAATTTTGGTGTTGCCTATTTGAATAAGAAGAGCTGATTGATAGATTAGGATTTTAAATAATTCCTCTTGTGAATGGACTAAAATATGGAAGCAGGAACCTGTCATAAATGCCACCAACTGACATGTTGCAATTTGAAGTGCGACGTGTGACTGTTTAATTGCAACACGTAGGTTTTATTTCACACACGTTGCAATTCAAATTGCAACACACTGTTATTTCTTTGGACATGTTGCATTTTGAATTCCGACACATCGTTATTTCTTTGACACGTTGCAATTCGAATTCTAACACGTTAAATCATTGGACATGTCACAAAGTGAATTGTGCCGTGTCAAATGAATTAAAGATATTTTGCAATTAAAATTGTAACTTGTCAAAGAAATAACAATGCGTTGGAATTCGAATTACCATGTGTCGGGTGGTCGCTTTTATGACAGGTTCGTGCTCTAAGTACAGAGTCTGAAATGAATTACAACGCGTTATCAAATCGACCAAGAGTGATTGCCTGAGGGGATAATTGAACTGCATGTAACTTTGCTTGATATTTTGTCTTATCGAAATGAGTAAAGAGCCTATTATTGTGGTGTGTGTTATAGAATACTGGTCTGAGGAGTGACTAAAGTGGTTGTCACTGCTCCCATTTAGGTGCTGGAGAACCGTACCAAGGATTCTAAGCTGGAGATGGAGGTGATGGAGAACCTGGAGGAGCTAAGGGAGCTTAACATGAGACAGTCGGCCATCAACTATGAGGAGATCCTGAAACAAGGAGCAGAGCAGGAGGCATTGAGGCTTAAACAGCAAGAAGAAGAGGATGAAGAAGAAATCAAGTAAGTGTTTTTGATGGATGGATTGATTGATTGATTGATTGAGGAAGTGAATTAAGGAGGGAGGGGAGAAAGGAGAGAGGGAGCTTAACATGAGACAGTCGGCCATTAACTCTGAAGATATCCTGAAACAAAGAGTTGAGCAGGAGGCATTGAGGCATTGAGGCTTAAACAGCAGGAAGAAGAGGATGAAGAAGAAATCAAGTAAGTGTTTTTGATGGATGGATGGATTGATTGATTGATTAATTGATTGAGGGAGCGAATTAGGGAGGGAGGGAAGAAAGGAGAGAGGGAGCTTGAAATGAGACAGTCGGCCATTAACTCTGAAGATATCCTGAAACAAGGAGCTGAGCAGGAGGCATTGAGGCTTAAACAGCAGGAAGAAGAGGATGAAGGAGAAATCAAGTAAGTGTTTTTGATGGATAGATTGATAGATTGATGATTGAGGAAGGGAGGGGAGGAAGGGGAGAAGGAGCTTACCATTAGACAGTCTGCAATCAACTCTCCTGAAATGAGAAGGGGAAGAACCATTGAGACTCAAACAGCAGAAAGAAGAGAATGGAGAAGAAATCAAGTAAGTGTTTTTGATGGATAGCTAGATTGGTTGGTTGGTTGGTTGGTTGATTGATTGATTGATTGATTTATTGATTGAATGATTGCTTGATTGCTTGATTGCTTGCTTGATTTGATTTGATTTGATTGATTGATTGATTGATTGATTGTTTGATTGTTTGATTGATTGATTGATTGATTGATTGATTGATTGATTGATTGATTGATTGACTGATTGATTGATTTATTGATTAAATAGATAGATGAGCGGATGAATGAATGAATGGATGCATGGAGAGATCCTGGACCAAGGGGCAGGGTACATATACTATAGGAAGCATTGAGGCTTAAACCGCTCGAAGAAGAGGATGAAGGAGAAATCTAGTAAGCGTTTCTTGTGGGATAAATTGTACTGATTAATTGATAATCAGTTTTTGATGGTGGGAATGATCAACTATAAGGAGATCCTCCAAAGATCACAGGATCATTAGACCTTTAGGCTCAAACAATAACAAGAGGAGGCTGAAAGCAGAGATCAAAGAATTGATTGGTAGATAGGTAGGTAGTTTGATTGATTGGTGTGAGACAAGTTTCATCTATCTGTCTTTGTTTCTCTCTCCCTCTCTCATCCTGTGTGGTATATCTAGTCTGCAGGCACAGACCCTAATTGACACTTCATTAGAAGGCATTTCATCTTGAGAGATGCCTAGCCCATTTACTTACAGGCTGTGGTCAGGAGCTGCTGTAGTACAAAATCCCCACTGAGCTGTTGTACATGTAGTCTCCTATTCAGACCTCTACAACATGTTTCGACTGACCAGGGTTTGTGCCTGCAAACTGTGGTTTATACCACAGTGATACTGGATTTCTTTTCCCCATTACTTCCATAATGTATATGTATTCTATTTGAACTGGACAGTTGGCTCAATTGATAGAGCGTCCGCCTCGTGACCGGGAGGTTGGGAGTACGATCCCCGGCCGAGTCATACCAAAGACTTAAAAAATGGGACCCTCTGCCTTCTAGCCAGGCGCTTGACATGTAAGAATGGAGAAGGGTAATAATAACATATGTTGTGCAGGGCCTGCTGGAAGAGCGGCTGATAAAAGCTCAAGTGGCTACCCTGGGTAAATAAGGCTTGATTATTATTATTATTTTTCTCGTGTGCTTCTTGTAGGAGATTGTTTGGCAGAGGAGGAGACGGTATGATCATTAAGAGACTTGATGATGATGACGACAACGAGGACAGTGAATCCCCCAGCCTTTCCAAGTCCTCTTCATCGTCCAGTTCATATAAAAGGCCTACTGATATTCTGACAGACGTAAGTATTGTCTTTGTTTTAATGACATTTTTTTCACTATCCTTGTTAACCCATTCATGACAGAGGTCCACATTTTGTGGTTTGGCCTAATATCTTTTGATGCAAAACCCTAAAAATCATACCAAATACATGAGCAGAAAGAGCAAAAAATTCTACACAAACTGTGCCTATTTTGGTTGCATCAATATCTGTTGTTTGAAGCTGAAAATTTTTAAAAAGGAAAATAAGCATTAAAATCCTTAAATTGGCAATGTAATAGAAAGTTTAAAATCACCGTTTTCCCCTGCAAATTGGCAACTTTTTGACTTCTCATCATAATTTCTGTCAATTTATATTCATTTCAGATACATGACGTTTTATAAGAAAAGTGTAGCAATAAAATAAAAATGTTGGTGTTGCCAATTTGAAGAATAAAAGCTGATCAAATTAGGCTTTAAATAATTCCTGTCACGAATGGGTTAAAATACCTCACATCAAAATCCCTATGAAATAACGATACACAATTTTCATGGAACTTTGAGAAAGATCGCTTTTCTCTCTTCATAATGAATGCAAATTCCAGCTATTCATTTACATATTTACATAGGATTAAGAAAAGAAATGTTTTCCCTGTATAATGAAAAGCGGAAAGTATGGTTTGTCCTGCTTGACGGAATCTGTAGGCATGTAGAGGATACTCAAGAGGTGGCCTCTCGAAAACTGAAAAAAAAAATTCTGGTGTAATACATCAATGTGAAATTTCTTTCTTTTTTATTTTTTTATCTAAGGAATGTTAATAAGAGGTCCAAGAACAAAATAGTAATTTTGATATGTTGTCTGAATTGTTGAAAAATTATTGATTATGTCATCTTTCCTCTTTTTGTGTCTGTGTCTCATCAGGAATTAAGTGGACCATCAGGTGCTAAAAAGCAGAAGCTAGCAGATACCCCTTCAAGGTCATCCACAAAGACATCTTCAAAGTCATCCTCAAAGTCATTCCTCTCAGGTCTGGTGAAAGTCAAAACGAAGAGTAGCAGCAGTAGCAGCAAAGCAGAACAAGATAATGCCATATCGTCTACAGAAAGTACTGAAACACAGAACACAAAATCTGTTGAGGGTGCATCAGCTGCTGTGAAAGACGCAACGCAATTATCAGTAACTGGGACTGAAGAGACCACACACAGAACTGAATCAGTAGGAGAGAGTGACAGAAATAGCAAGAACTCAGATTGCAATCAAGCTGCAGAGGAGGGAGAGGAAGAAAAGGAATTCTCTTTTGCGAGTAGTATACAGGAAGGGTTGAAGAAGCAGAAGGTGGAATCGCAGAAGGTTGCCAAAGAGAAATCCAGTGGATTAAGTCTTCTAGGGGGCTATGACTTCAGTGATAGTGATCTCAGTGACTCTACGTCAGATTCATGAACCAGACTTTGCATGATAGAGGGAACTATTTGACCCTTTGAACGCTAAGCCCAAGATAACTTCGGCTAGGGTCTAAGGGAAATGAGTTTTATACTTAAAATGTGCTCAACTGGTTAATAGATTTTGGGGTGGGGGTTTGAAGTTATTTGGGGAGCCTAGTGTCTTGAATACCTGCAGGTTTCATACCTTGCTTACTGCACCCAAAGAGTGACAATTTAAGGGCTTTTGGAGCTGCCTTTTCAATCAGTAGTAAATCCAGAGAGGTGGGGGGGGGCAACTAACATTATAAAACACACTCGTACGATATCCAGATACTTGTCATGTTTTTCTGTACAACACAAGTATTCTTTAAAGTGTATTAAGAAATGCAATTATGCCTACCTGTATTTGATATTCACTAAACAAAAATGTTTGATGATTATGATGATGATGATGATCATCATCATCATCATCATCATCATTATCATAATTACAATTGTCATAATTATTACTAATAAGCACACATCATTTGATCATATAATCGTTTTTTTTAAAACATGTCTTTAAAGATTCTTGTTCGGTGAAAATTGTCTGTACCTTGACAAATACAGAACAAGTGGCTGGTAACCCTTTGCATATGACCATTGTCACAATTGTACAATTAAAAAGGTCATAATACAGTCAACTCTGCATAAGTCAAAGTCGCATAAGTCAAATAATCGCCTAAGTCGAAGGTCTGTACTGGGTCCCATTCCTTTATTTTCTATTGTTTTTGGCCCCTCATAAATCGAATTTTCTCTAAGTCGAAGCATTTTCTTCAGTCCCAAGAAATTCGACTTAGGCAGATTTGACTGTAATTGTTTTGTTTTTTTTTAAAGTGTAGCAGGGAGCCTGAAGCTGTTAGAATCTTGACTATGTATAGCATGGTTATCAGTATCAATGACTGCTAAAAGGATATCAGAATTTAAAGAAAATATCAAAAGAACAATTGTCTAGATTTTTCCCTAAAGATTAATTCAGCAGGCAGTGTTAAAGAGAGCTAGCTACAATGACCACAAGCCTATATTTAGAAATGCTTTGGAATTGATGTCCCTGAAATCAAGTCCATCAAATGATGTGTATATTGTGCTAAGGTAATGTTAATTATGATCTGTGAATTGTGAAGTATATTTTATAGTAATGTTTGAAATTGTACATAATCTAATAAAATGTATTTTGAAACTCAAAATTTATTGCTTCATACTCTATCTTGATTATTAAAAATCGGCATCTTATATGGATATGGCAAAACCTCATAGATATCAGAGGTGTACTCACTAAAATGAAATGAAATATTAAATTTGAATATACATGTATACTGCATTGTAAATCAGTTTCCAGGGGGGGGGGGTATACCATAATCAATTCATGCACCTGACTCGGTCAAAAGTATCACACTGACATTCTAAACATGCTTTCCAACTTTGATCTCATCATGACCACCACCAGTCGGCCATAAAAGAACCAGAACTGTGTCTTGAGAAATCTACAAAATGCATGCGCAGGAGATATCAAATCGCTTAAAATCATAGAAATGTATGCATGTGCAGTTGTGGCGTATGAAAGAAAATTGTCCTTCTTTTCAATAGGAAATTAGAAGTAGTTTACAAGAGAGACCCATCAATTTGGCTGTAACATAATGATTTTAAACTTCATTTTGAAACTTGTCCGATCATTTTCCAGGAATATGAGGTAATGAGACAGTAGAAGATATGTGTTTTTCAAATTTAGGCAAGGTCAGATGCATACATGTCCAAAAGTGTCCACTTCTGTAATAATCAATCTCATATCATACAAATTAGTTAATTTGGGGTTCGCTGCTCCTCTTACTGGTCTTAAATCACGATATGTTTCTTTTGACATAACACTGCAGCGAAATGAATTCGAAGAAAGGTAAAAGGTTATTTTGTCTGTGACAGTTTGTGATTACGTAATCAATTTCGTTTCAACAAATGAATGTGCGCATCAACATCAGGTGGCGGTGGTCATGTGATCAAAAGACTCCCGTTATTAGTCCATCTGTAGTAGGGTCCATGGTTTCACAAAGCTGTGCGTAAAGTTACGCATGACTTTAAGAATGACTTGACTATGAACAGCCAAATGGGATGCCCAAATTTTTTTTCCTCTTGTTTTACAAAGTACAATTGTATTTCCCATAATCTCAATGAAATTGTTGGCAAAAACTGTACTTTTTTTGTAAATAATGGTGTTAATCTACTTCCATATTTCAACTTCAGCCTATGCAATTAAATATGATGTCTCAAGGAATCTTATATGACTTTCCATATTCTATTCATTCTTAAAGTCATGCATAACTTTACTCATAACTTTGTGAAACACCTTGAAACAACTTGATTTACATGTAGTACTTCATTCTATATATTCTAACTAGTCATGTACATGTAGTCTATACAAACATGAAAACAAGTCCTTGCTTTTCATCTCTTCCCTTATTTCCCTTGATATTCCTTCCATTTTATTGCTTTTCTTTCCATATTACCCTCCCTCACTTTTGTTTTTTCTTTTGTCCAAACTTCCTCTCTTATTATTTCTAACTTGCTCCCCTTCCCCTACCCCCAACTATCTCTCTCTTTGCTCGTCTATCAGTCTGTTTTGTTTGTGTGTGGCCGTCTGTCCCTCTCCCTCTCAACTTTGATTTTCTTTCTTCCCCCCCCCCCCCCCCCCCCACTCAACAACCTATTCTTTCTCCACAAAATACACAGGTAAAATACTTTGTGGACATTTAGAATACAATCTGTGCGACAGGTTCAAATAATTTATTTTTACACATGAAATTCACAATTCAGCATAATTTGTAAACCTTAAATAATAACTATAAAAACATGGCTAATAATCACAACAGCAGATCACCAAAGCTGGCTTTATAGTCCATTGATTTATGAAGTGATAAGTATCAACTTCTTTCTTCCGTGCACATTGTTTCAATTTTGTAAACAATGGAAATAAATGAAAAAAATTGGATGTTACATAAAACTGCTGGAATTCTGCTGCATGTGTAACATTTTCTCAAAAGATTTCTCTACAAAATGGGATGAGAAGTGTAGTAGTCCAGATAACTACCACACAGTTTGGTATCTCTTTTCTTGTGTTATGTTTTATTGTAATTTTTCTCATTAACTCTTCAAACAACTTGTTCATCACCAAATTTGTGAATCACTGGGGAAAAAATGTCAAAGCAGCCAAAAAAAAACACCCATTGCCTATCAAGAAAACAAAAATCTACACTCATGCAATCCTTTAAACTGACATAATTACATCAAACAATATTTATAAAAAGAAAATCAAATACCAAATTTGATTTAAATAAATTTCTATAATTTCTTCACACAAATTTAGCATAAGGATCCTATTAAAAGTAATAGCACATCTATGTACTGCGTATACACTTATAACTGCAATAAAATTCCTTATCTCTCATTTCCATGTCAACGTAACAACATTCAATCAAATGATACATCAATCTTTTTTCACATACTTAATTCTCAAATTCTTTTCTTTTCTGTTACATCTGCAAAGCATTAGAAACTACTTATGCCCTGCAACAACTTTACTTGTGTTTTTAATGTCAGACTGAAAGTTTAGAATATATTCTATTTACATAATAATCTATGTACATTTACCATATACATAATAAAACAAATTTATTTCAGAATGTTTTAAAGGTGCATTTACTTTTAAGAAAGACAAGATGGTTGCATGGTAAATCATCATTAAATCCAAACTAATTCATGAAAATTTACTCTACTACTTTACGTGATATGCAATATGTTATCAAAAAGATGTTTGGTACTGTGGAATTTGAGAGCATTGAAAACACACATTCATAAGCTTTTCAACATGCTTTTATCAGCATAAATGAAAGGAAAGTCCCAAATCAAAACAATATAAATGGAAATCCAAGGGAATTAGAATACACCAGAAAAATATAATGGGCTCTTCCCTTGGTTTCAATTACTGTGTTGATTTTCAGCTTTCATTTCATGCATGGGATATCATACAAATAATGAATGTTTATGAGTGCAATGGACAGAATATTTCATGAGGTGAAAGATGAAATGATCCATTCAACGAGGCGCAGCCGAGTTGAATGGATCAATAATTTCATCTTTCACCGAATGAAATATTCTGTCCATTGCACAAATGAAAAAACATTCATTATTTGTTTTATATGACACCTAAAAATAGATCAAATCGCAATAAATCAATAGCGCTATACGCTAGCGCGCTGTTCACTGCAAACGCAAGCGTTTTATGTACGTAGTGTGCCGGGCTCTCGGCGTTCGTGCAATGGAGCAAATCGTATGGATCCAAGATTGCACGGTAAATGGAGCCACAATTGCACGAATGATGACGTGATAGTGCAATGGGACAAATGATCAATATCAAACAACCAATCAAATGACGGGGATCTATTAAGGTGTTATATAAACTCTGATGACTGCATATCGAAAAGCTCAATATGTTAGGTTAGAAGCAACATGATAATGACAAAGCTAAGTGATCTTTTTTTTTGAAATCCCCATAAGACAGAAAAATAATGAAAAAAAAACTATCTGGAGGAGGTATGAGATCCACTATGGGCCTGTTTGGGTGCATGAAATCTCACACTTTCTAAAATGCTATCTAAAGAGGACATGCATATTCACTCATGGCACAAGTAAACTATTCATTTCCACAAACTTTGGGTTCATATTTTTCAGCATTTGACATTCAAAATGAACGCTGAACAAAAAAAACAGTACGATTGCAAACGTGTATCAGTAATGGCACAGCATAATAGCAAGTCACACTTGCCCAGAAATCCAGCACCGAATCCAGAAAAGGGGGGGGGGGCAATCGGCTTTTTACGTGTCTGTTTTACAAAAAAAATTGCTGACAAACAACAACAAAAAAATAGATCCCCTGCATTTTCGGGTGTCTATCGTACCCCCAAATTCACTGATAAGCAAAAAAGTTAGAAAAAAAACCCTGAACAAATAACAGACCTCAGCTTCATTCAAAGGAAGGGGGGGAGCCAATTTGGCCCCCTGGATCCACCCCTGTAATCTGTTGACTACAAAATTCCTTTATTCCAATAATGCAAGGGAGACCCTGCTAATTCCCACAGGCAAGAGGTAAAAATTGCAAGTACATGCATTACATTCACTTCTTATAAAATATGCAAATACTATCTTCTTACCAAACAGGTGGCAAAACAGGAGCATAGAACAGTCATTAATTACACATGACCTATAGCAAAGGCAGTACATGCATTAGGGCAATTCTTCTCAATAAGAAAGTAAGTTTAAATATACAAATGTTATGGTTCAAGGTAGAATTCACTTTTGTCATAAATATTTCTTTTCTGGACGGATGTTGCAAGATACTATTGCAATTGGACAAAATAAATGGCACTTAACACAAAAATCACTGGCATTGTAATTTCTCTTTAGAAAATATGCTCTGCAGAAAATACATTGTGCAACATAATAATTATTCTTGCATTCAACAAGTTTTATAATCATCATTTTAAAGCTTATTTCAAACATTCAAAATGCTGAATCATGCAAATGTGACAATACTGGTCATGGTATCAACACTGTGTCAGCCTTTCACATTACTTAATGCAGTAGCATTTGTCAAGGCAATCTTACGATAAATTAGAAAGGACTGACAAATTATGACAAAACTTAGTTTTGTGTATTGGTTTTAACTTTTGGAAATACTCTATGAAGACAACATAGGGCCTTGTCCAATCACATTTTGAAAATGAAAGAACCCTGAATCCCTGATCATCACACGGTCTTGGAAGGGAGGACATCCTACGTTTAGCTGATGAAGTACAGCACACAGTCAACAGAGGATTTTGTAAAACCACCCATTCAAGATGGAAGAACCTGGATCACCATACATAGGGTAAGGCCTTAGACCATACCATTAGCCCTGGAAGGGGTGCCGCACTTGCAAGCACAAGTTGAAGATGACATGCTGTCTTTTCAACCTTCATATTCAAGATAGAAGAACCCTGTTCAACATAGAAGCGAGTATTGGACCATGCCATTAGTCCTGAAAGGGGTGATTTCTCACTTGTAGCTAAGGAAATATGGAATGAAGACCAAGTACTCTACCTTGTCAACAGACAATGATCCAGTCTGAAAAATAAGATAGTACACATTAACGAGAAAACATAGTTAATTATTAAAGAGTTCGAATCTACCACCATGCAAACATGTATATCATGCAAGAAAATTTGCATAAAACATTGTGGAACCTGCTTGATGATTCTTCCCCAAATCTTGCCCAAGATTCTGAGTGAACCACGTACCCCCCGGGCTTTCAATCATTCGTAATTCCCCCCCCCCCCCCCCCCCCCCCCGGGGAAAGTGTCCATGAGCATATATGTATAAATATATTTTTCCAAATGATAGTGGGAACTAGAATGGCCTATAACTCACAAACAAAATAATGAAAACAGCAGAACACATTTCCCCGCATTTTCCTGTGTGTATTATCATCTACAACAAATAGCTCTATCATTACTTTACCTTGCCTATGGTGGACAATATGTCATTGAAAAGCCTGGTGTCAGAGGCTAGGTCCTTGCTCAGTGCTTGACTAAGTAACTCCTGGAGAGAGGCCAAACTGATGCAACCAGTCTGTTGTCGGTCCACAGTAGAGAACAACACCTGAAAATTTCAATCAAAATGACATGGAACTAAGATGTATCAAAATTTGCACCTGTGATGATGATTCTTTTAATTTTCAATAATTGGAGCTCACAAGAGTGGAGGCAGAGAAAGGTAGAAAGGGGAAAGGGAAAAAATAAGAAAAATACACAGGCAGAGAAGGAGACAAGTGTAGATATAAAAGTAAATGAGTTATAGGGAAAAGGGGAGGGGAGTACATTACGAGAACCTCTTGTTTAAAATATACCCCACCACTACAACACAGGAACCTATGTATTTCAGGTAGGGAATACCAACCCCAAATTAAAAAAACCCTGTTTAAAGTCTTATCAGTGCCTAGCATCTTTGCACGAGAGGTGGTGGTTTTGGATTACACCTGCACTCCTCATCATCATCTTATGTATTAGTGTAAACAGACTCTTAACACGGCACTGCCTGAAAGGAAATGAGAAGTATGAAATATATCTTTCACTTGTTTTAAGATATTGCCATGTCCAAAGATACTCATGATTTAGATGAAAACCAAAAACTTTGAACGAAGCAAAATGATCCAGAATTGGCGTTTATAGCAACATTTTAAACTCCATAAGCTAGTCTGTTGTGCCGCAATTGTAGCACTGCATGGGCATCATAAAAAGTAAGTTTCTCTTTTCTCCCTTCCCCCCTCTCTCTATCACCCTGTCAAGGTCGTTTCTCCGGCAGGGGGATTACGCTGCTCAGCACTTTTGTTTATTTAGGCTCACTGCAATCTCAGGTGTCAGAAGTCAAATTGGGGTTTCAGTTTTAAACGTCGGATTTTCGTCATGAGAAAGCAAGAAAAACAGGCAGAGCATGAAACAAGGGCAGAGATATACAAGTAAAAATGAGTGATATATGTTCTATTGTAGAATTACCTGGTTGAGATTCAAAGGCATTACTAGAAAAATACAAATATTTGGTGATGGAGAAAGAAAAAAATGAATAGAGAGAGAGACACACAGACACAGACACAGACAGATGCAATTTAGGCAGAGAGAGAGAGAAAGAGACAAAGAGGAACACCCACTTACACACATGATGGACAATGAAGAAATACAGTCTTTAAATAACAATAACCTTACCACAAACTGAGTGATGTTCTGTTGTAATGTTGATTGATTAAGATTCTCAAAGGCTTCCCTTACAGGACCCGTCAGCTTGGCTAATCTCTCACACAGGCAGCTAATGGTCACAAACTCCTCTAAACCAAAGAATGTACTAGCACTAACCAGCTCATAAGCCTAGGGATAAACACAAATCAAAATGATACGTTAGGCACCTCATCAAAAGTCAGAGCCAATTTGGAACGCAGCCTTTAGCGTCTTTCCCGCTCAGCGTCTTTTCCCCTACAATCCTCGCATTTCTCCATAGACAAAACAACAGGGGATTGGCAAAGCCGTTGTAAAAGAACGGTCACAGAGAAGACGATCAAAGATGCGGGACGAGACTTTTGATAAGCAGCCTTATCAGTAATCATAAAAATAAAAATGTTTCTTCTTGATTTTTATGAGTTAAATGGAAAGCTTATACAGGTCTTTCGAAGAGCCATACATATAGACTCTGGTGATCATTCTGTTCAAAAATCCTCAGTTCCTAGCCTTCTCTATTAGCACCACTCCCTGGTTTTTCACTCCTCTCTTCTCCAACCATTTCTGCAGACTGTCCTCACAAAGTTTCCTTCTTCCACTACTCCTATTTCCCTCAATCTTGCCTGTCAAAGCTAGGTTCTCTAAGCCTTCTTTACATGTAAAGTGTCCAATGGATTTTAGCAGTACTGCCTAACAAAACCTACAAAAGGGCATCAGGCCTACAGAACAGACTTATGAAAATTATGACATTGCTCTAGAAGTTGAGGATATGAATAATTACATGTATAAAACAAAACTTACAACAGGGCATTACACCAATACAACAGACTTACATGTATAATAATATAATGATACTACTAAAAAAATTGAGGATACAAATAACCATAAAATGTCTCCATTATGACATAAATTTCTATCTCTTACCTCTTTGATATATCTCTGTTGGGGTCTTGATAAGCCTTCTGGAAATGTGGTTTCCAATTCCTTGAAAGTTATGTGCCTAGGGAGAAAATGATATTTACATCTAGGAGGAACCAGTATGTATAATTTCAATAAGATATTAACCAGAGATAGAGTTGAGGCCGGCCTCGAGGCCACATTTTGCTGGCCTTGGCCTCGGCCTTGGTCTGAGTCACGTGTACAAATTCCATGGGAGAAATTTTTATCCAGCGGCCTCGTGACTTGGAACTGCCGGCTTCGACTCAATCACTGATATTAACACCATCAATACTGACTTATTTATGGATATTTATGGATGCTTCTGAACGCAGGCTCAAGCCTCTGTATTCAGTTCCAGGTTTTGTCGTCTTTTTAGGTTGGCAGGATCATGACCAGGTTGGTCAACGTCAAACTTACACTTCACTGGTTCACGATCTGTTTTCGAAGCTGTGGACACCGGGTGCATTAACTATATCGTTACTTAGACTATTCCAGGGTTTTCTCAATGTCATGTAAAAAGAATCCCAATGTTTCTCACTCTTTATGATTTTCAATCTCTTTCTTCCTGATTTTTATTCAAATTCTAGACTTACCATTGTTTCTGAAAAACTACATAGTATTGAAATTCATCATGCTACATAGTTAAGCCATTAAATGTTACATTTTGATATAATACATTAACCTGTTGTGTACTGGAAACGGGTGATCCCTGTACAAAACCTATGGGTATTGTGAAAATTCAGTAGTCAACAGGTTAAAATGTGCATAGAGACATTGCACATACAGCACTGCTAAATTATTTTTTGTCAGATATTGATGAGCCTAAAAGTAAAAACTAAAAATTGTATCATTATGCTGCACTTACCCATCTTTATCCGAGTCAAGCTTAGTAAACTTGAGGGCAAGCGCATCCCGCTTCTCTGCACTGATGTTAAGATGCAGATCAGCAGACATAAGGGGGTTGGGTGAGGGGGGCTTAGGGGTGTAAGGCTGTTCAAGCACCGGTCCAACGGGTACATTATCCTCTAGAGGTTCATCAATGTCCATCTCGGAATCAGGACGTGGCAAGCTGTAAAGGGCAAAGATATTCAACCAATATCAAATCTGTGGGTTTTTTTTCAAAGGTTAATAAAATTTTGTTACATATATGTTTTGAAATAATACCACTTCACAACATGTTGCAGGAACCAACCAACATGTATGCTTTACAATCACAAACTCTCCCATAAAATTTGAATTGATTACAAAGATTCCTACCATGTAATAATTTATTAGAACAAAGTTTTGAAAAACTGAATTGTAATAACAGTTGAATGGGGGGGGGGGTCTTACGTTACCCTGTTAGGCATTTTATCTTTATGTCAAAGAATGTGTCCGGAATGCAAAATACAAAAATGCAAAAATTAAAATGTTTATTTTGGCATATTGCAATAGAATTTTAGCAAAGATCATAAGAAGATCATATATCAATTTAGAAGGTCTACATGCTCTCTGTGAAATTATCAATCATTGTTTCAAAAATTTAATTTCAATAATTTTCCATTTTGCGCTCCGGACCCGTTCTTTCGCACGACAACAAAAACATAAGAGGTCTTATTCGTAAACCTATCTAGCTTCTCACTATCTGTGAAACCACCTGAATAGGTAATTATTCCATACTGAATACAAGAAGAAAAAATGAACACTACCTGAATGCTGCAGCCATGTGATCTCGCAGTCATTTCCATTCATTTTTTAAAAAATTCTTGAATTGACAGAAAGCTTTTCTTGAATTCATTAACAAAATTCTGCTTAGAAATATGATAATTTGCCACAAAAATCCCAAAAATATATAAAAGACATATTTCATTTATTCTAGCCAATACTGGACATGGCATGGAATTTCAGATGTGTAATACTGCAGTAAATGGTGAATTCAATTTACCTGATGTCATTGGTGACATCATCCGGGTGTTCTAATGTGATTTCCTCAAGATCATCTACAGATTCTTCCGGTACTCTCTCCTCTGTTTCCATCTTCTCATCTGACTTGTCTTCAGCACTGTCCAGAGAGATGGTGCACATTAAAATAAAAATCTAATTTGATTTGTGTACAACAGCTGTACTCACTGCTAAAGCTTTACATGTACCACACACAGAGCTACCGAGTGAATTGAAAAAGATCACATTCAAGGACATACTGGTAGTCATTTTTTTTCAATATGACAAAAAGGTATTTCACCTCACCAGGCAAAACTTCATTACCCCAAAACCAACTCAAATTTCAAGAAGAAAAACAAATTTCCATTTGTAAACAGTTTTAGATATAGCTTGTATCAGATTGCACAGAGTAAGAAACACTTATGGTGTTATGTAATGATAAAATTCAGTTTAATTCTAGAGAGTAAAAACATCTTTTATAAATCTTTGTCCATGCATGATGCAACGTTGCTTTTCTTACCATTCTGTCACAACATCTTCTTTTTCCTCTCTACACTGCATTGATTCCTCCTGAGGTTCACTTCCACATTTCTTCATCCTTTGCATTTTTTGTGCATCTCCTTTCCCACCCTGTGACCTTTGACCTGCTGAGGGCCTATATTCAGTCCTTGGTCCTCGAATCGTTGACCCATCAGCTGTGCTCACTCCAGAGTCATCCTGCCGCAGGTCTCTTCGATTCACTTTCGGTTTATAAACCGGAGTTCTATGAACACTAGTGGGAACATGATGAGGGTCAACGTCTGGCTGTCGCTCTGTTCTTTGTTTCACCACTGGTGGCGCTGTAATACTCTGCTTCCTTGGTGCACTGTCTTTAACCTGTGCTGCATCTTTAGCTGGTGGTGATGCTTTGTGATTAGGTAAGCCAGGAGGTGCGGAGCTTGGGAGGGCTGCCTCTTGCTTTATTCTCTCCTGCCACTTCTTCTTGCGGACATTAGTTCCATGAGAGCTGGTGATGCAATGTACAGTGGGAGTTTTCAAAAGTATTTTAATTTACCATCCATACCATACAGAAAACATTCATTCTGCAGTAAATTTTAATCATAAACCAAAAGGTGGATGTAGATATATTTTGTAGAATAAATTCATTTTATGCCGGACTTTGGGTTCTTTCTTACTGGTGGCAGCAGTGGGATGTACTTCACAATTTTTTTTTTCTTTCTATATTTCAATTTGTTTAAACAGAAGTAATGATGATTGGACTTCAATTAAAGTATGAGATGCAAGCTTCCATCAGTTATAAGATACAAGGCATAATGGAGAAGGCATAAGAGAGTCCTTATTAGTTGGACAACCACATTATATGCATTTACAATTACTCTTTTAATAGGAGAGTGAACGGGACATCTACAATTCATCGGTTATGGACTCGTCATGGATCAAGGGGCTGAAGGGTACAAGTTAACAATTTTTGTTTCAGACACATTTACGCACATCATATTAAATCATCAAATTAACATCAATTGTCATCCAGAAGTCGAGCAAAGAAAAGAGCTTACCTTGGGAAAGTGAGTCCCCTTCCAAGGAAGAGATCCTGCGCCTCTGATGGTAGAACAGCATTCTTGACCTTATCAAACTCTTCTCGATAATCTAACCTGAAAGGAGATAAACAACAGTAAGAGAAAATTAATATATCAATTTTCGCAATGTTTATTAAGTTGAAAATACCATATCTGTATCAGTAAAATTATCTATAATGGAAAACCTTCATTGTAGACATACCATATCTTGTATCTAAATCACTGGAGCAGATGAGCAAAATCACTCTCCTCCCTCAAATTGTTTGATTTGATTTGATTTATTTTCTTCTGCATACATATTGACATTTTGGTAACACAATATACAAAAAAGATACTTTTGACAATAAATCACAAATATACAGGTATCTATAAACAATCATTTTTCTAAAAAATTATAAATGAAAAATTGTCAAATTATTGTAATTCATTAAACATAATTCATTAAACATAAAATCACTGTTTGCGGAAGAAGGATTGCCATTATAAGCAATATGCTTGAAAATATGGCAACCCCATTGTTACCTTATTGTTACCTTATTTAATCCTACAACTATGAAAAAATGTGAACCGTGTGCGATTGTCTCACATAAATTTCACTTTAAATGGGTCAAGTCATTCAGTAAACCTGTTAAACCTGTTACTGGCCCTCTGGAAATAAGATGTGGTATGACTAACAGCATATCATACTTCCAAAATGTTATGTTTTATGTACCCCAGCATATAACTCTTTCTGAAAACAAGATTGCACAATCCACAATACTCAAAATTCATTCTCCCAATGATGACTTTTTAATCAAATATCTTTTACATTAAAAAAATATATACATATGCATTTTCCTCCTTTTCTACCTTTCTCTTACTGTATCTCTTTACTTCATATCCAACTCAGTCTAAAGATATCCCTCTGCACCTCAAAATAGTTTACCAGATCGATGGCAGATTATAAATGCTTTATATGATATTACCTAATTCCCCGATTCTCAAAGGTTTAGAATAGCAACCCATGTGCTAATAAAGTGTACATGTATTTAGTTTCATATGTTTACGTGCCAATAATAAGTTAAGGAAATGTCTGTATCATATTTTCAGAAGACTTACTTGTGAGACAGTGAATGGGAGTGACCTCCTATGTGAAGGTCACTGTACTTTTGCCTGTGTGTGGGCTGGGCCATGCGTCTCTTCTGACCTCTCACCTGGAACAGGCGTTCCTTCTCGGCAAGAAACTTCTCTGGCAAACTCTGTCCCCTGAAAATGTCAATGAAAAGCAGTTACATGCACCAGTACTTCCACTATAAACTGGTTACAATGAAATGTACATGGGGTTTGCAGATTCTCGCAATCTTATGATGTGCACAGATATGTACATTTGCTCACAAAACATAAGCCAAAAAAAAAATAATGACATAAGACCTGAAATCTTGCTATAGGTCAAGGAATGACAAGAGGTGAATTTGGAACAGAAAGCTGTAAACAGATTGAAATTTAGCCTATAATACTGAAAAAATGGAAACACCTTCGTTTATACTTCTTCTTCATTCTGCTTCCATTTCCCTTCATTTTTGGAGGAGGGGGTTATCCTTTGAAATATCAATTCTGAGTATATGCAGGTGATTTTTTGTCTAAAAAGGACATATTTGATGATAATGCAAGACTGCAACCCATGTAGCACTCAAAAGAAACTTAATTATTCTGGACTATCTGGACTATATAAATTAGTTTAATATTCTACTTGCGATCACAGAAGTAGTGGCCTGTAAAAGGGTTTTGCTCTCTCTTCACTGAGTTGGAATGGCATACATTTCTATCAGTCCTCAAAAAATCATAATTTTTAAACTGACAAATGAGGTTGAAAAGAGGAAACTTCAAGATCATTAACCTATTGCCTACTGGAACTGGGTGGCCCCTGTATTAAGCCTTTGGGAGTAAGAGAATTTAGTAGTCTACTAGTTAAAAAAAACTATGGAGACTTTTCAGCAGTGTCAAATCCCCTTCCCCTCCCCTTTATGCATTTCAGTTTCACTTTATACTTACCCTAATGGCAACTCTGATTCTTCTACTTGCGACCATAGGAAAGGTTGCGTGTGAATGGGTACTGCTCTCTGTTTGTTGAGTGGGAATGGCATGGCTTTACTGGCAAGATGCGACTGATCCTTCTTCTTTTGTATCGATACAGATCTCATAATGGTGGAAGACCTACAACATGTATAATGAAGAACATAATAAACAATTTTAAAGTAAATAGTGCAAAATGTTTTCTCATGATATCATACAACTGTACTCAATATCTGGCCAAACAGTGGATGAAATAATAGGACAATGATATCTAGAGATTTTTAATTTGCAATGTATATATGCAATCAGCATTTTCTTATCTTTTTTAAAAATCCAAACTTTACTTTGCAGTATTTCAAATGTGGATATAAACATGCTTTTTAATACATGTACATGAATATGTTTTCTTTGATGCAAACCCCTTTCAGTTACCCAAACTAGACAGGTTTACACAAGCCTATTCCTAGAATGTTCAAAATCTATCACAAGAAATTTCTGACGAAGACTGCAAAAGGCAAAATATGGAGTTATCAATCTTGTATTTGGAAACTGCAATGTTGACATTTTCCTTGTGAATTCACACACACCGGGCGCAGTGCAAGTGAACCGTAGAACACAACAGATACATTAAAGAACTTGTAACACTGCTTTCCAAAACAGATCCATTATTTCTAAGTCCCTCCTGGAGAGCTCTGTGCTCTGAGAAAATTATTGATTTTTCTGAAAAGTAATTGCTTTACATAGTCTGGACATTCAGACCTTGAAAAGAAAGAAAACTTTTGTCAATCAACCATTATATTAGTACACCTAGTAATAATGATAGCAGATTCATTTTCTGTATTTTTTATAGAATATTTTCTGCTACATACGTACGACAATACAGTGGGAATAAGGGAGCAATAAAAGTAGTACAATACTACATGATCGGGGGAACAAATTCATTGAATGTTAATTACCATTCATTCATTCAGGTTTGTAAGTCAAATTTATTTCAATAATCATAATCAATTTACATATGTATGCTGCAATTCTAATCCATATTTAATCAAATATTCAATGTACAACACTGCCCTGTCTAGAAACTAGGCTTGCATATCACCCCTGGATCAAAAGCTGATTTCTTTTGAAGTAAGTGATTTTATCACCTCAAAAAGAAATTATAGTGCAATCTTCTTTATTTCATGCTTGTGACATATATCAAAACTAATGAAAAATTCTTGGAGAAAAGAAATTATTCCTCCTAAACCCAATCCACAATGCAGAAAATATTAAAGGTCTGAAAGCAAAGACTATTTCTTAATTACACGTACCTAAGTAGCTGGTAAGATCCATTGCATAATACCAAACAAATGAAAAGAATAGATGCTATGTTTGCTATTGTCATCAAAGAGTGGATACTAGCTAGATATCAGTCAATATAAAAGATGGCAGTGAATGAAACTGATACAGGATGATCTTCAGCAGACTGACACAAGGCCACCGAAAATCAAACATCACCTAACAAATTTCAAGGCATTCACACATTGAACACTACACCCCAGATAACTTGGGCTGGGATCTTATGGGAAATGTTTGTTATGCTATCATGCTCCATGGGTTAAAGGAGAATCCAACCCAGGCATCATCACCTCTTAGTGATTAGAGATGACCAAGAAGAGTAAACAGTGAAAGTTTGAGCAAAATCAGACAATCTGTTCAAGAGTTATGAATTTTGAAAGTTTCAGTAAATCCCTATCATGGGGATCCTTGAGTTGGCAACTTTGCCAGCATCTGTGATGTCATCGTGGACAACTCTCCATGCATTTTGTACACAGAATATAACATTTTCTTTCTTTTCAAGAAAAATAAAAATTCTTTTGATTTATTGTTTGAGTATGACATGGCTATATCAATTCTACAAGCATTTTGGGAAGAATTATGTTGATTCCTGGCTTGAAATTTCATATAAATCAATTTTTTTGAAAAATTATGTACAAAATGAATTGAAAGTTGTCCACGATGACGTCACAGATACTGGCAAAGTTGCCAACTCAAGGATCCCCTTAATAGAGATTTACTTAAACTTTAAAGATTCATAACTCTTGAACAGATTGTTCAATTTTGCTCAAACTTTTAATGTTTACTCTTCTTGGTCATCTTTATTCACTATGAGCATGCTGATGCCGGAGTTGGATTCTCCTTTAAGAATGGCAAATAAGATTTTGTGGAGGAGTGCCGGTGCCAGCAATGATCACTGATTCCTCTTTCCAAATCTCCCATGTATATGGCTAGGGGCATGGCACGAAGAACCTTTATCATTACACAAATTCACAAAATATACCAAAATGTTCTATTTCCTTCTTCTTCATTTTTATTTATCATTATAAAGAATATTTCCTTTAGTGAATCTCATATGCTTGTCACTTAACTGTGCAAGGTTTGGAGAAAGTGGATCCCCCTGTTCCTAAACCTTGAATTCACCCCTGAAATCATAGAACAGAATATACATGTACATGTTCTAGCATGATTGAGTAGCAGTAAATATGTAATTGTTGCGCCGTCGGGCGAGTGACTGGTAGGCAATTGATAGTCCAAATTCATAGGGTGCAACACCCTTTCATTTTGCGCATACACAAAAATATTGATAATGCATTTTGAATCTATGGACTGAAGAGATCAGCGAAACACCATAGTACTATCACCGTCAAGTGCAACAAACTTTTCTTCTCGGGTAATTGATGGGCAAAAAGTATACTTTATCAAGTGATCAACTTTCGACCAATCCTATAGCAAGATTCTTGATATGTGGAATATAATGTATAATCTGCTCCTACCACAGCCACAGACTGGCAACACTAGGCTCTTGACAAAGCTTTATGGAATTGTATTTAAGTATAAAAATAAGTTCTGTGCCTACAGACTAACAAACAACCACTTACATGTATAGGATAGAAAAAAGCTCTGAAAGTTTTAAAAGTATGAAATACACATACTTATTTTTTATTTTTATTTTTTCTTATACCACTTGTGGGACGGAACACCCTACCAGCAAAATGCTCTTTTTCGTAGCGGTCCATTCACACATTTTAAAAAACAACAATAATAAAATACATGTAATAACAAAACAAAAAAAATACATGTACATTGATAAGTAAATATTATAGAAAATACATTTTAAAAAATGAAACGATAACTTAATATATTCAGCATTAATCTGCATGTACATGTACATGTACATGTACTATCAACAAACAGTTCTAACTCTCGTCTCACTCCAAACGCTATCGTGAATATGAAAGAGTCTACTCCTCACCTGAAGTTTGAAGTCTGATAGGGTAAAGCCTCTTTCACATTAAACCTTTCAGCAAGTTGATCCCGGTCAGGATCTGGTTCTGGTCCACAGCGCTTGTAACGAGATCTTCTCACCTAAATCATGAAAGTTACACAAAACTAGAATAGTGAAAGAGGGTGGCAAAAAAGAAGCATCCGGACCACTACCAATACCAGCAACAGTATGCATTATGTGGGTTTTTTTTTCAATAACTCAATATCCATAAGAAAAGAAATTTATAATTTTTTATTTTTTGGATGTGTGAACATTCAATCCGATGTATAAATATATGTCTTATATGAACAAGCAGTCCTTATGAACAGATTCCTTTAATACATGTTTCAATGGGAAAAAACACAAAACTTGTGGTCTTTATAGATAGGTGGTCTTTCTGTAAAGGTGGTCGCTATAGCAAGTTTGACTGTATACACAAAATGAATCTAGTAAAAGATGGTACAACTAGTGCTTTTTGGCATTTGACAAAGAACTGGCATCGAGTCATTTGTGAACACTGTACAGTACAAGAATGAAACTGACTTAGGAGCGAAAATTTCAAAATTTCAGTAAACTTGAATCAGAATCAGGATGTTTCAATGCAATTTCATCCATTATTGAATAGGTAGACATATATACGCCCATATACCTGAAAGATGTTTATCTAAACTATATGCATGTCTTCTGTTCAATGGGGGAGGGGGGAAGGGGGGAGAGGCAAAGGTGCTTGTATACACTTTATGCTCATTTCGGTCAACAACGCAGATGTAGACCATGGCTTTAAATGAACCTGTTTCTTGAATTCAGGCCATTAACTATTTTTCTTCAAGAGAGAGCAGAGCTGCATTTTTCTCCAAGTGCAAATATAAAATAATCTAGACTGAAATGGAACATAACCTTTGCTGAACAACATAAAACACAGACAAAATAGGCAAACAAAATCAAAAGTTGATAGAAATAATTAAAGGTAGAAAAAAAGGTTTAGAAATTGAAATTCATCATATTGCAAAGATATCACTCTAAATCTTTTAAAATTAGAAATTAATCCAAGTAAATTCTAATTAGGGATAACTCCAAAATTAGATTTAAAAATAATCAATAAGATTGAATTCTAAATCTATTAGATTAATATTTTTAATCAAATTCTGAAGTTGTCCCTAGCTGATTAAGTCTAAGAAATTTAGAGTATGCACATCACACCATCTGACAATGCTGGTGGCGAGTGGGAGGACCATCACTGATGCCGCACCTGTGGACTCCTTATGACAGGAATAACCACCAAATAACCAAAATATCTAGAAAAAATACAGAAACTCGCATGCAGGTGGCATCAATATTCGGCACTCAAAAATCGTATGCCAAAAATCAAAAGAAGAACAACAACTGGTGGCGTTGGAAGTTGGAATAAACTCTATATCATACCCCGTCTAATGCCTCGTTCACACCTTTGCGTATATTGCTGCATATTGCTACGCTATCAATTCGCAGCCGTACCCAGCATGCACGCGGCAAATCTAACGCGAGCAGTCACACTATTGCGTATCTAGCTTGTATTATGCTGCTTGTACAAAGCAAATGGCATACAAGCTAAAATCGCAGTGTATCGAGCGGCCAACGCAGCGGTTCTTGCTGCTGCGAGTGGTGTGCGAGCAACAGCGCAACAGTACGCGCAATCATGCGAACAACAACGAGCTAAAGCGAGGTAAATCGTGCAAGAAACGCCGCTATAGGCAGTGACAAGTGCTCCAAAGAGAGACGATTTGACCTTGCGCTTGCTTGCGATAATGTAAAAAATTGTAAAAACTAGCGAGCAACCAGCACAGGCCTATTCGCCAGTCTGCGCATTGAGTACAAAGTGAGCACGTTTCATTGCGGTAAGACTGCCTATGTCTGCGTTCGGGCAATACGCAGCCAAATACGCAAAGGTGTGAACGTAGCATTAGGCAGCCTACACACACGCACTGCATCATTTTGAGTGGACAAAAGCAATATACCACTACATGAATACAAGAAAGTGAAACAATCAAAGAGAATTGTATTCAGCTAAGAAATTGAAGAAAAGATGGAAAAACACGTGAGCATGTGAAAAAGTACCCTTTTCCATGACAGAATAATCGTTTACGTGACAGGAGAATTCTTCTCAGAGTAACAAGCCAATAGCAAGAATGTGTCTCGCCCACCCGTGACTAAATAACACGAAAGTTTCCCCAAGTATATCCCTAACCAAGTTTGATGTCACAAGAAAGTCTTGCAGGTAAACTTTAATGTTTGACCTAACATGACCTTTAACCTTACCATGTGACCTGACGGCACAATAGCATGAATGTACCCCTAGTGCATCTATCACCCAAATTTGGTTGCTATTGCAGCAACATGTGTCAAGTTATGTGTCATAAGAGAGTCTTGCAGGTAAACTTTAACGTTGAAATACAAGTTCAGAAGCGTCACCTATGATTATCAGTTGAGCAATCAGATTCAACACTGGACAAGAAATGACAGAGGAAAAGCAAATTCAAGAATTTGAAAACATCTGTAACATATGACCTCCAATGACCTTTCACCTTATCATGTGAAGTCCAACAGAATGATAACATGCACTTCCCCTTAGTGATCTGCAACCCAAGTTTGACTGAAAAGTGTGACACGGTTGCAAAGTTTTGTGTCATAAGAGAGTCTTGCACGTAAACTTTAACCGTTCAACGTTTGACCTGTAATGACCTTTGACCTGACCATGTGACCTCTGACTGGACCATAACATGCAGGTCCCCTTAGTGCATCTACAACCCAAGTTTGATAGATAAGTGTCACATGGTTGCAGAGTTTTGTGTCATAAGAGAGTCTTGCACGTAAACTTTAATGTTTGACCTGAAATGACCTTTGACCTTACCATGTGACCTATGACTGGACCATAACATGCAGGTCCCCTTAGTGCATCGACAACCCAAGTTTGATAGATAAGTGTCACACGGTTGCAGAGTTTTGAGTCATAAGAGAGTCTTGCACGTAAACTTCAACGTTTGACCTGAAATGACCTTTGACCTTACCATGTGACCTCTGACTGGACCATAACATGCAGGTCCCCTCAGTGCATCTACAACCCAAGTTTGGTTGAAAAGTGAGTCACGGTTGCAAAGTTATGTGTGATAAGAGAGTCTTGCACGTCAACTTTAACATTTGACCTGAAATGACCTTTGACCTTACCATGTGACCTCTGACTGGACAATAAGATGCAGGTCCCCTTAGTGCATCTACAACCCAAGTTTGATTGAACAGTGTCACACAGTTGCAAAGTTTTGTGTCATAAGAGAGTCTTGCACGTAAACTTTAACCGTTCAACGTTTGACCTGTAATGACCTTTGACCTGACCATGTGACCTCTGACTGGACCATAACATGCAGGTCCCCTTAGTGCATCTACAACCCAAGTTTGATAGATAAGTGTCACACGGTTGCAGAGTTTTGTGTCATAAGAGAGTCTTGCACGTAAACTTTAATGTTTGACCTGAAATGACCTTTGACCTTACCATGTGACCTATGACTGGACCATAACATGCAGGTCCCCTTAGTGCATCGACAACCCAAGTTTGATAGATAAGTGTCACACGGTTGCAGAGTTTTGAGTCATAAGAGAGTCTTGCACGTAAACTTCAACGTTTGACCTGAAATGACCTTTGACCTTACCATGTGACCTCTGACTGGACCATAACATGCAGGTCCCCTCAGTGCATCTACAACCCAAGTTTGGTTGAAAAGTGAGTCACGGTTGCAAAGTTATGTGTGATAAGAGAGTCTTGCACGTCAACTTTAACATTTGACCTGAAATGACCTTTGACCTTACCATGTGACCTCTGACTGGACAATAAGATGCAGGTCCCCTTAGTGCATCTACAACCCAAGTTTGATTGAACAGTGTCACACAGTTGCAGAGTTTTGTGTCATAAGAGAGTCTTGCACGTAAATTTTAACGTTTGACCTAAAATGACCTTTGACCTTACCATGTGACCTCTGACTAGAGCATAACATGCAGGTCCGCATAGGGCATCTACAACCCAAGTTTGGTTGAAAAGTGAGTCACGGTTGCAGAGTTTTGTGTCATAAGAGAGTCTTGCACGTAAACTTTAACGTTTGACCTGAAATGACCTTTGACCTTACCATGTGACCTCTGACTGGACCATAACATGCAGGTCCCCTTAGTGCATCTACAACCCAAGTTTGGTTGAAAAGTGAGTCACGGTTGCCAAGTTATCTTTCATAACGTTTGTGACGGACGGACGGACGACGGACGGACGACGGACGGACGACATTTGGATCCCTTAGTCTCGCCTTCACCTCCGGTGGGCGAGACAAAAAGTAAAGCAACCCAAAGTTTTCCAATCTGATTTGAAATCCCAAATTTCAAGGTTACCTGTTCAATATGTAAATGGCAGAGCACGTCTTTTGGCCCATACTGATGGTAAGGAAATTGTATTAGTAATGTGAAAAAGAGATTAACCCATTCGTGACAGGAATTATTTAAAGCCTAATTTGATCAGCTTTTATTCTTCAAATTGGCAACACCAACATTTCTATTTTATTGCCACATTTTTCTTATAAAACGTCATGTATCTGAAATGAATATAAATTGACAGAAATTATGAGAGTCAAAAAGCTGCCAATTTGCAGGGGAAAACAGTGATTTTAAACTTTCTATCACATTGTCAATTTAAGGATTTCAATGCTTATTTTCCTTTAAAAAATTTTCAGCATCAAACAACGAATATTGACGCAACCAAAATGGGCACAGTTTGTGTAGATTTTTTTGCTCTTTCTGCTCATGTATTTGGTATGATTTATAGGGCTTTGCATCAAAAATATTAGGCAAAAGCACAAAATGTGGACCTCTGTCATGAATGGGTTAAAGAGTAAAGATCCAATAAAAGTGTTAAAGGGATTGGTCAGTTTCAAGGTCTCACAATTATTCTGAATGCTTGCAATAAAAAAAAAATAGATGGCATGATTCTCATTTGCCAATGTTATCTGGATCATAGATTTGATAAGCTTTTAGAAAGTTGCATTTCTGAAGTTCACTTGTTGAGTAATTTTCAGTTTTCTCAAATCTGTATTTCATAAATTTATTTACTTTCTTGTGCACAATCATTTTCATATAAAAACATCATGGATACATGGCATATCCCCACACAAAGTGAAATCTTTGCTACAGTTGCAATGTATCTTTGAATGCCTGATTGCTCATAAACAATTTCATAAATATAATAATAATAATATACCTTATTTATATAGCACATATCACAAATATGTCTCTATGCGCTGTAATAGAGAGAAAAGAGGAGAAATATAGAGGAAAGTGAAATTAGATATGCTTAACATATGCCCTTAAGTTGCCAGTTAAGACTGAAAATTGGTCCTAAATAGATTTGTTTTGAGGTGAGCTTTAAAGCTTTCAACAGTTTCACAATTTTTTATATTATATGGTAGCCTATTCCAAAGCTCTGCTGATGCTACTTGGAAAGCACATGACCCATAGAATTTTGTGTTTGTTTGTGTGTTTGTGAGTAGAGACTTTTGAGAAGATCTGAGAGTTCTATTTGGTACATACTGAGTAAGCAATTCAGTTGAATAAGAAGGAGCAGAGTAGCAGACTACTTTTAGATTAATTTGATCTAAATGGCATACTCACCAAGGGAAGACTTGGTTTTAGTGCTTTATCATTGTCCTTCGCAGGAGCGGGAGCTAATTCTTCCCTGGCTTTGAGTAGTCTGGGCAACTCAATAGAAGCCTTGCTGTTGGAGGAGAGAGATTCCACTTCCTTGGAAGGGGAGGACATGGTCTCATCTGGGAGGGAAGGAAGAGTTGCCCCTCCAGTGATGAGTGGAAAGGTCTGCTTATTAGGGTCGGAGGTCATTACATCATCAGAATGACCTTTCATAGTTTATCCTGACATCATCTAAATGGAATGAAAAACAAATCTGCATTCGAATAATCAGCAGAAAAATAGACCTTAAAGAAACAAATTATTTTTGGCTTGGACGTAACATCACTCAATCTGATATTAAAAGGAAGAAAAATGAAATATTTGAAAATCAAAGAAAAAGTTTGATATTTCTACTGTGATCCTAAATTAGAATAAAACAAACAATTGCAATATTCAAATTGAAATCTACAAAATATGTTTTCATCAAAAAGGCTCACTGCATAGTTTTATGTGAAAAATATACCTACTACAATTGATAAAATTATGTGGCAGAACATATGTGCCAGACACATGCTATCAAAACATAACAGATTTAGTGAATATTCCATATAACATGAACATATCAAAGGTGGAGAACTGCTCACACCTCATGGCTTTAATTATTATTGCTCTTTTCTAAATAAAACATATCTAATTTCATTTCAAACAACAAATTACTTACACCTCTAAAATTATCATTCGCTAAGTTTAGCCATTATGAAAAAAATTACCATACTCTAGGCATATTCATAATTATGTTCCTTAACCTTTATCTTCATCATCATAAATATCATGATCACCATCATCATCATCATTCATCACCGTCATTACCTTTACCACCACCACCACCACCACCATCACCGTCATCATCACACTATACTATAGGCCTATTCATAATTATGTTCCTTAACCTTTATCATCATCACTGTCATCAACATCATCATCACAATCATCATTAGTCATCAACACCATGATCACATCAACATCAACATCATCATCACAGTCATCATTAGTCATCAACATCATCATCACCACCACCTCCACCATCAATTCATCATCACTTTCATCATCAAACCATACTATAGAATAGGCCTATTCATAATTATGTTCCTTAACCTTTATCATCATCACTATCATCATCACCATCATCATTACAATCATCATCATCATCATCATCATCATCACTGTCATCATCACACCATACTGGCCTATTCAGAGTAATGTTCCTTCACTTTTATCATCATCATCATCATCATCATCATCATCACAGTCATCACAGTCATCACTATCGTCATCATTATCATTATAATCATCAGGCACCAAAGACCATCATCTCCACCATCCATAGTCGTCTCCTCGAGGTACGTCATTGTATTGTCTTCCATAAACCTCTTCCACTATAGTTCCAATTTTGAGAAAAAGTATTATATGACAAATCATCAGTTTATAAAAACCTCCATAATTCATTTCCTCATCACGCTATTCACTCGCACTTTCTTTACCAAAGGGTTAAATGGGACAACGCGATATGAAGAGAGGCAGAGAATGGTAATGAAAAACAATCTACTCACCCAAAATATGAAGAAAGAATCCACCCATGAGCTGCACAAGAAACATATGAAACGTTACATTCCATTACAGTGTAACTTTCATCTGATCAGTAAGATTGTCAAATCCATGTATCAGTCAAAAGATAAGAGAATTAATCTGTAACTTTTATGTCTTCCATTTGATTGTAGACTACCCTAAGAACTTTCGCAAACACTCGGTGAAGTTGTAAATAAAGGAGAACGTGCGGACTGTGTACTACGCAAGAGGCACGTCTGCGAGCATTTCAGCGAAGACAGCATGCACTACATACTACATACTACATACGTGCACCCGCCCCGCTAGCCTTGCCACCGCAATACACCTGTCACAATAGCACGAAAGGGTGCAATGGTTGCCCCTCAGCTCAGGCTGAATCATGGATACCCATGGATCAAAGACATTTACCATGTATTTCTACCCATATTGTATATCTGTTTCCTGTCATGAACATTGAAGTGTCAGAATCATAATTGTTTATTAATTATCATAGATTATCTCGCAGTTATCATAGGTTATCACCGGAGTTGGGCAAACAAATTACAAAGTTCACTTCTCACTTTTGGATTTCTGACTCTCTCCATTGGTGCGAAATTGGCTTCGGGTAGTCATAGCAACATGGGTCTACAGATGGCGCTCGACTATTTATCGCAGTAGAGCCCTTTGGATAAAGCCTCTTCTTGACATTTTATTCTACCTTGCACAATCTAGGTTTAAAATATTCGATTCAGCTTGCTAACAGACGGCAGGGACTTTGGTATGATTATGTGGACAACCTTTTCCTCTATTTTTTCTTTACTCTCATTTTCTTCTTTTTCTTTTATTCTTCTTGATCATGTTTATTGCCATGTGTGTTAGCCACGGCTTACCATAAACCGTATAAACAAAGGTACTGAAATGTATAATATTCAAGTTGTTTCTATAAATAGATTATTTGGTTTCTGTTTGAAAGTGAAGTACGTGATATAAAACTAATAGGAAGGTCCTGTATATCATGACATAATCATGGATCAAATAAAGTTTGTAAACGTTTGAACCAAAGTGCTTAGGAGATGTCACTTAACTGAGTCATGAAAATCATACATTTAATTTTCCACTTTTTTTTTTTATTGAATCTGATGTTATTATTTTTTTCATCGAGCATTATTATCTAGAACCTGTTTGTTCGAGTTTTCTTTATGATTTCCTTTTTTTTCTTTTCTTGCCTTGAGCGGAAGGAAATCTTCATTGATGATCCCCCATACTCCCTCATAAATGAACATAATATTCATTTCTTGAATTCATTCCAGAGAGATAAACACGTTTAGACCAGAGTTACAAACTTTATTTCTCTGTAAAGGATCTATGTTTTATTTTTTCGTGCTTTATTTCATAATCTTCGAACAAGGTAGGGTATATTCAGTAAATCGGTACAATTCTTAAGACAACAATCAATTTAGATATTGATGATAATGATAATTTGGATTTTTAGAGCCTTTCTCCGATATCCCTACTTCACTGAAACCTTGCTACAGTGGAACATGTTGGTTTTACATACTATTAAAGGCCTTTTCGCTTCAGGGCAGAATGTAAAGAAATATAGCATTAACTCTTGTCGTACATTTTGTTGTTTACGTGTTTGAAATAATTGAACATGAACTTTGAACTTCATTTCCACTTTCAGGGGAACAAACATTAATTTAACAGATTTACATATCAAACAAACATAATTTGTGTGCGTACAGTCCAACATTACAGTTGTAGATTGAAATTGTTAACACAAGAAAAGGGGAGAGAATGAGGGGGGGGGGGAGAGGGGGGGTAGATATTATTTCACATCGATACATTTAAACTAGTAGTGGACGGATAACGAAGTTATTAGAACTCCAAATTGACGAACCTTTATAGCCTATACTCATGTATAACGAGGAATCACTTTGAATCAACAAATGGTGCCGCATACTGCTACTCTAAACTTCTAAATTTCTCCAGCAAATTAAAAAACCCCACAGATAATTTGCGAAAGACATGACATGTACACGTTTGCTGATAAAGCTCTACCACTCTATTGACGTATGATCTCATCGTGTGTTTAAGGAGTCAGATATGGCGCCACCTTGAGAGTGCCAAAGTTACCGCCACTCAGAACTTTCTAATTTTGCTCAAAAAGAATCCTTTAAATACAAGCGTTATATACAATGCAAAGACTACAAACTAAACATAGCATTTCTCTCTTTTATCTTCTAACAATAGATGAAGGACAGTTACTTGGGTGTACTTGGCAAAGTTTGCTTTCAGAAGGCTAATCCCGCTGTGTTAATGTTGACGTTTGGTATAAAGTCCCTGGAATAAGAAGCCCATGTTATATGCATGGAACGTCTTGGTTTGGGGATGACAAATTCCCCAAGAATGGGTTGTTTTTGAGTCTTTTTTGTATCAAGCTGTGAGTATACTTTATGCTCGTCTCCAAGAAGAAACGGAGTAAAAAGAGAAATCACAAAAGATTTTACGGCTCTTGTATGCCTTCTTTTGTAAAGCGAAGTGTGCAGAAGTGAGACTTTTTTAAAAAGCGCTCTTTCGGACTTTGGACTGATCGGTTGCTCGTTCGATAGAACTCGTCGTCTGCAAATTCCTAGGCCTGTTCCCTGGCCCCGCTAGCTTTGGCAGACGACTGTTATTCGAGCAGCAAGCGAGTGTGCGTAAAGTTGTACGCACGGGATCGTCGAGTTTAGGAATTTGGCCGTAAAAGGCCTGAGGTAGGAATATTCGGATTTCGGGGAGAAAGGCAGTGGAATTTCCTGCATTTCTTCGTCTGCTCGACCAGACTTCGTCTCTCTGGACCTTTTTGGAATAAGTTCACTTTTTGTCTTGAGGGATTTTAACAATGGCAAATAACGGGGAGGCCGATGATATGGAATCTAATGCCGCTAGTCGAATAGCGGCGAGGAGGAAGGAACGCGCCGCTGCTTCAGGCTCGGGGGAAGGAGGCGAGGAAGGGGCATCTGGTGGAGGAAGACCGGCAAGACCGAAGAGAGAAAAGAAAGGAGGAGGAGGAGGAGCTAAAGGTGGAAAGGGAGGAAGGTTTGGAAAGAAGAGAGAAAAACGTAGAGGAACTGGTATCGTGGTATTAGATGTAAGTATATACCCTGTAACACATTCATAAACAATCATTATTCATTTGGGTCTTCTTGCATCCATAAAAACCAGAGACTGTATGTGATATCGTCAGTGCATCCATCTAACTGTTAATAATCTTATCATGATTCCACTAACTTGACATTACATTTTGAATAAGCATAAATTTCTTATTGTAATTATGGTATGGAGGTGAGGTTGGATATGTAAGGTAGGCCTATTATATTGTTCTTTTCAAAAGTTTAAGGTCTGTAGAAAAAAGAAAGGGGTTAAAGAATAGGTGACAGGTGCAATGATTTAACCTTGCATCAAATCATTTGGAGTGTATAGCATTAAAGGTTGGTGGAGTCTGAGAACATTAAGTTTCCTATTGCACACTGCTCATTAATATCTACAATCTCCTTGATAAAACTAAGGTATTTAAACTAAATTTCACCTAATGTTAGCTTAACCCTTTGGCTACTGGAACCAAGTGGCTCTAGGATTAACTCTATAGGAATGAAAGAATGATGTAGTCAACAGGTTAATACATATGTGATGGTGATGATGATATTCCATGATAGGTCATTGCCTCACTTGGATGTGAAATGGATGATCTTACCCCAAAATAGTTGGGCTAGAAAGTGGGCATTCTACTAAAAATAGACTTAGTAAATAATAATATTCATACTACAGTTTTTTTTGTTTTTTTCGGGGGGGGGGGGGGGGGGGTAATAAAAATTTGAAACTGCGTTAACCCTGTATGGTTGGTGAAAACTGCAATGAAAATCTTTCCTTCCAAGTTTCCTTTGTAGGGTATTATATTATAAGACAAAGTGTAGGAATCAAAAGATAATGAAAAAAAGAGTTCGTGTGAACCACATGTGCCAAGTTTGTAAATTTTCCCCCAAACATTTCTGTTTACTATAGCATCCCCTTAATATAAGCTATCTTTGCTGTTTAGCATTTGATGATGAGATGGCAACGATCAAAGATGTTATCCTTGAACCATTGCATTGCTTAATGAGTAGGAATGTTCCTTCCTAACCTTCATCCCATCCATATGATTGTACACACACACACAAAGCTCCAAGAAGTCTAGGCTAACTTGACCCCAATTGACAAATGCTTAGCAATGGCATATCCAGCTCTTGGCCTCCATAGTCCAGGGAGGTCTCTCACACCTCTCTTGGAGGGGTGAGACATCTCTGTTTACTGCATAAATCCTGCTTTAAGAGCCCTGTCTCTGTTATGGAGTTTAGGGTAGACCAGTCCCCTGAGAACTCATCCCTATTTCATAACTTATTTTATAAGAAGCAACTGCTACAGATCTATGTCAAATCTGCTCATCTTCAATCAAATGTAAGAATTTCAGAAGCGTTTAACAGTTAACTTCAAAGTGTTATGAGACTAGGCCTTGGTGTGTTTGAAACTGTTTGTGTAGCTTTCATCCACATCTTAAAACATAATGAGTTTCAAAGTAATTTTACCTAATGAATAACATTTAAATAGTAGCTGTGTTTCATTTCTTAATTGGAAAGCAGTCAGGAGGAGGAAGTGCCCCCCCCCCATCATCTTACCCCAGCCCTTCCTTCAGATATGCTAGTGATGGTAGGAGAACGTGATCAGATGGGGATGACATTTCATTGTTGTATTCTTTAGGCATCCCTAGAGCATCAGATGGATAAACTTGTGCTTCCACAAGCCAGGGGGCTGTGTTGCTTTAGGACTGGTATTTACCGGGTCAAGGCGACATTTATTTGCACTATGTCAGAAGCTTGAAGGAAGAGAGCGAAAACTTGATGTGGTCATTCATCGTTATTTCCTTTTTTTTTGGGGGGGGGGGGGAGCATTGAGCGATAGAATTATAATAAACTTAATGGAGCAATAATAGTAATAATAATAATAGTAATAATAATAATAATTATAATAATAATAATAATAATAATAATAGTAATAATAGTAATAATAATTGTAACAATAATTTTAGTTAATATGATAATAATAATTAAAAATAATAATTATAATAATGATAATTATAACAGTAATAGTAATAATAATTGTAACAATAATTTTAATTAATATAATAATAATAATAATTAAAAAATAATAATAATAAAAAGAAGAATAAGAATAAGAATAATATTAGAGAAAAGCAGAACAAAAGAAGCATTTTTAAGATAGACAAAAATCTGTTTCTTTTCAATAAAGTCAGAAAGAGGAAAGGTGGGTTGGAGTTAGATTAGAAGCTGGAGGAAGTGAGAGAAGTTTGTTCTGAACTTCCGATCATCTTCCTGTATTCTTCCTTATTTTTTTCTTTTTTCTTTTTTTCTTTCGTTCTTTCTTTCTTTTTGAAGTAACCTATCAAACAGAAAAGTGAATTGGGAATAAGAGCAAGGGGAAATGGCATCATAGCGGATTTGATGCTGAAAAAAGAGAGCAAAAGAAACTCAATCTAGAATACATTTTGATAAATACTAAAATATGTTGTCCAGAAAATCAAGCAGAAAAGTCAGTTTCAGGGATATGAACAAGCAATGATAGATGAATAATGGATAAACATGGTTCTGCTGAAAAAGGAGAATAATTAAAAGAGAGAAAAATGTTCTAGGAAGGAAAATAATGGAGAGAGAACTAGAGCGGACATGGTATAATACAGAAGGGGCTATCTTGAATTAAGAGAACAAAATACAAGTTTAAAAAGAAAGCTGTCAATTTCTTAATTTTCAGAAGATTTCAAAATGTGACTGGTATGAGAGAAAGACCAGAAGGTCTTTGGACATTGGTGAAAAGCAAACTTTAAAAAGAAAGCTGTCAATTTCTTAATTTTCAAAAGATTTCGAAATGTGACCAGGTATGAGAGAAAGACCAGAAGGTCTTTGGACATTGGTGAAAAGCAAACTTGGAAACATGGGTAAAAATTCTGACATCCCCACATCATGGAGAAAATTAAGATGGATCCCCAGTTCATTTTTTAAAAGAGTATTTAAATGGATCCCTATATTTTTACACTTTTCTTTTCTTTCTTTCTTTCTTTCTTTCTTTCTTCCTTTCGTTATTCTTTTATTTATTTATTCATTTATTTTGCCATCTTTATTTTATACTGCAGGGTTGGCTGTTCAATTATGCAAAATTGCTTTTCAAAGGCACACTGCAGTTTAACAAATCATTCTACATGAAAATACAAAATACATAATGTGGTAACATGGTGAAATATATACAAAAATGGAGAGTGACTTTATAGTGTTTTAAAATGTAGATATTTGAATAGCAGTGTCCTTTGAGTCAAGATTTAATACTAATAATGATATATTCCATTCTTGTAAAGCACATATCACATTATTATCTAATGTTGCTACGCGTCTCTATGATTTAAAGCATTGCATAGTTTTTGAACCTTTTAGGGATGTACATCATGTCTGAGCATTACCAGGGAGTGCATCTCAAACAAACTGGCTCCAACATCTGTGGAAGATAAATTCTTGTGAATTCACTTGTAAAGAAAAGAAAAAACTTAAACAACATTATCTTTAAATGCTTCATATATTATGATGACCTATATTGCAGTTGTTTTTCTTTCTTTTGAAAATGAATAAATCCATATTTGAATATGAAGAGTTAGAAAGTGCCAAGAAGATCAAAAGGCAGCTATCCGCACATAGACTCTCAGACTATCTGAGATTGATAACAGGATAAAAGGACTATTCTTACAAAAGTAGAGTCATTAAGGGAGGTCATTTCAGTATTCCAATGAAGCATGTTGTGTATTAGAGGAACATGAAAAAGTTTAGTCATGTTTTTGCTTGTGGATAATGTATCAAGACTTGTCCTTCAGTTTATATCATTTCAAATTGCTCCAAGAGTAAACAAGTCTAAGTAGGGCTTTTTAATACATTCATTTAGATGGTATGTTCCCTTGATTGAAAAAGCCTATTCATTTGTATTGAATGTAAACCGCATCACTGCGATTAGCAATTTGTGTAACATACTTTATTTAAAAGCCAGCTTTAAAAAATAGGATTATCTTGACTATTAGTGAAAATCTATTCTGCATATTGAGAGGCTGGTACAATATGCCTCATCCAGCATTATTAAGTTGACTGAAGTCATAAGCGATCTTAACGATGAAGGCAAAAGCTAAGTAGGCTCTACATGATTTTGAGTGAAACGATAGAAATGATCTATTGAGTTAGCTGTACATTGTAAATTTGAATTTTATGTATGGAAAAAAATTCTCCCCCATTAAGGACTTTTGACGTCACGTCATGAGACTATGATTGTGAATGACAAATGTTGCAAATAACCACAATTTAGCTGGTTTATTATATGATACAATAATCATTAGGGTGAATGCAGTAGGAGAAGTCAGTGAAATATCTGACATAACAAGGGTAAATTTAAGTAGTGAGATTCTGATTGTATATTTTTGTAAGCCTGTACTTTAGTTGAGATGGAAGGACCAATTGAAGTCCCTAAAACATTCATGTTGTTGTTGAATTGGGTTTTTACAGATGTGTATCAATCAAATATGATTGGAGATGAAGGAGAGAGAGAGATGGAGGAGAGAGAGAGAGAGAGAGAGAGAGAGGGGATGGGGCAGGAGGGAGAGAGGGAGGGAGGGAGAGAGGGAGGGAGGGAGGAGAGGAGGGAGGGAGGGAGGGAGGGAGGGAGGGGAAAATAATTATAGAAAAAGAAAGGATGAAAGAATGATAGAGAGAGAAGAGGAAGAAGAGAGAAAGAGAGAGAGAAAAAAATTGTAGGATAGGGACAGAGAGTGGAAGAGAGGGATAGAGAGTATTTTGTTGAAGAACACATTATCCCCAACTTGGAGAGGAAAATGGTATCATAATTAGAGTGAGAATTATCAATTGCAAAGCCCATAATTTCCCCCATAAATTCAGACAAATTCCAGCTGCGTTCACTTGAATGTCCCTTACCATGTGGAGGAATGAGTAAAATGACTCATGTGTGACAGGCTTTTTTGTGTTAAATCACCCGCTGTGAACACTCTACAAACAAATCCAAAACATACCTGCTAGCAGTATGTGCAAAACGAGGAAATAATTATAATTATAGACTGCATAAAAGCTCATTTTTCATGGCTTATACATAGTTGGGAAACATTTGTTAAGCATGACTGATGTGTGTCTCTAATGCTTTTCTTGTTCCTTTTTTATTCAAACACATATGAACAAATGGCCCTTTTGGAATTCAAGAACTTTTGAGTTTCGTGGCTGTCTTGCTGTACATAACACATATAAATGTGTGTAATTTTCTTATTCTTTGACCGATTTTGCTCATTTCTTTTTTGAAATGCTGTTCAAATTTAACTCCTTTTATTGAAATGGTGAAACTTCTGGGGTAGACTTTGCCTTTAAAATATCAAGACAAAATAAAGTTTATATATAAGTATTGTTGATATTGACTACCAATTGATAAACACTATGGAACTATATTCATCTTTATTGTGGCCGTGTAGCCATTGTTTTAACTTGGCGATGATATTATTCTGGGGCAATAAAGGGCAATAAATAATTAGTCTTGTACACCCTCCATAATTCTGTTGCTTGAAATTTTTCTTTGCAAATGCCTTCTCCAATATACCTTACATGAATTTACTATTCAAGCAATATAATTTCCCAATATATTCTGGCATTTACAGGCAGTAATACTGGCATATATTCTTACAAAACACTTGAGAGAAGCCTTAATACTTCATGAAGGTTGTGAATACAATGTGTACAACTGTGACCAAGGTCTTTACTGACATCTGACGTCACAAGTAATGAGGTGAAAACACATTCATACAATCATAGACTTGTACCTGTCCAAAACTACTATACATTCTGAATTATGTTCTGTTTCAAATATATTGATTTGAGAAAATGCACTGTTTGATAAACAAAAATGATAAACATACATTTCATGCTCCATTCATCATATTATATGCCCAGCCTTTACCCATTGCATAGGCCCTATATATAACTACATTTGTGAACCCGAGTTGATGCTATTATTAGATATCTTTTGTATGTGCACTCAAAACACCCTCATGGTTTGAATAACTTTAAAGCCATTGAAGTGTAGCAGTGCATTCTAGACATTTTCATAGAAAATGGAGACATGCTTTAGTTTTGACATATTTGCGTATGAGCCTGACAGCCTGTTAGGGTGTGTACACGACAGGGTGGGTTGTGTATGCACCAATAACAAAATGTTGTCAGAATATAGAAATTGAATATTTTTCTTCTTCTTTCAGTAATTTAGTATTGTTTTGTTATTCAATATTTGGCTCTTTGTGTGCATGAAATGAATTTAGACATTTAGTGAAAGAGATATGGTGTATACTGATATGCACAAGTTTGAATTGTTCATGGCTATTGTAGGCCTACGTTTACCTACAGGTTGATAATTGATATGTAACTCATGCGTTTTGGGAGTATCCCGAGGAACTCAAACAGAAAAGCAAACAGACCTTGTAAAACTCATGGTACATACTTAGTCTCCTGGTATTGATGTACTCTGTTAAAGAGAAAGAGTGTTCTCTCATTCACTGTGTTAGGGGTGAATTTCAGAAGAGAGTGCATTTATAGTGAATCGAGTGAATTAAGAGTTAAAATTGTGATATTCACTCTTTATTCACTCTTTTAGGGGTGATCTCAGTGATCACTCAAACTCCTTGAGTGATCACTGAGATCACCTCTCAAAGAGTGAATACATTTTTTTTTGGGGGGGGGGGGGGGGTGGGGGTGGGGTACAGTACTCGAGAACATTTAGAACATTTATCATGACGTTAGAGATTTATGGTGTTCTCTTGAAACCATTAAATCATGTGTGTTTACATCAACATGAATACACTGAATACACAGGACCATGGAGTAGAATATTGGAAATTAAAGGTTGCACTCAGTGCTAAAAATGCAATCCAAATTCAAGTCTTATAGAGAGGCAAAATACAAACAGAGAAACAATAGAAAAGGTCTATTCAGATTTATAGAGCCCCATTCTTTTTTGATTACCAAGTTATTGAGAGAGAGGTTGTTTACCATATTTACCCATTTTTGTTAACCCATTCGTGACAGGAATTTTTGAAAGCCTAATTTGATCAGCTTTTATTCTTCAAATTGGCAACACCAACATTTTTATTTTATTGCTACATTTTTCTTATAAAACGTCATGTATCTGAAATGAATATAAATTGACAGAAATTATGATGAGAAGTCAAAAAGTTGCCAATTTGCAGGGGGAAAAGGTGATTTTAAACTTTCTATCACATTGCCAATTTAAGGATTTTAATGCTTATTTTCCTTTAAAGATTTTTCAGCATCAAACAACGAATATTGACGTAACCAAAATGGGTACAGTTTGTGTAGAATTTTTTGCTCTTTCTGCTCATGTATTTGGTATGATTTTTAGGGCTTTGCATCAAAAGATATTAGGCCAAACCACAAAATGTGGACCTCTGTCATGAATGGGTTAATTTGCATAATTTGCACCTCGCTGTAAACTATCAAAGCCAATACAGCACTGTGTAAAATGCTATCACAACTCATCAGCCTTCTAAATTGAATGACGATTTGACACTTCAGTTTTAAGAGTGTTGAGAATTTACCCTATAGATGGAATTCAGATGGAAACTTCTCTAGTTGAAAAAGGTATTATGTTTTTCCTACATTTGCCGAGGTATTGGAATGACATATAACCTTCTTTAGGGTGTTTTCCCCTCAGGTAACCCACTGAGCACAATGTGATTTTGGTATTTATAACACACATATTCTATAGGCCCCACCTCAAGTTGTCTCAGGCTTGGTATTCAACAAGTTAAAGGGAAAGTCCACCCTAGAAGTTTCACTGTTTCAATAAAAGCAGATAAATTTGAACAGCATTTTAAAAACGAAATGAGCAAAATTGGTCAAAGAATAAGAAAATTACACTCATTTACATTTTCTAGTAAATTACTCTCAGCTCTGCAAATTGGCAACACTTTTCTTGGAAGTTACACGTTTTCTCACCCCATAGTCAAAGTATGTTATGTAAAAAGCAATTCTTCTAAACATACATTGATTATGGGGGTTGGAAAATGTTTAACTTCCAAGAAAATTGAGAAAATGTGAAATTTCATTTACAAAGTGAATGGAGAGCTGCTCGCATATGATGTCATCAGTGTTGAGAGTAATCTACTAGAAAATGTAAATGAGTGTAATTTTCTTATTCTTTGACTGGTTTTGCTCATTTCTTTTTTAAAATGCTGTTCAAATTTATCTCCTTTTATTGAAACAGTGAAACTTCTAGGGTGGACTTTCCCTTTAAATGTAGTTAGATGAATTATGTGCTCCTCTCCCCAATGATGCCAACTTGCCAAGGAGGTCCTTATCAAGCTTCATGTTGTTTGAAGCACTATATGACTATACGTAAGGTCATTTTATATTGCGGTAGGCCCTACAAGCTCTTTAAAGTTTTTCAAAGTTGGCACCATTTGATTATGATGGGCTATAATAAAACACTGAATTCAAAACAAGGCCTTTAATCTCACCCACCTTAATCTAACGAAGCAAGTTTGAAAGACCTTACAATTTTGGACAATTCATACCACACTGTAAAATGACCTTACATGGTCAGATAGAGGTTCCAACATATTTAGCTTGACAAAATTGTCCATAGCTCTTTTAAGGTCTTTGAAAGTTGCACCATTAGGCTGAGGTGGGTTTTATTAAAGGCCAAATTGTATGAAAACAGTTCTTCTAAATTTGACAACAGTAGTATACCATCTGTGTTGTCGTGTAGGTTGAGAATGATATCATCTTCAGTGTTAAAAGGTGTAAGTTCTTACCTTGAAGTGATCACAGAGTTAATGCACTTCTACCTATCAAAATAATGTCTACCCTACATTTTAGAAAATACAATCAATGTTTCAGAAATCCCCAGTGGTATTTCAGATTTTGGATGCTAATTAAATTTTCTCATAATTATCTGGACATTCAAATATTTAATCCACTATTAATTTGATAGTCAGTAGTGTAATTGTTTGTTCCATACTATTTTGCATCTTTGTGCATGGGGAACAAGCAATTAAACTATTGGCCATTATGAAAATGTGTGAGCTTTGTAGTTAGGGCAAATGTGATTTATGTTTCATGATATCATTATCTGTTCATTATTTGCTAGCCAAAAACACATCCATAACATAGGGCAGGCAGTAAAGAAAACAATTCTAATCTCCTTTGGAATTTTCTCCTTTGGTACTTCAAAGTGATTCCATCAAAAGTTGCTAGACAACATGTCCAGTACCACAAGCTTTCCATGATAGTAACAAAAAATGTGCCTATGTAACTGTCATTTGCATAATTGGTTTTCCCCTTTAATGTAAGCCCATAAAAGTCAGTCAGTTGGGAAATCTGTTGAATATCCCTCTCTTGTTGTTGCTCATGCAGAACTAAAATGCAAGGTTCTAAATCACAAACATTTAAACATTATGGAGTGTCTTGGAGAGATTTGGTACTTTACTTTGACAATAGAAGTAATTGATAGGTGAAGCCATGCAATTACACTTTTGTTGAATTGGTACTACACAAACAATCAAATTCTAGCCAAACCTCTACATAACTTTTCATAACCCTTACTTTTCTTAACCTTTACATTACCACTTAGTGTCCAAAGATGTATTGTGATATTTCAGTGTACAGTTTTTCAGTTTTGTACTTTTTCCATTGTCAATCGATGCTTATAATGAATTATAAAGACTCCTCAGCTCACTTACCTGAACTTTACAAAGTTTTAGAAGAGCTCTAGCTATACTGTGTTCAAACCATTTCAAGAATCATAAAAATGTTTGACATTTTAAAGCATATTGCAGCATTGAAAGGGTTGAGAAGAGTGCAGATTTTGAAAGGTTTTGTTCAAGGTTATTAAATTGATTCACAGACTTACAGGTGCCTATGGTGGTGATGTCTGGCTCTATTTTGCAATCTCTAGTGTATTGACTGCATAATATTCACCAGTTGTGTGAAGTATTGGGGTAATAGGTGGTCAACATGAATGTAATCCAGAGTAATTGTGTGTTTAATGGGCAGTCATACTTATACCTGGATGAAGGATCTTACTTACCTAGCTGTCCATCCAGGATTTGTCCCTGGATCATCTGTTTCAAGAGGAAAAGAATAAGATACCTTGATAACACATTACTTTCAAGGAATGTAGAACAAAGAATCTGAGATACACACTGTTAGAGGTTTGAGTAATTATTTCATTCCATAGAAAGTCCTTTGTACCATTATAGGTATTTATGATGTTTTGAAAGTTATGATCACTGGGTATACAGATACTTTAATATGGGACCTTCGAAATAGGTAATAGCTGTAGGGCATAATATTCATAGGTCCCACTCTAGTCAAAGCTGAAATTGCTCTCTATGAAAGGTTGTCAACCTTTTTGTCCACATTTTACCGTGAACTTTGGTTTGTTTCACTCTAGTCACAGATTATCCCATGAATCAATACATCTTACTGCTCTTCTCTATGATAGCATTCCATTGAAATAACTCCCTTGACATCTGTATGTACCTATGGACATGATTCTAATTTGTTCCAGTAATGCCTAGTTTACATTTGCTACGGTCATCGTACGATGGATTAGTCTACGATTTTCCTTGCGATTTGAGGGGCATCGTAGGTGGCTACGGGCTACGATGTTTATGTTTACATTATTTTACGTTCATCGTGCGATTTCATGTATTGGGCATCATGGAGGGGCCAAAGACAAAGCCGTACAGAGGCTTTACAGGGTCTATAGGGAGATCGTGCGATTCCCGTAGAGAGGTTGTGCGAAGACCGCAAGGTGAAGGTATCTTTATTCAATTTCTGAGCTAAAAAAAGGGGGGGGGGGGCTCTTTCTATGTACCGTGCTTTTGTTGTTGATTTGATAACACGGACATAATGTTAAGCATACATGTAGGCCTACAAATTATAGAAATATAGAAGTTGGGCATTTCTTGTTGTATATCTGTTGGGCAAACTGTTAATTAATTTGTTGACCAAGTTTAGCACAATAATTGTGCAAACTCTCGATTTTGACCAACTACTGGTCGAAATAGCTGGCCAAAATTTGGACCAAGAATTGATAACAATTTTTGCCCAACTCTTGTTGGTCAAATTTTTTGACCAACTGTTTCGTTTGTTCAGTAGAGTACCAACGTTGGTCCAAAATTAGTTTTATACAATGTTATACAATTTTTATACATATGTTTTGTGATTGGTTGAGATTGAAATGTAGAGAATGCAGGTCCATAAAAGGAATTTAATAATCTGTGTTAATCTTTTTTAAAAGTTGTTTTTGTCATGATTGTATTCGCCAATGGAAAATATTCATTTTTTTTTTTTAGTGAACGATGGACATCCGTCATGGTAGAAATAGATAAACATGGCAGGCTCTATTCGCAGTTTTATACATTGTAATTGGCACCTTCCACCACAAAACAAGAATTATGAGATGCATTACGAGTTTTAAATCAAATAGATATTAGCTTGGACTTGAGCCTTTTATTTTGCCATCCTGGTTTTATGGAGGGGCTTTAAGCTTTTCTAATAAGTAATGTTCCATATAAATTTGAATTTGAAATTTATATGAATTGGATAAAAGACACATTAATATATTCCGCATCGATTATTGCATAAGCATGTCAATTTGTCCAAGTGTGACGCATCTCATCACCTAGACCGTCCTTTCCTGGCGTTCATGTCGGACTTCCTGTTCTTCCAAGATAAACAAGGCCAGCAATCATCGCCTCTTGTTCCCTTCTTCTAATTTGTCTCAACTGCAGTTGAAGCCAGAGAGGTGGTATGAACGGCCTTTTTTACTTCATCGGTGGCGAAAACGGAAAGATTCAAAATTTTTGAAGATGGCCTATATATAGCTATCTGAAAAAAAATAATCACCCCAAGGCAGTCGTACAGAAATGGTAAGGAGACCCTGTGGTTATCGTGCGATGACCCCTTGATATTACGGCTATCGAGAGATAAGCGTGCGGGAACCCTGCAATAGCTGTGCGATGATCGTGCGGATATCATACATGTACGATCCTGCGATTTCTTTACGATGCTTTTTTGCTCCCCTGTTGAAAAAAAAAATCGTATGCTCGCTGCATGATCAGCGCAAGGCCTCCGCATGATGATGCGCTGATCGTACGATGCTACCTATGATGTGTTTAAGGCTACGATCCTACTTTATGTATAACTCCGCGCTAAACAAAATCGTAGAGGCTACGGAGAATCCGTACGAAAAAATTACGATCGTCGTATGCAACCCCAGGGAGATTGTGCGATAAGAGGGATACGATCAGTTTACGGTCACCCTATGATGACCGTAGACCAAAACTAGTAAACTAGGCATAATCAAAGCAAAAACAGAGTCACGAGACAGGTTGTCAACCTTTTCTTAAATAGTTTTATTGTGAATGTTTATTTGTTTCACTCTCAGTTAGAAAGTACTCTCATGACATGATAATACTGTAATCAAAACATGATATTCTTCTTTATGACAGCATGCCCATGAATTTGAAAAAAAAAATAATCGCTTCATTAGCAAAAGCGGATCTAGGTATGGACCCAGTTCTAGTGGCTAAAGCAAAAAGCATTTCCTATGGAAGGTTGTCAACCTTTTCTTAAACCATTGTACTTTTTATGTTTTGCCTTGCACTTTCAGTAATATTCTTATGATAATACTGTCATCAAAACATAATGATTTATGATGGCATGCATGCCCTTAAATTTGAAAGAAAATGATCCCTCATTAGCAAAGGCGGATCTAGTTATGGACACGATTCTAGTAGTAGTTAAAGTAAAAACATTCTCTATGACAGGTTGTCAACATTTTTATAAACCATTCTGCTCTCAGTGTTTTGTGTTTCACTCTCAGTCATATTCTCATGATAATACTGCCATCAAACTTGATATTTAATTCAAGGGCATGCTATCATAAAGAGGGATATCATCAAACATGATATTCCTCTATATGATAGCATGCCCTTGAATTTGAAATACCCCCCCCCCCCCCCCCACATTCTTACCAGAAGTGTAGCACCACAATGATGAGACGTATACACTCTTAAGAAAAATCACTGGGTTGGTTGAAATATGAACCAAACAACTGATGGTTAAAACAAATTTGTATCATGGGTTTTTTTTTTAACCAACAGTTGGTCGGTTCATGTAGGAACTAACCTAATGATTTTTAACAAACTGTTTTAAGAGTGTATATAACGGAGGAGAGAGGACTAGAAGACATGAGGCTGAAATATGAAATGTGAATGAGATGCATATCAATGATTATGGAAAGCAAAGTGTAAAAGTATTTAATAGAAAAATACAAATAACAACTGATACAAAATATAACTCTTACTCTGGTCTTTGTACTGGCTTCTCATGTTGACACTGTTTGGTGACAGAACTTTGAACTTTTATGAGCTGACCAATTTATGAGCCTGACTGATAGTTAATGAATGTCCAAATTAAAAGGCCCAGCATTTGTCAATGAAAACATCTCAGCTGTGTCCAGGTAGTTATCAGATTTTATGTACCATAGGTCACCTGTGATTTTAAGCCTTACACCTCTTAGCAAGACTTTGATACACAGTAATTAGCCAGTTTTATGTTTTCCTGTGCATATAAAATCAAGTTTCAGTTCATTAAGCCAATTGCAGTGCACTTGATATCATGGCAATTCAAGTTGATAATGAGTGATAAACCCTGTTTTTTGTCTGACAAAGCCATCTTATTTACAGATTTAGCAGAACAATGAGCTTGCGTTTCGCTTTGAATGCCAATTTTACTTCCCAATCCTATATAACTGAATACATGGCTCAACACAGCTCATTTCAACTAGGTACACCACACCGACCCTCATTTCTTTATTCCTAATGCCTAAATGTACGAGTGAAGAGTTTTAGGCATAAACAGATAAATGCCATTTTTGAAAATTTTAAAGTAAGGTCACCACCACCACATAGCACAAAATAATACCTTTCAAATGATATGGGTCATGAAATATAAGGTGTACTGTTGAAGTTATGGTCAAGAGTAGCACATAATTTCTTAGTATTTTCTTTATTTTTCTTGATCTTTGATTGCAAATATCTCAATTTGACAAAAATGAATATATCTGTTCTTGTATTCAAAACTCTTCAAGTAATTAATCAGTTGCCTCCAGGAACCAGTTGTTCCCTGGTTGCTGTATGAGATTGAGAGAATTCAGCAGTCAGCGGATTAACTTAGGCTGTATGTTCATTAACCCTGGTATTATTTTGCAGACCTAATAGAAAAACAAAAACAAAAACAAAAACAAACAATAAATTCTTGTGGAACTCCTCTTTGTCATCAAATTAGTTGTGCTTGTATCGTCTCAAAATGGGGAAGTCTGAAATTGGCAGATACCTTGGACTTGCCCTGATACAGTGACAAAGAAGGGGGATTGGAAAGAAAAAAGTCATATCAAGTATTAAAGCTTGCCCCTAATTATTTTTGTCTGTTTTTTTTATACTTTAGTGAGAGAGTAGCATAATACTCACATTTCAAATCTTCTGAAACAATTTGAAGATTTTGTTTGCAAAAGCAGTTAAATCCATTTTTGTCAAATTGAGATATTTGCAATTAAAGATCAAGAAAAATAAAGAGAATCATAAGAAAATTTATACTACTTTTGACCATAACTTTAAAGATATACCTTTACATTATGTAATGAGTAATATATCATTTGAAAGGTATTATTTTGTACTATATGACAGTGAACTTACCTTAAAATTGTAAAAAAAAAAAAAAAGGCGTTTATCGGTTTTTGCTAACAAGCTCTTGGATTATACTCTAATCAGAAATTTATCCATGAAGAATATATAGCTTTGCATAATGACAAATAAGATGGATCTCTATACATGCAATGATACTTCCTGATCCATCTGTCTGATCATTTGCAGACCTGTCATTGTTCAATTCCAACCAAACTGTTGACTCTTGTTTGCCAATGATATACCAACGGCTAAAACTACCCACTCTCTGCCCTTCAGTAGCGCAACTTGTCATTGTCAATGCAAAACTCTGCTACACTCTCATTGTAAATTGAAAATATAACAAATAAGGTCAGCGTTAAAGGTTTCTTTTCATTATATTGTTTTGATTGGGGTTGAATTTATTTGACTCCTGACTCAACTGAAATTGTGGGTGGCAGATGACCGCTACTGACAATCGTTTTCAGTTTGTAATTCATTCATAATTCTAATAGGGCTGTTTTAGTATCTGATCCAGTAGAAAAGTAATCTCCTTGACAAATTGCTTTGAGTGGGGCTCTTTCACACTGTCACTGTAATTTGGAAATATAACAATTCAATTTTAAAGAGGTAGATGATGATCAATTTTTCTTTTGTTTGGGGTTGAATTTATTTAGATCCTCACTCAACAAAAATGTGGGTGATGAATGACAATTATTCACAAGTTCATGATTCATTCATAAAAAGATTCATAATTCATCAAATGAATGGGTTATAATAGGTCACTGTGTTTTGGATTTACCACTACCACTTTGCTTTGTCATTTACATTAAGTGATTTCTGTATTTTTGAAGGGGGTGGGGTAGTATTATCTAGGTGAATAGGTATTCAAATTTCTTTCACCAAACATGTGAACACTCTTGATCAAAGATGAAAGATCATTGTACATAGGGTGTTCATTGTGTACATTGTGTGTTTGATCTGAATTCATTGCTGTACTTGTTTGAAGAAATGATCTTTAATCATGGAAATGGTCCATGATATTATTATTGGTTCTCAGTATTACTGCAATTTCCAATGAAACTGACAAAGAATAGTCAATGTCTGATCATGAAAAGTCAATAATCTCAACTTCTTTCTCATTTCCACTGTAATATGTTCATGTTTGTTTCTGCTGATAAAGTATATGACATATAACTGTTATGTCATAATTTTCAGTGACATTTATTGCTTTTTATATAAAAATATTGATTTCCAAATAAAACTTTCATGGCTGTAAAGCTGATACAAGTTTTTAAAAGCTTATTTTAGGTAGGTTTCTGTGCTTTATTTGCTAATACCTGGTAGGTAGGGGAGATTTAGACATTTTATACATTATATAAACTAGAGCCTTCTAGCTTGTACATGATACACATCATGTCGGCTCAAAGTCCACTTGCTTGAAAGTATGCAATGTGTGTACAGAATTGTAATATAGATGAGGCAAAAATGGTTAGAAGAGCAAAATGAATAATGAAATGGAATTAATAAAAAAAATCCTAATAATGAATTTCAAAGATGGCAGTAGAAAAAAAAATTCCTGGAATTAGAAATTTACCAAGCGACTTCAGTGTTAGGCATCAACTACAACAATGAGAAGCTGAAGAGTTGTTCTTGAATAATGGGTTTTCTGGGTCATTGTGTTTTTCTTTTAAGGAAGATTTTCACTAGATCTAGTTTTCTTGGAAATTGTACTTTGCATGGTTGGAAAAGTATTAAAGCCAAAAGAGTTGAATGAGCAAGTCCAAGCTAATTGTCCTATATTTTATGGGCCAAATCTAAGCTCATTGTTATTTCTGATGATTACATTAAGACAATCACCCAGCTGTACCTGCAAGCTTTATGAAAATAATGACACATTTGTTGTCAAGATTATGTTTATAACACTATGGTAATGTAATGTACATGTGTGGGCATCAAAATGCCAGAATGCTTTGTACTTGCCCAACTACTTGCTTATATACACCTTTAATATATCTCCAAGCTTATGTACATGCCTCCCAAAATTTACATTAGGGATCTTATATCTGTGATATCCTGATCCAGTTATGATAGGAAGGATCCTTTTAGGATATTGGGTCAGTTCTTGGCGAATCTCCTGCTGACTTAGCCCCACTTATCATGCTGGGAGTAACCCTTCTGGCAGATCACTAGTCATCAACATGGCTGCAACTATTCCAGATGGCAATGATTCCTTTAAAGCTAAACTTGATCTTGGATGAATAGCTTGCAGTAATTCTGGATTGTGTAATTCTTATGATGCACTCTGTGGGCTGTTAATAGACAAGCAACATATAAAGCAACAAATTCCTCTCAGATCAGTAGAATGAAGCATGGGCACAACTAAATGTATTCCAGATCGTGTTTTACTTTAACAAATCTTTCAATTTTAGCAATTGAATGGTACGTATTGGTAGACACAGGCTTTGATGGATTATCACTTATGTATCATCCAGTAGAATGATGTTTTAGACCAGAAATGTGAACACCTTCACAATTGTTTGCTGACCGATCAGTATTCTTCAGCATGCTCTTAAGTGCAAGTGCAATGTACATGGATATAATTGCTTGCCCAATGGCAAACTATCGTCTCCCACCATCTGTTTGAAATTATTGTGTTAAAGGTTTAAACATTTTTGGGAGGCTCTCAGAAACTGTTTGTTAGATTTCTTTAGATTTAGAATTCGTTAGATTTCTTTGCTTTTAGTTGCTCAGTAGCAAGATGGTAAAGCTAAGATGCTATTAAATTTTTTTTCCTCAAGTTGAGTATTAAAAAATGAAAAGTGAAAACTATTTTTGATTTCGTGTCAGTGATGTAAAGTCCCAAAGACCTGCATACATGTAAAAACAATGCAAGTTTTGTTTCTTAATGTGACAAGTGTATTGCCTCTTGGGCTGTGACAGGAGCGGTCAAGGTGCAGGGGTCTAGTATAAGGCAGAGTGTATACATTGTGTTCATTTCAGATATTTACACTAAGATGAACCAGAAATTTCATGAATGTAATAATCACATGATCTCACTTACATTTTATTCAAAGTGGATAATGTGATTCTGTAATTGATCACTTTCATCCTAATATTATTTCTGCTACCAAAACTGTACATTAGCTTTAAAATTGTAATGCCGCACCCTGCCACCTTATACATCTATTAAACTTGAACAAAGATGAAATCCTGCAGGGGGGAAGTTTGTGGATTTTCTGGAGAACGAGTCTGCTCGTCTAGCCAAAGGCTCAGCAAGAGGGATAACCATGGGAGGCACATTGTGCACCATTAATTCTCTGAAATTGCGTGATAATATTCGCAGGTCTTTGACCTCCTTGGTATTAGGACTTGCTCATACCGTATGTGTAGATTGGGTCGTGAACTCTCAATGAGAGTGGAATGTTGGAGGAAATTGCGAAAAAACAAGCGCTTTTGCACAATTGTTTACTGTTTGCTGTCTGCAGTGTATAGGACTGAACAATGTGCAAGAGGGAACTTATTCTGAGGGTTTGTATGCACATACACAAACACTGCAGTCTCTTTAGAAAGAATAGTTAGGCTCTAAAAATGTTGCAAACTAACAAGCTTTCATTGTGGTGAAAAATACATATGACAAAAGAAGGAGAGTGTTATAAAGCAAGGGAGTTATGGGAAGAGAGAAAACGTGAAAAAGAAAATTTGGAAGAGAGAGAGAGCGTGGGGGGGAGGGGTAAAGGGGATCATGACAATGATGAAAGGGAGAGAGAGAGAGAGAGAGAGAATGTCAGAGAAGAGAAGAAAAAGAGAAGAAGAAGAATGATCAAGGATAGGAGAAGAAGCAGGAAACGAAAGAGGGGATGCCCTTTTTAAAAAGTACTCTGGGTACCCATGGTAAAAACTGTGATGCTACATGTTCAAATTACTATGGTTGTTGTATGGGCACCATGTTACTTTTACAAGGGTGGGGAGGTAAAGACAGGGAAGACAGTGCTTTTGCTAATATTTCCCATTTTGTGAACAGTAAATTCTGCGTTTTCTGTTTATTCTGACTTTATAATTTTTTTAACCAATACTGCTTTCATTTTAGTTTTCAGACCTCTCTTTTCATCTTTCCATTGCTATTACTCTAGTGTCACTTCATCATAGACCCATTATTGTAGTTTAATACATAACTATTAAGATTATGTCAGTAATAATTCTCAAGATTATTTGATAAAATGCCTCCATCCAGAAATCAAAATCAAATGGCTTTTTCCTGGATCCTTTATCATTGCTAATAATAATTCACTTTTCATTTTCTTTTTACAGGATGAAGAAGGAGGAGATGAAGGAGAAAAACAAGAAGCAAATGGTGCTAGTCATAATGGAAACGATCATGCGGTAAGCCATATTATACTCGTACAGTGATATCCAGGCTGTTCTTACATTAAAAAATAGTGACTTATGTTTAAAAACTTATTGACAAGTACATATAGGCCTACTGCTGGGCTTGATACTAACACTGCCATCCAATGACATAAAGAAGCAATTCAGATTTTTTTTTTTCAAAATTGACATTTTTCTTGATTTTGGTTGCTTTTTATGCTCTACATGATGATGAAGAAATCAATGTCACATGTCCCCAATTTCCGTAAAATGGAGATAACGAACAGAAGCAGCTCCATAGATGTCCACATAAAGCAGTGACATGTTTTCTTCATTTACTAACTCATTCTACAGAGTTGCTTCCTTTTGTCATTGGTCTGGAGACTCCGGACCCTCAAAATCTAAAAAGATTTGTATAGAGCTGAAAGGAAGCAGACCCAAAAAATTTCACTCAGGACCCCCCCCCCACCCCTTTCAAGATATGTTAGTGGGGAGCCCTACATAATACTGTATTGCAATTACTCAGGGAGATGTATATATTCCATCTGAGAAAGAGAGAGAGAGAGAGGGGGGGGGGGGTGGGAGAGTAGAATTAAGAGTGAGGGAGTTTATAGGAGCAGGGGAATTTCGAAGATAATGTTTTTAAGACCTTAGCATGGGAAAAGGGAGAGAAAATAAAATGGCTTGAAATACCATTTGAAAAGAGAATATCACATAGCAGATTGCGAAATTGAGAGACTGAGATCACTGCAGTGGAGAACTGGAGGGGGACAGGTAAGCAGAAACACGCTTAAGATGAAATACAGACTGCATGTAGTACTTTAATATCCAGAGCTGATAGCAGAAGGGACATGGTCATAAAAACCTTCACTCTTAAATCATTCTGGTGCATGTGGACTGAGCTATGAAGATTTGGAATAAAGATTACATGAAGTCTTCTCTAATGGTATCTGACAGTCACTGATAAATAGTCTAACAAGTCTGACTCTGTGAGTTCTTAATTATCCTCAAGAGTTGTGGTATGTAACAAAATGGTTGCTAAAGTGTTAACATTAAACATCTTATTTTCAAACTGTAAAAAGTTGAAAACTTGCTACATCTTAACTCATTGAACATTGAGTCCAATTTAACTCAGGCAAGGGTCTATGTATGGAAAATGTGTCTTATACTAAAATCAAATCGTGCTAAAAACACAGAAAAATATTATTTTGCAACTTTCTGCTGTAAGTACAGACAGTCATTGGTCTGTAAAGCAGAATTATCAGTGAGATTAAACCATTACAAGAGAACTTCATCCATACTTCTTGTGTAGAAGCATTAAGAGCTAGAAGAAGATGGGTCCGTCTGATTGTAAAATGACACTACTGTAATGTAACGTTGTACCTCTAATGGAGCAGGAATAATTTTATCTAAAATTTTATTTTCTTCACTGAAAAGGCAGAACCAGTACATTAGGCATGTTAGGATAGAGAACCAGTGATATACCCCTTCAGGATAACAAAACATTTTTAAAAATGTTTTACTTTATACGGTACAATAACACCTTCATTTTTATTTCTTGCATTAATTGACAGTTATTAGAAGTACCTAGAAGTAATTTTTTTAATGGTATAATACAATGTGATTAGTTCAGGCCATAACCCGAAAGTGACTATTTAATGGTATTTTTGGAAAGAAATGAGAAAAGGATTAAACCAGAACAAGAAAACTCCGTCCAAACTTCTTATGTAGAAATAGAGGCATTGAGTGCATACATGAAGATGGGTCTATCGAATTGTAAAATGACACTCTGGGATTCCAGAGATACTTTGCTTCTGGCCCACTTTAGTCTACCATTCTAAACCCATTTAATCCAGCTCAAGTATGAATTATAATAAAACGTTCATAATTATGTGACATGTCCTTTGGAAAAAGAATTATATAGAAAAGCTAAGCAACAAACTGGTACTAATCAACTACCACTCTTAAAAGCTTGGATGTGACATACAGAGACACTCTAATATTCAAGGTTTGTATGACGTAGTTCTCATTGTAGTTCAAGATAGTTACAATATTGAACTACAGAATATTTTGTAGGAGATATGGATTATCAAATTTAATTCTTACTGATTCACGTATCGATAGATAGGTCTGCGAAGAAGTATTGGGATACATGCATGGGAAAAACTGAACAATAAGTGGAGAGTTTTTTAAAAGCTTTAGAAAGATTAAGATAAGTTCTGTTCAATTAGTTACAAAATGCATGATAATTTTCTCTAGGAAATATCATTTTTTTATTTTATATGCACAAAAATATTTCCCTTGAAGCAAAAAGCTATATTTTTACATTGGTTGAACCAAAGTGAGTAAGGTCTAGCAGATGATGTAGAAACCAATGGTCTCTGCTGCTGTCATTGTCATCATGCATCTGTTTCTAACGAAGGGGGTTACGAGCCGACAGACTAGATATGATGGCTGCAAAGTTCAAATAGTTGACAGTTAAATGCCTGAACTAAATTAGATTGGCTTCGGGGGCGTGCTAATTTGGGAAGTCCTGTCAAAACGGCAGGGAATGGTGATAAAAGAGCGTCCTAACCTGGAAATCAAAACTTACTTTCAAGATGTTTTTGTAAAGTATCTATAGATGTCACTTTTTTCTTTTTCCTTTTATTCTGTGATACAAATCTGTGCTTTGCAGAAGGCCCGATATAATTTTCGTTATCAGATTTTAGGACAGGAGGTGGGGGGGGGGGGGGGGGGGGGGGGAGGGAGAGAAAGGGATGACCTGGGAAAGAAGGAACATCTGGACTGTATAGAGGTAAAAAGGAGGAGGGGGTCAAGGAGAGGAGAGGGAGAGAGAGAGAGAGAGAGAGAGAAGGAGAGAAAGAGAGAGAGAGAGAGAGAGTTAAGCGAAGTGTCTTCTAGGTATACATTGCCAATGAATGTACATATTTTTTGTTGTGAGAAGACTTTGAAATGATTATTCCGATTCTAAAATTGTGCGTTGACGGTTCATCATTGTAAATTGGGCATAGACACGTCATGATTGTAAATCCTAATGACAACAGAAAGATGCCGTGGTTAAAGACTCTTGACTGGAGACGCGACAATTGGGGGTTCGATCCCTGGCACAACACTTATGCCCTTGAGCAAGGCATTTTATCTACATTGCTCTTTTATCATAACATCAAATAAATTAACGTGCTATAGGTAATACCAACGTGTACATGTGCGGGAAAAAAAAATAATCAAAATAGTATCAGTCTGTTTGTCAGTTTTTTATGATTGTGTAAGATTATTTTTTCTAAATCTTTAGTGCTTTCATATTTCTGTGCCAAAAGAATTCTATTCATTATCAGACTTCTTCTCACATAGAACATTTCTCAACCTTTTCCTCACTTTGACAAAGGAATTGTTTGCCTTTAATTCTGATGTCAGTAGCTTGTCAATCTGCAAACATCTCATGTTGATAAATGTTATGTTCCTTTGCTGATAACCATTGGATACCAGTGATACCAGGCCATAGGGGCAGTACTCCTGCTGGGTGCTTGAATAACACTGTATTTACACACACAAGCTTTGTCATCTTTACGACGTATAACTATATGATTCACCAACTATGGTATAGTTGTACGAGCATTCACACGATCTCGCCACACTAACTTTTAAAAAATTGTTCATGAAATCTGTTGCCTGTTTTGATTGCTCAAGAGCTGGTACAGAATGATATGGGAGTATCTCCATTCACACACAAGTTACGTACAGGTATACGATACGGTACCCGAAACACCATACACTTATACGAAGTATAGTTAGACAGCATACAGTGGTACATGCATTCACACACACATTTTTTCACTCACATGTATGCATTGTATACCTATACGAGTCTCTTATATGATGTGTGAATGGGGGTCAGAATTCAAAGTTGAGCTACTATGGAGGCGAAGATGACACTTTCTGTTATTTATTTGAGGGAAGTTTGATGAAGTGAGAATGATTGTGATGGAATCCTTTACATTCTTGAGTATAAGGTCATTAGAAGTATTTAGTAGATGATTCTGTGTTCTGAAGGGGTGGGGGTGGCCAGGGACAGGGAAAGGAGGAGGAGCAAGGGAGATTGATTAAAAAATGTAGTAGGGTGTTTTTGGGAATGCACTCAGGACGGTGGATTGAAGTTGTTGTTTTTTATACGTTGAATGCAGTAAATGTTTCTGCTATTTCTTGTTTGATTCACAAAAAGGGAGGGGGGGGGGTATTGAGAGAGAGAGAGAGAGAGAGAGAAAGAGAGGGAGGGAGATGTAGGGAGAGAAAATGGAGATTGAAGGAGAAAAGGATGGAGTAGAGGGAGGAGGAGGGGTGCAAATGATGTCAAAAAGAAATTATGTGAGATAATGTCTGCAGTCTGCAGTCTGTCACTGGTTTACAAATTGTGATTTCAGTGCATATACAGTACTTAGCATTTTTGAAAATGTCATTTGAAGTATTACAGGATAAGGTTTATTCTTTTAGATTATGCCAGCCATGATATCCGAACTTACATTTTTATTTTACTTACCAAAACATTATCAATGCAATTTTAAAGGTATTTTGGGAAAAAGAGGACAAAGTTCTTCTAAGTTCAAACTTGCTTGCTTGTTTGCACATGAGAAGGATATTGATCTGGGCAAGTATGTACATTGTTTTGCCTGACACTACACTTTTCAAAAGCTATATACAGTAGCATGAATATTACCTTTCTTCCATGTTCTTTCATCGGATAATAATGTGAGTTGACAAATTGAAAACACTGCGGCAGCCAATTATTTCCACCATGCGTGTTTTTATTGAAACCCCCTTTGACCCAGATTGACATTCTTTAAACCAAAGTTTTGACATAGGCTGGTTCAATGAAAAGTTAAGGTGCTATTTTCCCTCTTCAAGACATTGGTTAACATTGTTATGATTTTAAAAAATCTCATTTTGTTACTTGAAAATGGGATAAACATTAGGGTTATAGTGTAAAAATACCAGTCTGAAATTTTCAGAGTATAATATCCACGGGAAGTATTTTTAAATATTAGAAATGTGAACCAATGTTTGAAAAATATACGAGGGTCGGTTGCACAGACCAAATGTAAGGAGTGCGCATGCGCGCATGACTCAATGGACCGCACTGTGTGTATAGACGTATCATGTGGCAGAAGGCAGCTAACAGTATTTTTTAATTTGTGCAAACGGTCCTCTTAGTTCATTGTCTCTCGAGACGAAAGCTAATAAAATCGCGGTTTGCGTCTAACTTACAGCTTTTCATTCCAAATTATGGTTGGTTTCAGGGTTTTTGAGTACAATTGAATTGAATTGAATTGAATTTATTCAAACCAGTCAAAAAAAAAAAAAATACAAATACAAATACAATACAAGTACTTATACACATTTTTCATCTTAATTTGAGAATTTTTTGAATGAGCTGCTCACAAAGTTAGCCAATGCCTTTAACATTTTGATATTATGGAAATATCATGGTCAATGATAAAATTAAATGCTTTAAATGTTGTTGTAGAATCATTCTCATAGAATAGATGAAGTGAGACAGATTAAGGGAACCACTTGTCATTTTGATACTAGTATTATAAAAAAAAGTATGGTATATGAATTAATTTCTGATTTGACTGGGTATGATGGGGGGGGGGGGGGGGAAGAGTGCATGAATGAATGAATGAATAAATGAATAAATGAATATTGGCAAGAACAGTAATCATAACCATTATGCGACACACAGGAGTAAGAAATTCCTTATATCCTTTGAAAACAAGCTGCATGTATGATGTTTCTGACCTCGCAGGCTACTGGTACCCCCTCCACCCCATGCAATTTTAAGGTATAGTTGTAGTGGCAGAAAAAGACCCATAAAGAAGGCAAATCCATACTGTTGGCTGTGCTGTATGTGTTCTGGATGCGTCTTTCTGTGACTCTTAGTATTGTTGAGCTACTGTAAAATTCTGTGTACTGTAAAGCACACTTTCTTTCCCCTCCAATATATCTAAAAAGTCGAGATGCGCCTTATACACAGGAATGAGGAGAATTCCATGCGGTGGCCCTGAAGTACGCTCAACAACAGGTTATGTGCGATGTGAATTTCGCATCCCAGGTCCTGAATTTCGCATCGCGGGTCGTGAATTTCACGATGCGAAATTTGTGACCTCGGATGCGAAATTCACGACCCGCGATGCAAAATTCGGGACCCGCGGCGCGACATTTGCATCCCAGTCGTGAAATTCAGGACCCCTTGGCGCGAACTTTGCATCCCAGTCGTGAAATTCACGTCCCGTGGCGCAAAATTCAGGACCTGGGATGCGAAGTTCACGACCCGCGATGCGAAATTCAGGACCTGGGATGCAAAATTCACGTTGCACATGACCTGTTGTCGAGCGTACTTCAGGGTCACCATAATTCCACCCTCGTAAGTGCAACGAAAGGTGGATTATACTAGAAGAAACACTCTCTATATAATAGAAATAACATTCTGTTTTATTGGCAGTTAGTAAAACAAATAATTTACTAAGCAAAATGATGTGTTTGTTTGTACCCTCTTGAAGATGCATTGCTCATTGCCCTTGACTATTCCCTCAAGTCACATTGGTTAGAATGCCTGCGTTGGACATTCTTACATTCATATTCACTGACGAGTGTGCTTTCCCGGATGGACAGACCCACATTTTAGAGCTGGACATATTTTTTTTTTTCATTTTGATTTATTTCCTGGCACTGCTTCCTTTGAAAATGATTCTGTGTATCAATTCCATAAATAGTTTGTGGAATTGATTACTGAAGCACTGAAACTAAAAGGTACCATTTCCTCATCTCCCTTTTCAGCTTTGAAATCTTGAAAGGTAATGTAAGTGACTATACTCTCACTTTTCCAAGAAAAATGAAAACAAAGTTTCCAAAGGTATTTATTTCTCCTTTGCGCCTTTATATATTTGGAAACTAATAATGAGTGTCATGTTGCACATTAAATTCTTGCTTTTGACATGTGAATAATATAATATAACCCCTCCTCTCGCTTTTCAGCTTTGAAATTTTGAAAGGTATTGTAAGAAAATATTCTCACTTTGCCAAGAAAACTGAAAACAAAGCTTTGAAAGGTTTTTCTTTTTCCTTCTGGATTTGGAAAATTTTGATATTTGGAATCTAATGATGGGCATCATGATGCACATAACTTTCTTGCTTTTGAAACGTGATTAATATGACACTAAGATAGTGCAGAAAATCTGTTATGAATTCTTAAGATTCGAAGTTGGATGACTTTATACGTTGAAATAAAAACGAGAAAATCCTTCCAAGAGCGAGTAGTTAATGAAAAGGCATAAAATAAAGTTTTGGTCCGTTTAATTATCGAAATCGGTAGTTTCTACTGAAAAGAGATTTCAAAGTTGGTGGGTGGTTAAATTTGATGAAAAGTGGTAGAGTTGGTAACTCTGTGTACAATTCCTTTAGATCATATTGGTAAGAATGCCCCTTGCAGTATGTTGTATTCCTGTTATCACATTAAAGTGATTACACAATGGTAAACAAAATTTTGATATATGATCGAGAATAGAATTCTAAGAAGAATAACATTAAAAATATGATGATTTTCAATCGAAATCGGTGCAGTTTGGCTAATTTTCCCATAAAAAGTTATGAGCTGACCAAAAAATTTGAGTATGAGGTATGACGTAAAAGTGGGTACCCAGCTTCGCGCATTGCATTTGTGCTGCGCGCTAGACTGTACAATATGTATTATACCTTGCGCGCATTTTGCTAGAAATGCGCGACAAGGTACCCACTTTGACGTCAAAATGACGTCAAAGTGGGTACCCAGTTGAAACTGGGTCACAGCTGAGGGGTCAAAAATATCCTGAAATCTTACCACATTTGGGGGTTTCCTTGGCAACACGACTTTTTAAAAAACTTTAGGCAGGTGATTTTCTGCTGATGAAATCATGCTCTTTTAAATGAACTAACATTGTTTCAGCATTGGGTACCCCCTTTAATATCTCTACGATGCAGGAGTATACTTACAGAATTCCTGTACATTGCACATTCCAGCACTGCCATTGATGGACGAGCAGGCTTTCTCAGAATGATGCATTCCTCTTCCACTGACAGAGAGAGGTGGTATTAGGCTGTCTTCCGAAAGCTGAAAAATAGTGCCATGATTGGATTGAAGCCTGACAGGCAATCTGATTGGTCTAATCTCATAAACATGGTGGCATTGTATGTTGTAAGATTTGGAAGGGGGGGGGGGGGCATAGGGGCAGACTGGTCATAGGGACTTTAGGGAGTTTTTCCCCATGGGTCACTTGATATTTTGGCTTGATAATGTTTTGATTCGTTGTGAGGGTGGGTTGCGTAGAAGCAGTTGTTTGCTTGAATTGAAGATAAAATTTAAAAAATTTGATCCATAAAATCCTATCAGAGGCTTTATGTTCATTTTTTACCAGTTGAGAGAAATATTACTTTATTCATGCATGTCCAGCTGGTAAATCTTAAAAGCTTTTATGTTGTAGCTGAAGGATACAGAGTATACATAGGATTACTCGCAAAATGGCCAGCATTATTCTTATGTTTTGTGTGATAGGAATTAAGAAGACCTTAAGAATTTTTTTGAAAGCTGTATATCCTTTCTATCTGTGGACAGTCTAGCAATAACAGAGAAGAAGCTGAGGATGAATTGATAGCCCTTGGGTATATCCAACAGCTAAATTTGCATTTTTAACAGTCTGTGCTCCAGTTGGTAGACTGTTAGTTAAGATGATCTCCTTAAGACATCATATAGATGCTTACATAAGATATTCGTATCTTTCCCCTTCCTCGCTCTTCCCAACTTTCTATCAATCTTTCTTTTTCATAATTAAATAGCAAGAAAGGTTTATAAAATGCATGTAGAAACATAAGACACAATGTTGCATTGTGGATAATGCCATTTGAAGCATTCTAAAGTTTGTTCTGAAGTCCCTCATCCTTCTTTTTCAACACGGCTGCTGTGATTAGCTTACAATTCAATAAACAAAACTCTGTGGGCAGGGGAAAATCAACAACAGTTAGATAGCCATTCCTGTAGATCTACACTGCCCACTGCAATGCCCTTGATGTGTCTCTCAGCACTGCCCAGCATGCAAGCATATAGGTGGGGCTGTATAAGCTGACCTTACAGAGAGAATCTTATCTGGGTCAATTTATCTTTTGTTATGACACCTAATAATTCACTTGATGCTGGACCACAAATGGTGTCTTAACTTGACACTGAAGATGCATTTAGTATCCCCAAGTTGGGATGGTATGCCAGCAAATGTGTAGAAACCGTATGCTAACTTATGAAGATGTGAAACTGTTGGTGGAAAAATTTACACAAGTTATTAATAATTATCTTGAATTATGTCATTATGTCATTTTTCAGATTCCTCTGTTTGGAGCGAGAAGGGCGTTAACTCATATCATTTACAGACTTACACTCTTCTGGCTCCAAACAGGCGATATTAACCTTTAAAAAATTTTACGTACACCTCTGGATGCAATATTAGACAAATCTCCCTAATTGTACAAGGGTAGTAAATAACATATGTAAACAATCTGCATTGAATATTAGAGCAATTGTACATTGATTTTAGGGTAACTACATATATTATACCTCTTTACCACAAAACATAATGGTGCCAGTAACCTTTTTGCGGTGACAACCCACTTCACCGAAAATAGCAAATTGTAATCTATAATATCACACCGCTCTAACCAATTCCTGCGCCAGAAGGAAGTTTAAGAAAGTATTAAAGAGCAGCGGGACCTCCGGAAACGAGGACTAAACATTCCAAAGGAGACATAATTATTTTATATACCGATAGCGCATTATTCATGATGAAGGAAAATACAATAAAGAGAAAAGTCGGCCTCGCGGGCCTTCGGTATCACGGGCCTTCGGTCAAGTGGGCGGACCCCCCTTTTTGCTGTGTTTCTTTTTTTCCATGGCAATATTACTTTCAACTTCTAAATTTGAGAGGGAAAAATGTTAAATTGTCTTATACTCATAAATATCTATCTTAATTTGTAGACACAATGATTGTTGTTGAGTTTACATACAAGGGATCTGGCCATATGCTAATGAACATTTGGCATTGTACTTTGTATTGGTTTACACATATGTTTTTGGGCCAGCTGAACATTGATGTGCTTCCTATGTGTGTTGAAACATTAGAATACTGTGCCAGACAGGGGGCTCTGTGGGGTTTAACACATAGGCAAATGCCACCTATCATGTTATACCTCTATAATGTTATACCTCAATCATGTTAAAGGCACTGCTGCCCTTGAGCATGTACTTTACATTTTTACTTCACCCAGATGAGGAATGGCTAATACAGATTAAAGACATTGGTTAACATTGTTATGATTTAAAAAATCTTGTTTTGTTACTTGAAAATGGGATAAACATAAGGGTTATAGTGTAAAAATGCCAGTCTAAAAGTTTCAAAGTATAATATCCACAGGAAGTATTTTCAAATATCAAAAATGTGAACCAATGTTTGAAAATATAGGAGGGTCGGTTGCACAGAATAGACGTAAGGAGTGCGCATGCGCGTATGACTCGCCTTACCGTACTGTGTGTATTGGCGTATCACGCTGCGGGAGGCACATAACGGCATTTTCAAATTCAAGCAAAGTGGTCCTCTTAGTGATTGTCTCGTGAGACGAAGGATAGTAAAATCGCCGTTTGCGTCTAACTTACACTTTTTCATTCCAAATTATGGTTGGTTTCAGGGTTTTTGAGTACAAATACAAGTACTCATACACATGTTTCATCTTAGTTTGAGAATTTTTTAAATCAGCTACTCACAAAGTTAGCCAATGCCTTTAACCTGTTGCATACTGGTACTGGGTGACCCCTGTATTACGTCCATGGGGATTGCAGAATTCAGTATTCAATGGGTTTATGTCTTGTAGAAGGACAATTGCAGGGATGGCACTCAATTGAAAAACCCACTGATTGACAGTTTGCACTCTCAGAATGGTTGGTTAAAAAAAATCATTAGGTTGGTTAAAAAATGTATGTAAAACACATGGAGACTTTTTTAAACGAACAGCTGGTTGGTTCATATTTCAGCCAACCTTATGATTTTAACCAGCTTTTCTGAGAGTGTACCCACTATACCATGACACAAATACACCACGATGGCTGGCACATAATAAATAAAATCGCTTTTATGCTACATGTTTGAGCGCAAAGTTTGTGGTAGTATATCATTGTGGATGATGTTTAATAGGGCTCATTTGAATTGTCAGTACCTGTACAAGCTGCCTATACCAGAGAAAGGGTAGCTTGACTGTTGTGTATCATTAGAATACCGTACCAGATAGGGGGGCTCTGTGGGGTTTTAACACATGCACAAATGCCACATATCATGTTGTTATCTTGATCATGTTAAAGGCAATGCTATACCAAAGTTGTAAGTTGTGTACACACTCTTGTTTTACAACACCGGGGGGGGGGGGGGGGGGGGGGGGTCATAAAGCTGTTCTTTACACATGAGTTTATGAACAACTTGAATATGAAGTGCCAAATTGTGCCCAAAGTTTTTCCTAGTGTTTTTCTTAGTGTTTGATTAAATTGTGGGAAAATATACTTTGCAACAAAAATGTTAGTAAACAATAGTAATGGTAATCTACATCTGCATATTTCACATTTAGCTCATGCGATTTATAATGACTGAAAATCCCATTTGGCTATATAATAATAATAATGATAATAACAATAATGATAATGATAATAGGGCTTCACCGATATTCGCATCAGAGATCGGTGACTGCCGATTCTTGGCCGCATCAGCTAAACATCGGAATCGGTAAATATTTTGATGGTGAGCCGATGCAGAACCGATGCAAGCAACAGATGTTTGGCGGTTACAATCACACTTAGACCCTATGTTGTTTTGCATTGCGGGTGTAGCAGACGGAATTAAATTTTTGTCATTGTATTACTCATCTCTACTTTAGCCGCGCTCTGCGCTGCATCAGTATTGGAATCGGAATTGGGCCGATGCAGATGTAAAAACATCGGGGATCGGATCGGCAGCAAAATTCCATATCGGTTAAGCCCTAAATAATAATGATGATGATGATGATGATGATGATGATGATGATAATAAATAGTAATAATAAAAATAATAATAATGATAATGATAATAACAATAATAATCCACTTGCGCATGCACTTCCAAAGGACTTTGGATATTATTGCTTATCTCATCATCAATGCCACAGTGAAAAAAAACCAAACAATACAAAATAAAAACATGGGGGTTTTCCACGGAGGGTTTGCTGAATGAGCCTGAAGGACAACTTGGCTAAACCCAAGTTAAAAAGTAGTACATTGTAGCAAAGCTGTAGGCATCTTGATCTTCCTCATGTTTTCATTAAATGGCTTGTGCCTGAGGCTTGAAGAAGCGTAGCCTATGAAGCTCAGCTGAAGCTCAGTTGAAGCCTATGATAAAGCGGCACTGTAAACCCAGGTATGTTCTGCAGGCCCTGCGGCAGGTTTACGGAGCGCGGCATATGTAGAAAGACGTGCAACCTTTGATTGGAAGTTTATCCAACGCTTGGATGATGAGATCACCTCCTAACATTTCAATCACATGTCTGGCCATGTAACATAATACCCTTGGTATCACATCAAGGGATGTATTGTATGGTTCAATATGGTTCAAAAGTTTGAAGGGAGGCTCCAGAGCTGTAATATACCTGGCTGTCAACCTGTCTGTAAGACAGATTCCTTATGCCAGTATTGGTGGATATTTACCCTTTGGACACATAGACTCCAGCCTGAGTTGTATTGGGTTTCAAGCTCATCGAGTTGATTTTTAACAAACTCTACAGACAGGCAATGCTTGTGCATACCTATAAACCCTATAAAAAGTATAGTACAATATGTGTAAGATGTAGAAATCACATGCAATATTCATTCTAACTGGTGCATTTAAAAAACAGTGAAGCAGGTGAACTCATTTAAAGGATCTTGTTGATGAATTAGAATTCTGATAAGGAGTAGCATGAATGGGGGAACCATACAGGATATTCATATGGGATGGCTACAACAGTTTTGAAATTCAGATTAGCTGCTATACATGGAAATACTTCAAACAACTGGATTTATTGACCATGGGTATCGTGACATAACAATTCATTATTACCAGACAAGGCTGCTTAAATCATATTTTGAGAGACACTGAGTGATAATTGGGACAGTATGACGCCAGAAAGGTCTGAAGCAGACAGAGATATCTATATACATTTCTCGTCGTCTCAAAATGAAATTATAAAAGCTGATGTTAGATTTTATTGACTTTTGGCTCAACTTTTTGTAGGAAACTCCAAATTGTGTTTCAATTTCATCATCTGTAGTGGTTTTTCTATTTTGGAAAGTGTATTTCAACAACAGTATATGACATTCAAGTGCTTACATCTATACAAATGAAGTTCTGCGACATGTGGCCCTTAAAGTTGAAAAAAGAAATTCAGCAGTGTTGTTAAGTGTAGGCATCATCTGGTTGGCATCCATATAGGATAATAATTGTCAGCTGACTTCATTATCACCCATTATTACTGTGCGATAACCTTCTACTTTGCAATTAGATGTATTTTAGGTTTTATGTGTATACAATTCAAGTGCTGATGACGTTGATAAGAAAATTAGAAGTTGTTGACTTATTTATGGATTATGAAATGGAGCTATATGAATGATTACTCCTAGAAGTGTGTGTGTGTGTGTATTAATGCAGTGATGCTATTGAAGGAAAAGGGGGGGGGGGATGTAGGGGAAGTGAGGGGAGGAGGGGAGGGGGTAAGGAGTCCAAAAATTTTGTCAATTTTGGTCAGAATAAAGATTCTTTTGTTGCAAGCCCTACTTATTTATGGGCTGAAAGAGGGAATTCTTAGCATCCTCAGTCTACTGCCAACTTCCCCAAATAATGTTTACAATGTAAAATGCAATTATACATTTTTCTCTTTGTATCTGAGGAGAGAAGAACATTCTTAAGAAGGGATAATTGTGTAGGACTTATTGTTTTGCACTTGCAGAGAAAATGTATGTAGTACCAGCACTATCATTTGAGTTGAGGTGTATTCCTCTACTGTATCTCACTACACAGTAATTGCCATATTGCAGAGAGCAAAATTGAAGTGTCCAGCTATGAGTAGATTTATGACAAATCCATCATCTTTATTACATCATCAAGGCACCGAAGCAATATTGAGAAGCAACAAAGTGTTTGATGTCCAATTTGACCGCTGACATTTTGGCAGAGGGTGGTTATAATTGATCTATGGGTTTGTTTGCTTCCATATTTCTCTTGTTGTGTCAGTCTGGAGGTCCTTTTGTGAAAATTTCTTTGATCTCAAGTAAAAATGGAGAAGTATCTTTAAAAACTTTCACTTTTAAAATTTCTAAAGTACTCTTTATCATCATTATATCTCAGTTATGTCTAGACTGGAGATAATGAAATGAATAATTAAGATAAAGATATGGTAATGAATATTAAAGAAATAAAAAAGAAAGGTGAATTGAGTCATGATTAATCTGTTGAGCATGATCTGATTTTATTACAAGACCATTTTCCATAGACCATAACCCGGATGATCTCAGGCTTAGTGTTCAGTGAGTTAAAATGAAGCTTTCTTGGGTGTGTGATATATATGTCTTGTTTTTCTTGATCTCTAAGATACTACATGTAAGCCCAAGATAACTCAGGCTGGAGTCTTTGGAAAATATGTGTTATATGATACCATAATCTAACCATAAGTATGTCTTTTAATCTACATGTATTTTGTTCAACCAATGGCTTAAAAACAGCTTGATGAACAAATGGAAAAGAGGGAAAAAGGGAATGAAAGAGCAATGAAAACTCAGTAAAAGGCTTAAAAACAGCTTGATGTACAGATGGAAAAGAAAAAAAAAGAGGGAATGAAAAAGCATACACAATTCAGTAAAAAGGTATAGAACCGGTTGTTTATTAAGCTATATGAATGCATGAAAGGATTGTAACATGAATTATGTAGTTTGTAATCATATTGTTAGCACCATGTTGGTGAAGGCACATATGGGAAAGAAAAACAGGGGAAAGAAAGAGCATAAAAAATTCAGTAAAAAGTTATAGAACCGGGTTATGTATATTAAGCCATATGAATGAATGAAAGGATTGCAACATGAATTATGGAGCTTGTAATCATAATTTTAGCACCATGTTCGTGAAGGCACATTACCTATGTGATTCTCTCTCATGTTCTGCTATGTCTGGTGACACAATTAGGCAAGTGGATGTGTCCACCCAACTAGTGTGAAAATTGTTGTTTTGTCCCATCCCTTTGGATCTGTAGAGCTGAGAGCTGTAGTGTGAAAATGGTGGGTCCCACTCCTTGAGATTGGTGTCGTGAAAACACTACATCCATGGAGGCAGGTGGGACTAATGAGCCATGTCACCTCTACATCCATCATGATGCTATGTTTACCAGGCACTAGTCCGCATCATGGCCATCCTCCTCCCATCTGAGCCTCTGTGATAGCAATAGCTTCCTGTTTTCGGGGGGGTTACACCATCAAACCAATCTCTTCAAATTGAGACCTGTACATCATCCGCATACATCGCTTTCTAAAAAGCACCCTAGATGAGGATTGAAGAAGTAGTGGTTGTGATACCCTGAACAGGGAAACCCATCTAACATCTCTGATTTCTGCATTCTTAACAGGGATTTAATTCAAGGATTGCATCATTACCTCTGAATTTGATACATTTTTCTTGATTTTTGCTGTTTTATACCCAAATGCATAATGTGCATTACTTGCTTGATGCTTAAAAAAGTACTTAGTTATACACATTTTCATATATATATGCAGATGATGTACATCTAGGTATTCGCAATTCGCGTGTTTTGGAATAACGAACCTTCGGAATAACGAACATCACCCATATTTTTATTGATGATTGCGGGATTAACTTTTGCTTTTAAGTTTGGAAGGAGTACTGTCAAATCTTTAGTAGATGTGGACATGTTATAATGCATGCAGCAGCTTAGCTTTCTGTAGTAAACACTGATGTTATTCATTATCTCAGTATTTCATTGTTTATTTAAAGAGAGTCTGACCAGTGCACATAAGCACATACAAGTGTGAATGTTCCATTGTTTTAGGCCAAAATATTTAAAATTGTATAGTGCTTTTACATCATTTAGAAATTTAGCATATTTAGTGTTGCTATCATAACTCATGGAAACTTGTACATAGGTGATTTGCTTCAGCATCACTTATTTACATCATGCTAAAACAATGAATTCTAATAGGCTATCCTTCATTAGTATTGTGTATACTACCCTAGTTTGGCAAATGGAGGCAAGTGACATTTCCGTGGAAACTGAACTTTCCTTGATTTGGTATATTTGGGGCATGCTCCTTAATATAACTGACAAAGGGGTATTATTCACAAATTTGATCCATTTCTGAAGTATTTTAGTGACAAAAGAAAGCAAGTGCACAGAATTGCTCAGAAAAATTTAGCAAAAGGAAGTAAGTTACATCAAACAACATTATTTTCTGATCTTGAATTTCCATTCAGTTCCTGGTTACAAAAAATATTTTCTTCATTTTGTGGCATTAATACGAGTTCCTCACTTGCTTCCTTTTGCCAACGTAGAGCAGTACACATGTACCATTACATCATCAAGTGATGTGTACTTGGGATGGGCACCTAGCTATCTCTTTAAGACTTAACTCTGTTTGATACTATATATAAACTGAGCACAGAGATTTTAAGAGGGGATGTAGATAAGCCTTGCCTGATCAATTAAGATACAAACATTGGTATCACTTTTAAGCACAGATATCAACCCATCCCAACTGATAAAGTTTAAAGGGAGTGTTAGGCATAATATCAATGTTCTTCCATTGTACTTTAATGTATTGATTTTGTTTGACCAGGAAAGCTATAATTTAGTTCTAAGATGTCCACAAAGATTAATTTTTAAAAAAATACAATTTTGTAGGACATCTTAACCCATTGACTACCGGAACCAGATGGCCTCTGTATTAAGTCTATAGAAAAGTATTCAATGGGTTAACAATCACATTGTTGTTTCTACATGTTAGATATTGGTGAAGCATTGTTGTGTGATGTCTACTAGTATGTGAATGACTATTGAATGCCATTCTAATTTTGAATAAGAAGACCACCAAGTCTTTCTTTTTTTTTATTGTTTCTGACCATTGTCTAGAATTCTTTAATATATCATGAAATCATCTTTCTGTGTCCAACATCTATTTATGAAGAACTTGAAAGTCTATTTAAAATATGTAATATTACACTTGATTTTGATAATGTGTTTTTATACCTTCAAGTTACTGTTGTCTTGATTTTGTGAAGCATAAGTCGCTAGTGGATCTATCAAACTCCAGTGCATGTCTGCAGGCCCTTTTGAAGCACAAACGAATTGATCTGTTTATATTCGGCAACCTTTCTTGAAACTTGCTCCACATCCTTCCTCAATTTCCCTATAAAAAGAAGTTTCCCTGGGGTGGAATTATTCTGGGACTGGTCGATATTGCAGCTGCCATTTCTAACACCCCTTGGTGCTTGTGATTTACACAGATGCATTTATATGAACACCATGATGTCTCTACTGTGTTTGCCATTTCATCATCTTAAATCTCATCCTTCAAGGTGCACTTGAGTTAAAGGGGAAGTGCACTCTCATGTAAAGTTACATTTAGTTAAAGTAGAAGCAGAAGAATGGAATATCATTTTATTTTTATCCCTGTATATTTTTTCTGCAAGTAGCTTTAGCTTTAAAAACAAATTTCCTTTGCTCTACATGAACAATAGAGATTACTTTGTAAGGCTTATGAACCTCAATCGTGTAAGTTTCCAGAAATTGGATGCATGATGTCATGCACTTACCATACATGTATGTCTACATGTATAGTTGTTATTACTGTGGCATCGAAAACAAACATATTGAAGCTTATTACTTTCATTCATTTGAGTATACTCAGTGTATGAACAGAATGCTGAAATCTAACAAGTAACAATCTACTGAACAGCTGAAATTGAAGAAACAAATCTAGACGTTATTATCCTTTTGAAACTTTTGATCAGCATTATCATTGTCATCTTCATCATCATCATTACCATCCTCCTCCTCCTCCTCCTCATCACCATCATCGTGATCATCATCAACAACATCTTCATCATCAGCATCATTACCAACATCATCATTATCAACATTGTTATCTTAATAAGAATGTGCTTTATAGAGAAAAAAAAATACTCATATCGTGCCTGAAAAAATGAGCCAATTAGCATGTCTTATAGTGCTTTAACCAACATGCTGAATGTAATGCATAGTCTAAGCAACATGTTGTGAGATTAGACCTATGTGATATCATATGCTCACCAGCTGATTAGTTGATCTATACAACTTCTGTCTATTAGACCTACTGCAAAGATTAAAAAAAAATAAATTATTAGTTCAGTTCAGTTAGGTAATGGGCTGAGCAGCACATTCTTGTTATCATAGAGCCCTTTCCAAGATGATGTATGTAGTGTCTAGTCTAAATAGGATGTGAGCTTGAACCAAGATGATGTCATGTGCTCACCAGCTGATTATTTGACCTCTACATCTTCTATCTATCAGACCTACTACAGGGTGTCACAACAGCTCAGTTCAGTTCAGTTCACTTCCTGCAATTTGAAGTGTGGTCTAGCTTTTATTTTTGATGGTGGTGGCAGCGGTGGGATATAATCCACACATTTCAAATTATCTTTGGCTTTATACAGTATACTTGGAGGTAAAAGGTCCGGGTGGGTGTTTCATAAAGCTGTTCGTAGAGTTACAAATGACTTTGTGAACGACTTTAATATGGCAAGCCAAATGGGATTCTCAATCATGAAAAATCGCTTCAGCTAATGGTAAAATATGCAGACATAGATTAACATTACTATTATTTACACACATTCTTATTATAAAGTATGTTTTTTGCCACAATTTAATTGAGATTATGGGAAATGCTATCACACTTTGTTGAAGGGTCAGGAAAAACTGTGGGCATCCCATTTGGCACTTCATATTCAAATCATGTCATGCATAACTTTATGAACAGCTTTATGAAACACCCCGAGGAACCTTTCAGCACACTGCAGCTGTTTATGAACATATTTATAAGAAAAAGCATTTGGAAAGTAACCGTGAACTACATTCACAGCTACTCTTTTCAGATATGTTTCCATGCTTAGCTTTTCCCTACGATCTTCTTAGAACAGATATACTGTTATGTTTCATTTTCTTCCTTTGAACTTTGTAGTGCTCTTTGCACCTTTTCAGAGCTTTAATGCTCCCACCTTTGTAAATTACTATCTCCAGTGTTCTACAGTATGTGCTTGCCACCTTTTTTTGAAACACCATGTAGCCAAACCAGAACATATCTGTGTTACATTGAAAGGTCACAAAGCACTCCCATTTATCACTGTGCAGAGGGGCTGGGAGGATAATGGAGACAAATTAGCAAATTAACCCCTATCATCTCAATGGTTACTCTATCTCACACCAGTTGTCACTAGATGGCTTTATCCTCATACATGTAGCAGAAATGTCAAGTTCTTTTGATTTTCATATCTTTTTTTCTCTCTTGTAAAAGTTTGCAAAAATCTAAGAGCTTGATTTCATCCATTCTATTCCCATGTTCTTTACAATAGAAATTAACATCTCTTTAAACTTCACTTTAAAAATAAGTTGTGAAATGTCACTACAAAATTGGAATTTGTGTCTGCTGCTCCTTATTGTCAATATGTAAAATGCAGAACATAGGAAAAGCTTGCAATGACCCTCTTTTCAAGCTCGTCATTTATGTTATGAATTATAGCCTCAAAGCAATTTTGCCTCTACATGTGTTTACTGTTTCAAAGTGTTTTTCTGGGGAGCTCCTTGTACGGACAAATACACCTCTTCATTGTATCATGTTACTGTGACATGATTCATCGTGTAAATGTGACATCGAAAATATCATAGTTCCAAACTTGTACAATTATACTTTATCATATAAGATATGATTTTACATAATTATGCATGAAGTGAATTACTTAGAAAGAAAAAAGTTAAGAGTCTGCATTCTCTTTCTTTTCCTGTCAAATGTCTTTAATAAAATCATACATTCCCTTACTTAGTTTAGTCCAAAATAAAATTGCATTTTGTTTCCAGTAAGACTGTAAGCGAGAAGGCTTCTCATTGTCAAACCAGTTGCTTTGTTTTGGTGTTTTAAGTACATCAGCTGTTACATGGTGACCTTGGTTTATGTTGACCTTATGAAGCTAGCAGTTATGTATAAAGTATTTCAAGATGTCGTTTTGTATTTTGTATTGTGGACTTTCAGGTTCATTTTTTATTATAATTATTTATATTCATGTATCTTTCCATGACTCCATTGTAACTTTTCTAAGCAATGTTATGCTATACATGTACATGGTTGTTGAAAGTTTTTTTTTTTGTATCTAATAACTCAATTCAATTCAATTCAATTCAATTTATTTGCTCATAAAAATCCATAAAATACATGTAAACAACAATAAACATACATAGTACAAAAGTAGAATACATAAGAAACAAGAAAAACAAAAATACATTGGATTTAGTATGAGAGAGACAGCAAGAAAGGAACAAGCCTTGTGATTAGCTGACCCTGGAACATCATACATTACTTTTGAGAAATACAAAAATAACAACAACAAAACAACAAAAAATGGGAAGGGGAGGGGGGTTGAATGCCTATACATCTAAATTATACAAACTTAATGAATACCTGTCTGATATAAAGGGCTTAGATTTGATTTAAAAACATTTAATGAAACAAAAAAAAAAATAGGTTTGAAACAGCTGGAGTAGATTAAAGGTACAGTGTAATTGTTTTGTTTTGCTGCCTGTTATTAACAGCAGTGTGGGATGGAGTAGCGAGCAAATTATTTTTCAGGGATTGTTTTCCAATACGCCCTGGTTGTGTTTCTTGTAACGCGAGCTCGGGTCGAAACAAATTTGATGGGGAAAAGTTGAAAATGTTGATGACAAATGCGAGTGGAGATTGTGTTAATCCTTTGCACACAATAGTGGTAGTATTGGAGGGAATGCACTATGACATAGCTAGCATGTCAGGCCAGCCCTGCTGACGACCATATTTGGGTGGTGTGCGTCATATGTCGTTTACCCCGTTTGCCGGGCACGCCGTTCAGCAGAGGGGAGAGGTGTAAAGAGAGAGTGACAGAGGGAGGTAGGGGAAGATAAGAGGAGGTACTGATGTGGAGGATGGATAGAGAGATGGAAATAGAGAGACATAGAGAGGACTGATGGATGGAGAGAGACAGAAACAGAGAGAGAGAGAGAGAGAGAGAGAGGGAGAGGGAGAAGAGAGAGAGAGGGGGGGGGAAGGAGGTAGGAGGAAGATTGGAGGTACTAATGCGGAGAGATGGATAGAGAGAGACATAGAGAGGACTGATGGATGTGGAGAGACAGAGAGAGATAGAGGGAGAGGAGAGAGGGAGAGAGAGAGAGGGGTAGGAGGAAGATAAGAGGAGGTACTGATGCGGAGGACAGATAGAGAGATGGATAGAGAGATGGATAGAGAGAGACATAGAGAGGACTGATGAATAGAGAGAGAGAGAGAGAGAGAGAGAGGGAGAAAGAAAGAGAGAGCAGAAGCATACAGAGAGATAGTAAATGTGGATAGGTAGTGTGCTGAGAGACAGACAGAGAGAGACAGAGAAAGAGAGAGAATAAAGAAGCGATGAAAAACACAGGAAGATGGTTGTGTATTGCAAGAGAGGATATCTGAGAAGGATAAGAGGAGATCAAATTAAAGTATGACAGAGAGGAGATGCATGAGGAAGGGACACTTTGAAGGTACAGAAAGAGGGAGGGGAGAGATAGATAGATAGATAGAGAGAGAGAGAGAGAGAGATAGTGAGATGATTTTGATGAATGGAGATTGAAGTAAGATAGTGCTGCATGCATGTAGAATGCTGATGACCTTTAAGCCTATAAAGAATAGGCCTTTAGGAAAGGAGGATAAAGAGAGCAGAAATTAGAGAATGAGAAAAATATAGAAGGGGAAAAAGAAAGTGTAAGGGAAGGAGAATGAGAGAAAGGAAGAAAATGGGAGAGAGGGAGAGAAAAGGGAAAATACACTTGTTAAATTCATTTTTCCTTCACTCTTCTCTATTTCTCTTGTACTGTTGCTCCCTCCTTTTTTGTGAATTGTATACACGTCTATTTTATGTTAACTTTTTCTGTGCTATTGTTTGGAGTGACACATAAACACTGTGTGTGTGCTCAGAGTCGACTGTGACAGTCTCATGTTTGTAACATTCATCGTCCAAAGCCAATGAAGAGTTAAAGTTAAAATGAGAATTTAATATATCATATGTTTTAATTATTTTTTTAATGGATTTACTTGGGTACCAATTTTTTTTAGTTTTACCTAAAAAAGGATAACTTTTATATACTTCAGTCTATTTAATAAAGTAAGTTTGTAGATACGGTTTTCAGTTGAAACACTTTTTCATGGCAATATGTTTCATTATACTTTTGTAACTTTGTGAATATAGAGTCAGGACACTGGAGGGGCATCATCATCTGATGAGGTATATTCTTAACGAAATATAACAATTAGCCTCTTATAGTATTAACTCTCTCATTACAAACTAATTCAAGTTCAATTACTCATTTTGACTATGGACTACCACTACCATACTGCTAATTATTGTTTTTGTGAAAGTCTCCAACACAAAGGGCCAAAATATTGTCGGATGGCTAAAACTGGGTTCAAATCTCAAGGCCCAGTCCCATACAACCGTTTAACGATTCCATCTGAGAAACAACGAACACGTACAATTATTGCACTTTTTAAATTCATTCTTCAGCTGGTTTACAGACGTATCAAGACATTGGCGTATCAAGACGGTGCTAGTTCATGGCCACAATTTTTTTAATTTGCCACCGTCTGACACTGTCTAACATAAATATTGAGACGGAGGCAGACGGAATTGTTAAACGGTAGTATGAGACAGGGCCTTAAGTTGACGTGCTCATGCCTTTAGCCATTAATGGCATTAATTTTCATTCTCAAGTCTTTGGTTAGGAGTAGGACTTAAAACTTGTGTAGGCCTGCCTTTTTGCAAGCAAACAGTTGTATTTATAGCTGTCAGGTAAAATGAACCATTATCACATAATTCTTAATGATTTATTCTACTTTTTTGTACTAATATCAACGAAACCATGTTGTGAGTAGATATGAAAAGTTTAACACAGACTTGGACTTGTGAACGTTTGTTGATCTGTTTTCATCTAAAGTATATATTTTCTGTTAAAAATAGTTTTCTACTAATTCATAAATCTAGCTCAAAAATTTGCTAAAACATTTAGAAGTATCATTTCATGAAGTTTCTCTGAAATATTCTCATCAGATATGACTTGAGAGAATATTGAAAAAGAGAATTTTGCACTAGTGTGAAAACTTAGCTATTCTTTTCATTCCTGTGAAAATGCATTAACATTCAACTATACACTGTATTACCTCAATACTCTGCATTCAATCCACACATCAATTATTCAAAAAAACATTTAATTTTCCATGTTTGTTTGTTTTTCCATATTAAAGTAGCAGATAGCACAGTTTTAATTGACATATCATTGTCATATTGACCTTATCAACAATTATTGTTATGTCTCCTTTGTTTTTGTTACGTGTATTCTTTTTCATGTTGAAATGAAAACTCCCATGTCATAACCTTATCAGAAGGGATACTCTCCCCTCTAATGAAAACATTTCAGCAGGTATATTGTGTCAAATATCCCTTTTTATGAATCCATATTCATGCAGGATGTGGTATATGAAACAAATAATGACTACTAATTTTTAGGTCATGTTTAAACTATATTTACATTGTTATCTCAAGACTGTACTATGCACAGTACATGGCTGCAGTTTTAACTGTGCCCCTCAAAGCATTCAATATGGTGAATTGCCACTTGGTCTACTCCCACTTTGTCTAATGCCTGTTTAGTCTCATCCCACATTGTCTAATCCCATTTCGTCTACAACCAGTTTGTCTAATAACCATTTGTTCTACATGTAATTGCCATTTAGTCCAATTACCGTTTCATCTAATTTCCAGTTAGCTATGCCCATTTCGTCCATACCCACTTGGTCTAACACCGCTTAGTCTATCTGCTTGGATGAACTAGTAATAGATCAAATAGTCATTAGATGAAATAAGGAAAATAAGTAGACGAAATGGCAATTGGACCATTTGATCATTTAACAAAATGAAAATTAGCCCGAGTGGTATTAGACCAAGTGATGATTGGACAAAACAGCAATTGGACCAAAATGATAGTAGACCAGATGGGTTTAGCCATGGTGGTGTTATGGCAATTGATCTCGCAATTAGACCAACTAGTAGTAGACCAATTGGCTACAAACCTTCAACATTTGTATATTATGTGATTGCAGACTGGGAGTTCAGTTTATTCACAGCAGCTATTGCGCATCACTTTTTAGGATATATATGACTTGGGGATTGAGATAATTAAAAAGCACTGACATACACATGTCCTTGCACATGTCCATCTCATTGGTCATTAGTAAAGTAATTGTCCTGTCTTCGGACAGGGGGGTGTAGGGAAATTGGTAACGTTCCGGCAGTTATAGTCCTACTCCATTTAGCAATATTAGTTTAGGTTTTGCTGTTCATGAGTTTTGTTATATATTGGTCTGTAGGGTCCGTTCCAAAAATAGATAATGAAAAGACGAAAAAGAATAAGTCTTGCAGTTATATAATAACTGATAGGGATATTTTGAATAACATTTTTAGTCTGTCTTTAAGACTCCAATTATCCAGTCATGTATAAAAGAAGGTCAATAACACCAAACACATCTAAATGTCTTGTACAATGATGACAAAAGTCACAACAACATACTTACCAACTCTACCGATTTAGGCGGTAAACTACCGCTTTTCATTGACATTTAACCACATACCTCACTGCATTATAAACAAAAAACAGTAATCTACCGCTTTTTCATTCTTCAGCATTGGTAAGTGTGCAACAAAGTGAGGAAATGACTGATCAAGTTTTTCTGTGGTACTTATAGAGGAAGATTCTAAACCTTGGTTTTTCCCTATGATGATCAGCAGTATGTTTGCTATTCTATCCAAAACCAAAGGAAATATTTGTCTGAGTGTATTTGTCTAAATTGTTTTCACCGCACTTTCCCAAATATTTCACTTTTGATATGAACAAAAAGGGAATATATGAAGAATTCATCCTTACTTTTTTTTTTTTTTTGGGGGGGGGGGGTTGACAACTAAAGATCTCTTTGGCAAGGATCTGGAGGCAACTGGTTTCATACAGTGAGCTACATGTATAAACACTTTAGGCGTCTTATCTATATGTCGTTGTGCGAAAGAATGCGTCCGGATCACGAAATAGAAAATCATTGAAAATCAATTTTTTTTCAAACAATGATTGATAATTTCGCCGGTAGCATGTAGACCTTGTAAATTGATATACACTCTTCTTGTGGCATGATCTCTGCTAAAATTCTATTGCAAAATGTCAGAATAGACAGTTCAATTTTTTAATTTTTGTATTTTGCATTCTTTCACACAACATAAAACTAAAATGCCTAATCTAGCCTGGAAATGGACATGATGGACAATTAGGCAATTTTTTTGTGTTGAACAGAGCAATCCTTCTGCCAGTTTGTGCATATTGTTTGTGCATATCATTGTGTGCCGATTTGCACATGTGGCAAATGAGCAACTCTGCCAATCGGCATTCTAGGAAAATCACAGGTTGAATTGTAGGTGATAATTTTGATGATGTAGTACTGTATTATGTTGCACTGTGTCATAACCACAAGAAACCACATTCATACATGTTGTATTGCCACAGACAGTTAATGTGTTTGTCATATGGAAGGAAATATCAGTATACACAAGGTATGAACTTTAATGACATTATAAATAGCAACTCTTATTGATGAAGTTACGATCCTAATAAGTTGGGATGTACCTTTTGGATTCTTAGCCAAAGGAAGTTGGCTGAGATTCCATATTTTTGTAAGAGTCATAAAATGAATGTAAGCAAAATCTAATTCATATGTTTGTCTGTCTCTACATACTAATTTGGAAATTCTTATCTTAGTCAACCTGAAAATCAGCAAGCAGAAAGCTGCAGTTAGCTGTGTATGTAAAACATCAGGGGATTTTTAACAAGTTAGTTGGTTCATATTTTAGCCAATTTTTAAGCAACTTTTTCTGAGAGTGTAAAGAGACTGGGAAATTCACCTAAATGTCTTCTGGTGATTGGTACACTTTTAATAAGGGAGGGGGGGGGGGGGCATTTGTACTTTCACAGGATCAAAGTATGTCAGAAAGGGCAAATCCCCCCCCCCCCCCCCTCCACCACTCCTTCAAATAAACTTAGTAATGTAGTTGAACCTTTAATTTGTTAATATACGGTACTTACCTGTTGTCAGGAGATTTAACGGCCACAATGAGCAAGTAATAGATCCTCATTCCATTCAGAAATACCTCAAAAACCACAATGGCATCATGTCAAGTGTTAAGTCATACAAACCACTCCAAAGCTATGTTCACATTGGCGAGCTTAGTTTCTAGCAGTGCTGTGTGACTCAAGTATGGACTAGGACTCGAGTCCAATTTTTCATGACTCCGACTCAAGTCCAGTCCCAGAAACTTGGTCCCAGAAATCGTGACTCATGACTCCGCGCCGAGTCACACACGAGTCCAAGCAGTAGCGGCCGTAAAGTATTGACATTCAATACATTTTTGTTTGTATTTTGTTGCTTGATGAATTAAAATACGTATAGGCCTACTGTAATGTACTCCACTACTCTTTATTGAGTGTGTTTTACATTCAGCGGCCTACTAGTGTTGCACTAGCTGTGAGCTGAGCATGCATAATTTATGCTCGCTAGCGTACAGCAGCAGCATTTTGTTATATCTGAACTCTATTATGAGGTGCTCAGGTCCCACTGTAGATGTAATTTGTTTTCATGTTTAGGAAGATGTCCATTGTAATGTGAACTTAACTTGTGACTTGGACTCGATTTTTTTTTTTTTTACTAAGGCCTTGGCCCCCCCCCCCCGACACAAAATTTGTGTTTTTCAGCCCATTTTTGACTATTTTGTGTACCTTGCCCCCCGCAAAAGAAAGGGGCCCCCCCCAAGAAAAGACGAAGAATGTCGAAATGGCAAATGTAATGTACAACATTTTTTTTCTTTCTTTTTTTTTACGCTAAATTCAGATTTTTATTATTATTATTATTATTATTATTATTATTATTATTATTATTATTATTATTATTATTTTATTTGGCAGAATCAACAAACCAAAGAACAAATACAAATAATAGTAGAATAAAAGGAGAGTCACATGGATGCCGGGAAAAGAAAAAGATTAACTTAATAACTATAACCTTAAGGTCTTCTTTTCCAATCCATGTGACTTTACATAAATAGAAGTACATAAAATAATGTAATGAATACATGTACATCGTATGATGAATAGTGAATAATAATTACAATGATCAGAAAGAAAAAGAGAATACAAATTAAGGATAAGGTAAGAATGTCACCCTGGGCACACATAAAACACACACCAAGGAATGATGCTGTGACATGTACCCTTTTCGGACCTGTAATAGGATACGGCTACTCCCCTAATACGTTTTTTATGACACACGCAAAAAAAAAAAAAATAATGCACCCCCCCCCCACGCCCGTGGCTGCTTCACGTAAACGTTAACCCGGTGACTACTGAATTCTGTAATCCTCATAGACTTAATAGAGGGGCCACTCAGTTCCTGTATGCAGTGGGTTAAGTTGCAGTACCAACAGTGTGTCTGTATGTCGGACACTACAGGATAGAACCTTGAAGTTTAGAAAAACACAATTCTTCGTAAAGCATACAGACTCTCATGTGAACTAAGCTAATAATATGCATCACCTTTGTTGACAGCATGTAAACAGGCCACTGTGACCTTGAAAAATGATGTTCAATTCAAATAAGGCACAAAACTTTTTTTTCAGTGTATACGAAGAATGATTTTGCAAGCATGAGCTCATATATGGAGTATACCAATATTAAAATGAAAGTTGAATTGAAAACAATTCCACAAAAATGTGTAAAAGGTTTGTTTTGATTAAAGAGGTGTTATGTACTAGCTGGTTTTCTTTTAAAAATGCCCTAAGAAATTATGTACATTTAAGGTGAAAAAGACCTTCATGAGAAACATATACGTGATGTATATTGAACAGGAGTCTGGCAAGAACACTTGCCTATCAGTTATCCTTTTTTTTAAACAATGATTGTAAATTTTATGTGAATTTACTTGAACGGTGGTTGTTTAATAGCTTTTCGTAACTCTTATCCTTGACATTATATTTCTCACCGATACATATTATCAAATGATCAACAGTGAATACCCTGTAATTGTAAATAGTTGTGGTTTACCTGTTTACAAACCTCTTTTCAAAATTATATTTTGATAGTTTTTCTTGAAATTGTAATTTACTATCCAAAAGGAATGAAGCATTTTCATAAAAAGTGTCCTATTTAAAGTCCATTTAAAGTTGTCTGTGTCTGTGGAACAGTGCAGATTGAGTTGTATTTTGTACACTCGTTCAAGAATAGAATGTTTACACAGAAATGAAGGAACTATGTCTGTGTTTGCACAGATCAGCAGACATATTCTAATTTAAATATAATGTCAGGTATGCCATTGTGATGGGCTGCTAGACTGCGTGATGGTATTCAATACCTGGTTGCCTCAAAGAAATTGGAAAGAATCTGTTCTGACTATTATGTTATGAACTTTGAATTATCTCTTTGATTAGAAGTTCTGTTATGAACTTTGAATTTTCTTTTTGAATTTCCTCTTTTAAATTGAGATTGTCCTCTGATAGATTTTTCGGAATATTCATTCCAGTGCAAACTTTGTATGAATTACACATTTTCATTTTACCCATAGCAATACACAGTTTTCGTAAGGACTAAATTTAACAATCATCTTTCCTTCCTAAAATTGGCAAAATTATTCTTTTTCTACTTTAGTTTGAAAAGAACCCCTTAGAAATGTATATAACATGAACTAATGTGAGTGAAATTGAAAAATGTAACAGCAGAACTGTCCATTAGCACATGAAAAAAGGGAGTGTCATACTGCATTGCCAATTTGGAGAGTCTAATTAACTGCAATCAAATCACTTTTATTAACGAAGGCACAACATACTGCATAAGATGGGCTCAAAATTTTTAGTGGAATATTTCTCCTCTCTTCTCATGTGTAAGGTGTTATTATTTTTTATAGGGTGCTCTGCAGGTGCAAGTGAGCAGTTGAAGTTACATATATTTTTCACTTGGAAAGAATAGATACATGTACTTGTTTATTTTTGTTACTGTATTTTGTGACATTGAATTTTGACATGGACTTGGAAAAAAATATCCCTTATGAATAAACTGTCCTCAGTATTATAAGAAAGAAACACTTCCATGAATATTACACAAATATTGTTCTGACTTTCTCATGGATTGGAAAGCATGTATGCTTTTTCTTGCTGTTTTTACCATTTCGTGAGATGTGGAAAGTAATCATAATATGAACTTTAAAATGTCATGCATATTGCCCTTGGAACTAAAATGATTATATTATATTGACTGGCCTTGAGGGGAACATTGAATATGTTGCCTGCAAAAAAAATCATTTTGCGCCGAGTCGAAGATGAGGGCAATGTGGTTCTTTTAAGGGCAACATTTTTTATGTTCCCCCGAAACTAGAAGAGCCAGTCAATATTATCATTATTACCTAGAGCTGTTTATAATGTTTAATTCATGCCTATCATTTGTAGCAATTAATGACAAACACGTCTGTTTGCCTCTGATTTCGCTTATAAATTCAGGCAGATAATCCTGGCTAAGCAATTGTGATGTAAATTGTACCGTGCGTATCCATTGTTTAAAGTTTAAACCTCGATCATGTACACAATATTGCGCATTTGCACTATACAGAAAGGGGGTGGAATATGGCAGAATATTGCCCTCTAATTTAGTACAGTGGTCTACGGGGAAAACCCAGAAGAGGACAACGTGGCAAATGTTGCCTGCTTCGGTTTGGGATTCGAGGTAGTGTGAAAAATATGGCTTTTTATTTTGCAGCTAAAATGCCTTGTGTACTGTAGGTAATAATGGTAATTAACCAGTAGCAGTATATTGCATCCTTTCAGTGACACATGTAGTATCTTTCGATGCAGAATTGGGAAATAAGAATTATACTTGAGCACTGAGCAGAAAGAGAAAGATTCACAGAAAATGATGAGTCCATTTTTAATGTAGTACTTAATGCAGTGTATAAATAATAAGTGCAATTTTCTTGTAGCTGATCATTGAACTCTCTAAATTGGCTTGGTGTATAACCCACTGGGTACTAGACCCGGGTGGCCCCTGTATTAAAACTATGGGAAAGAGAGAATTCAATATTCCATGGGTTAAGATAAGATAATCACTATTTTCATTAACAAAGTGCCCTTTTTTCTGTTAACCGTCACAATTTTTATTGACACTGGCTTATGTCATACATTTTTATCATTTTAAACCATGTTAAAGTGGGGAGAAAAGAATAATTATTGCCAATTTGAGGGAAAATTGATTGATTTATACCTTAAGAAAACTGCTATGGGTAATTAGGTATTCCTACCAAGGTATAGTTTGTATGAAAAGGCATTCCATATCTATAACTTTTAAAAGGCATTCTAATATAATTAGAATGCCATTCAACTTCATGACTTGTTTCTATTTGTTCAGCTTTGTCCCTGATTGTTTTTTAAACAGGTTCAGTTGAAATGGTTTCTCTGAAACCCTGTTTTGTCTTTTCTTTAGAAGTTTTCATACTTTCCTTGTGTCATTTATGGCATGCTTTGTTTATGTGTTCTTTCCTCATTCTCCCACAAAGTTTTGAAACTGTTACTGTATGAAAGATATTTACATTAGATTCCAGTGCTTCCAGCTAATGAATGCCTTGACTAATGGCTTTGACAGCAAGTATTATGATGGAAGCTATTTCAACAGGAGGTAAAATGGTTGACTATTGTCTTTTTTATATAGTTGAATTATGATCTGATTTGATAAGGGGAATGATTTTGTGCAAGATTATCATAGGTAAAATACAACTGATGTCACTAGAAATATAATATTTCTAAAATGATTTTCTTTTTAAAGAGTCCTCTTGCAAGCAATACTTTTCCCAGGGAATTTATTTTCTCAAGAGCATGACTGGTATTTCTTCCCCTTTTTATCATTTCAGAATGGAAGCAGTGTAGATCCAGATGAATCAAGTGATAGGAGGTAAGTCTTTGTTTTGTGTGATTATTACTGCATTTAAAAAAAAAATCTAATGGAGGAGGCAGCTTTGATCCTTTATCTTAAGAAAAAAAAAAAAGGGTGTCATGACATGCAGATCCTCTTCCACAATCCCACAATCTACTATAGTCTACAAAAGAGAGAGTTTTGTTCAAGCCAGTTGTATCCACTGCTCAGTGTTCATCAAGAGAGGGCACCTTTCTGCAATGTGAGAAGAGAACCTTTATTACAACTCACAATAATATTGTTAGTAGAATTAGTTTTAGTGTATTATGTTTTGATGTGGGATTATATATTGTCCAGGTCTGCTGTGAATTCAAAGTCAATGTAATGTGAAATAGAAAGTTATGGCTGTGGAAATTATGCAAAATACCTCTTTGGCCTGGTTTTCTTGAGAAGATGAATTTCAGGGCCCTTTCCCCAAAAGTACCAAGAGTATGCTGATTGTGTTGTCCAAGAGATGGTAAGGTCGCTTAAGAGCTTAAGTGCCTCTTAAAGTACCAGCCAATTAGCATCCCAGTTTCGTCATATTTTTTTAGTTGAAAAGTGAATCCTTGATCCTAATTGCCTTTCGAGTGCTAAAATTGATTTATTGTTACTGTTGAGGCAGCAGAATTCACATAAATCATCTTCATTGAAACTCGAAAGTGAAAAATATATGAAATTATTTGTGAACTCAGATCGAATTGAAAGTGAAAGGGACATTGGAATATAGATTGGAATTGAAAATGAAATTGCTTTTGAACTTGAACTTGAAATTGAAATTGAGATTAGATTATCACCAAATACACTTTACTCTTTATTTGGTTAGCACAATGCGGAATACATTTTTGGTCCAACATGTACAAGCATATTCCAAATGCAATGATCATAAGTTGAAATGACTTTTTTATTATTATTTCCTCATAAATTTATAGAACAGAGAGGATAGAAGCTGATGACGGTGATGAAGAAGATCGGTCAGCGGAAGAAGTTCAAAGAGTGAGTATGACATACTAATATCCTCTGTGCTGAAATTTTTTATTCTTATGTGCTGAAAAGTTTTTTCTTAATTTGATTGTCATAGCAATCAGAAATAGGGTATGCCATTGGCTTTCAACACACAATTTTTTCTTGAGTGCTGGTCCATGGGCGCAGTTTTGTGCACTTCAAACTAATCACAAGTTTGCCTTCAAAAATTTTTATGATAATTGATAGAGTGAAAATAAGATAAAAGATACAATAATTTCAGAATACTGGCCCAGAGTTTTAAGTTTGCTATAAACAGCTTTGCAAGAAATGGAGTAAATTCATGGGACAGGGGGAGGGCTTATCAGGATTGTATATGGGTTGTAAACCTTTTGGCCCGAATTCATGGTTTAAACCTCCATAAGGATACTAACCCTGCTTTCAGACGTACCAACTTATCATATATTCATATGACGTATGGATATAGCACGTATTGATATGAGACCTTTCAGACGCAACGCCCTGTTATCCGATAATCGTATAGGAGCATTCAGACTTACCTCGCGCTCAGACTTTCGTGGGAAGCTCATGAATATGTACGAGCCCCTTGCGCAGTGTGAACTTCACAAGGGCTTTGCGCTTTGTGTTTGTGTTGCGCACGTTGTGCTGGACTCATAGTAGAGTAGAGGTTGGGCCCTAAGCGCGCGTTGCAAATAAGTCCCGCCTCTTATACGACGTACGGATATGAGAGCATTCAGACGTGAATTTACATCGTATGGATATAGGATAATCGTACGAAACGATGCCCAAACCATCGTTTCGATATACATCGTATATCGAAACGATGTTTCAATATAAGAGCATTCAGACGCTAAAAAACGTCCTATATCCATACGTCGTATATCGATACGAGAACTCTCTTGTCTGAAAGCGGGGTAAGATAAGCCTAAATGAGGACACTTTGCACATGCATGCACAATGAGAAAACACATAATTGGACTGGATTCTCTGTGCATATACATGTACACTTAGAAATCTATAGGAGGGATTTATTTAAGCCATCCCCTGGTTTAAACTCCTGTTTTGCATTTAGGCCTTTATGGTTGTATGTGGTACAAGTTGGTAGACTGAAATTAAGTCTTTCTTGAAGAAAAATAACAATTGGTCAGAGTTAAGATTTAATGGGTATTGTTTTAATTAGATAGAAATATTGTTTTATCTTTTTCTGTAGATTTTTTCCAATTTTTGTGTGTGCATGAATAGATAATTCTCAGTTCAGCTGTCTTCTAAGTCTCAATATTTTTATGATTTTGATTTTGGATAATGAATTCTGTATTGTGTCTTTTTAATATTCTACTTCCTTACTGGATTGGTTTATCTATTTGTACTCTCCTTCTGTCTTCCTTTAATCTATTTTCCTTCTTTTGTTTTTTTTTTCACTATGTATTGTGTATATGAAAAAGCGATAATTTTTTTTCCATTTATAATGCATTATGACATAATATATTTCCATCTATGAACAAAAAGATGGTCTTTCTCATGTAACTCTCTTCAGTATAGTCATCGTTATTTCACATTATCTTGTATAGCGCCCTCGTGGTAGACGGACATAAAGGACACTACATTCTCTTCATAACTTATTTCCATATTTGGTACATATGATTCCAGATATTTCCTGGGTTTATGCAGTGAATTACTAACAAAATATCTTTATTACATGGAGCATTTTAATGGAAATCTATTTAATATGAATTTTTATATTGGTTGTGAATACACCATTCCTAACAGCATTGAATTGATCAGAATTCCATTGTCAAATAATTATAGCATGTGATCATATGATATGGATATGCAAATATTTACATGCTAATATGAATTGTTTACCTTCAAAATGTATTTTATGAATGCTTGCCTCCTTGAAAATCATTCTGTATTCAAAGCTCAACAAAAGAAAAATGATTTGGGAAAAGGCAATGGATTCTTGCAAGTTCTAAGAAATTTATAGCATGCATTTCAAATATCCTAGAGAAATAATATGAATTTTGTTCACATTTGAATTGATATCACAAGGTACCTAGCAATATAGATTTGATCTTTCATTAAAGTTTTCTATCCCTCCTATGTGAGAGTATAGTGATTTGATTATTGATGTTGTGTTTTGTTGTGAAAATTGTGAAAGCAAAAGTTCAAACTAATGAAAATCTGCACATCTATATTCATGTCTTGTTGCTGTGAATTTATGGTATTTTTCGATAAATTGATTTTGTGCTATTTCTTGATTTTGATTTAGAAGCATAGTGATATAAATTTTTTCCCCATTCAGTGACTCAATACATTTCTGTCATATGAATATCAATGATAATAACATGAAGCCTTGTCTTGAACAACATAAGTGTCCCCCCCCCAAAAAAAAAAGAAACTCATACCCTCTGTAAAACAAGTAGGTTTTGATGAAAAATATAATTTATAATCAACGCCATTCATTCTGACTCATTAATAAAATAATTTTCCCTTGCAATTTTGTCTTCCCTCTTGCATGGCATCCCTTAATTATTTCCTGCATGTTTTGTGGCTCGGTCACCCCTCCATCCATCACATGACCTTTGACCCCTCTGCTGCTGTGATGCCCTGTTGGTCAGATGTATAACCGAGAGCGGCGGGCAAACAAGAGGTTACAGCGGAAGCTTGAGCAGTCGCAGGAGAGGGTTCTCATCCTGGAGCAAGAAATCAGGATACTTACTCAAGTAAAACACAAGATAGATCATTTCGTTTACACTTTCCTTGTAAAATTTTATGATGAATTAAGCCAGTAAGCACTGGTTCCATTTAAAATCCTGTTTTGTGATCCAGTCATAGAATAGTTAAAAAAATGTATTCAGATTTAGTAGTCTTTACAGTCATCCCTTGTGTGGAGCAAGGTTTATACATTTGGGGTGTGCCATGTCATTGAATGATTAAATGAATCAGGTAAAATGAATATATATATATATATATATATATATATATATATATATATATATATATATATATATGTTGTTGCCATGTCAGGCACTCTGGAAAATCTTCACCGTTAAACATATGAATGAATTTGTGAACTGGACTATAATTGTCATTGAGCACTACAAAATTTTATTCCCCTGGTTCCATATTCCACCAGAACTAAAAATAATCCATTTGTGGATTGATTCAGATGAAGAATGTAATTTTAAAAATTCTTATTTATTTTCAGTGAAAGAATACAAACTGCATGTGGTATGCGTGTATATGCACTGGTATTAGTGTGTAGTTGGAAACTTCTGTGGTTAAAATCTTGATTTTGCATGCTTATTAAGTTTGATATTATTCTGTCCAAATTATCAAGTACTCTTGCATGCACCAGATTATAATGTGAGAAAGATAAGATGACCTATGCATCACAATAGTGCTTCATTTCTCTATGGAGTATAGCTCATAGATTATACATTTATGTTCCCTTTATGTAACAAGTTGCTCTGCTGTATATGCATTCATGAAATAATAATATTCCAACATTATTCTGCATATGATAATTATTTTCATACTGTGCATGAGAGTTGATTAGTATTCTTAGTATTTTACAAAGTTTTTAATATTGATTTCAAATGATTTCAGAATTGCTGTCAAGTACTTAGTAAAAAAGAGTTACTACTCAATCTAAATTGAGGGATCATGAGATACTTTATGATAGCAAGAATGATGAATGGGGTTTTCTTTTTCAACCAAAAAGCAAACATTTGTATGAAATATCACTGTTTTTAAACTAAAGTTTAAAGTATGTTACAAGTGGAAGCAAATCAATTGTTAAAGAAAATCCGAAATATCCTTATTATGTTCAAAAACATATTAGAGGAAGATGAGGAAATACATGTATCAGTGATAAAAGGGGTAAATCATCATTTTTGTAGTCTTTAATATTTTCATTAGGATCTCTGGAATGCCATGGCCTACCTTACAAACCAGTTGGAACTGCCAAATGACACTATGATTAGGAATGAAGTTTTGAAGAAAAAAAAAATCTTAAAGCTGCCTTGTTGAGATCTCAAATTGTCATAGAATGTTAGTTGTTTAAAAGTATTTTCTGGTTAATTTGTTGATTTCGTAATGTTTTTTCCTCTAGGATTTGGAAGCTGCAGAGGATGAACTAGACCAGGTGAAAGATGAGAACCGAGCATTACTAAAAGCACTGGCTAAGCTAGGCAGTTAGGCCATGGTGCATAGCCCCCTCTAATGCCCAGCAGAGAGTATCTGATAGCAACTAGTTCACAATGACAAACACAGTGACAGGTACAGTGACAGGTAAAATGATGAGCACAATCACAAAAATAAGGAATCCAGTGACATTTTTGACCTTCACAGCAACTTGGATCCACGTAGAGGTGACATCACCGGTACGCATTTTCTGTAGCACACAGCAAACTTCCGACAGAGTTGTTTTTCATATGCATCTTGGGTTTTTTTTGTGTTTTTTTTTTGGTGTTTACCCACAAATTTGCATTTATAGCCTAAACTGTTATTGTTGGGGAATGAATTTTTTGGGGGGTTTGTTTGAATGATGCTTTCATGAAGGCTGCTTCTTTTAGGTGAAAATCAGATGTGATCTGATAAAAGCTTAAAGCTGTATGCAGCTGTGTGGGAGCCTTTACTCATCCAACTGATTTTCACTGTGGTAAAGCTCAAATGCATTCATTGTGAAAATGCCATGAAGGACAATGTATTCTTTTCAATTTGTGGAAAAACTCTATGCCGATCTTTCCAGTGTGGGATGATGTTTTTACAGATTTTACTTACAATTATCATCCTGCTATGTTGAAAGAAACTGCCATTGTGCTCATTTAGAAAGAGACAGAGAGAGAGGGAGAGTTCACTTAAAGATTTTGCTACCAGATATTCTCTTATGGGTTCTTTTTATAAATACATGTATATACTTCCTGTTCAATAGTACTAATTATTAAAACAACTTGTTGCCAAAAAGTGATGAAAATGTACAAATATTAAATTCAGGATTTGTACTCAGGCAGCATACTTCAGTATATATTATTTTTGTTAAAACCACGTCTTTAAACCTTGTCATCATTGTTTTCATATTGCATGGAAATACAACATAAACATCTTTTTTTGAAAGAAATATAATATTGTTGTCTTTCTCTCTCTTTCCTTTTTGGTCTGCTCAATGAAATAAATGAACTCTAGATTTGAACTTCCTTTAAAACTTAACTGATTTGATTGATTTGTATGACATACTTTAGCACAAGATACTTCTCCTTCTCCTTGAAATACTTGATTAAAATGTTCACTCATAGTTTACATGGCAGAAATGACATTTGCAAAAATGCTAGATAAGATATTGATGTGTTCACTCATAAACTGGTTTAACTGCCTTCAGGCTCAATTTTGGGCTATAGTAGAAGGTTTAGGAATAGTTGATTTATGAAATAAGTTTCCTTTTCTTTGTGTTGAACTTTGATTCATTATGTAATTAGTTGTGTTAGAGATATGTGTAGAGTAAATACATGATATAGATGATTTAAAGAGAGTATTCCTGTAAAGAAAACAGTTGTAAAAACACAATTTCTGGGCTAAGAATATATCATATTAAACCTCATGAGTACTTTGTGGAAATGTATGCGTAACTGAAGAAAATGTACATAGTATGCCCCTAAGAGGGCAGTATGCATTGGATCTCGATAAAATGCAAGGATAAGTTACTGTATTCTCTATATGTTGCAATTGCAGTGGAGCAGTATATGGTACTTTGTTCCTTCTCTAAGCATTTTTAATGAAAAAATCAATTTTAAATAACTTTGGCGTAAATTTCATAAGTTTTATTACTTCTCAATTTTTTAAAGACATGTTGTACTCTAACCACACAAGAGGATAATTTTATGAGCAATACAAATGTATCCATTTGCAATGAGTAAGTGTTGATTTGTATAGAAAATATATGATATTGATAGTGTTCCATTGTATGTATTTATGAGACACGCGCAAGAGAATTGCCGTGTATAGCATGTGTGTTTGAAGTTAATCTTTAATGTTTAGATGTGTTTGGAAAATAAGCAGTGATAATCTTTGTACTAATTTTCCTTTTGGAGGACACAACTTTTTTTTTTGTTTCAGGAGACATGGCTATTATTATTCATGAAGAAACATGAATTTTACAAGAATATTTGAATGTTTAGCTACTGTCCAGGGATAGCTCATTAGAGCGATTTCATTGGAGTAATGGATTGTCTCCATGTTTTTAAATATCTGATCTTAACATATTCCATCTCAAAGAATGTTTCGAGAGGCAGTAAAATAAAATTCAGAGATTGCCACAGATTATTTCTATAAAGTTTTTGCAAATTCTGTGCAATCACGGTGTTTGTTTTCTGATTAACTGAAACAGAAAAAGAAGAAAGGCTCAGATCCCAAAAGATTTAAATGAAGTCAAACCATCCAAAAGTATTTTGGAGAACAAAGAATATCATATATCAGAAATATTCTTGTAAAATTCAAGTTTGTATTTTGCCGATCAATCTCCCACTGTGAAAGAAACACACATGAATACCCTTTTTTAAAGTTTGAAAAGTGGCATAAAAATTTTGTATCATAGTCACTATTTTATATCCCTGTGTGTGAAGTGTATGCAGTAGTAATTTTCTACCATTTAAAATGAACTTAGCAATTTTCCGTAACTATTTTTCATTGGCTAGTTGCAATCTCATTGTATATTTCCTTAGAAAAGCATTGATATTTTCTCCAGTGTTGCATATGATTAAACTAATCCTCTCTTTACTAGTATTTCCCCATAATTTCATGGTACGACTTGCACTAAAATTCAGTGAGATGATTAAGGACAGGATATTTTTTTGTAATGATGACTGAGAGAATTGTGAAGGCAACATTATATGCCTGTGTTTGTAGTATTTTCTTGAAGACACACCAAAGAAAGAATAAACTAAGCGTTATGAATGATTCCTAACATCTAGGACTCATGAATGTGGAACTGAACTTTATATACCTTGTAAACAAGTAAACAATAAGAACTGTTTCATTTAGGAATTCTTTGAGGTGATCTAGAACAATAACCTCTGTTGGTTTTGGTTGCATTATTTGGTGTTAAGCATTGGCACAAGTCTGAATGAACAACAGGTCTTTATCAATTCTGTATAAAAGGGGGTTCTAGGACAATTTACCCCAGCCTGGACAACTACCCCCAATCAATTCCCCCCGGATGATTAGTCCCCTGGACAATCACCTCTCCAGGACACCCCCCCCCCCCCCCCGACAATCCATTGGGCTACTATTACTTGGGGTTAAGTTTCCTATAGGGAACAGCCGAACAGGGGTTTGGGAGTAATTGTCTAGAAGGGGTTATTGTTGTGGAGGGGAGGGGGGGGGGGGGGTAATGGTCAGGGGGTAGTGTTCCGCAGATAGTGGTCCAAGGGTGATTGTCCTGATATGATGAAGAGGTTTTGATGTGGCACCTGTGTGTACTTCTACATTGTATCACTGTCACTTTTTTTTTTGCCAAATTCACCATTAAAATCCAGTTCTGTCATTATCATTGAATCATGTTTGTTCATATAATGAAAGTTTTACTGTACAATCCTGTCAAGTCTTCAGTCACAATGTCTTCTTTCCATATTCTCTTTGATATTAGACTTGTGTCTTGTCTATTTTGCTATCTTCATTCACTATCCATGTCCTTATGATTTTCATCTGATCATGGCATTAGTTCATCTTTTTTGTCAACAACTCGTGTTTCTAGATTTTTGTGATGAATGTAAATAATTTTCTCTATCCTTCTCTCCTTTTTATAGTTTTGTTTGGGGTATAGGGAATCTGCTAAACTGTCTTGATATTCGCATTAGTTACTCTCCAAGAGTAATTCATCAGAAACACACACACCGTTTTCTTATTCTTATCTTTTTCGTAATATTTAATGTCTCATTTAAAGTAGAACATCTTGCAATATTCTTTTTTTTTTCAATTTTACCTACAATAATAACATATTAAACTAATATTCTGTGTAGGTGTTGCAGTACTTGCTCCAATTTTAAACAGTAATGTGATGTGGTGTTTATTTAGTCTAGTTGTATATAATCACCTTATTTCGTTGCTCAAAGGGAGGCATTTTTCTCTGTTTTCTCTTTTTGTGTTCACTTTTGTAAATAGTTTAACAGAAGCATGATATTGATGTTAGTAGGGTTATATTTTTGTAGACCAGATTTTGTTTTTCTAATTATTTGCATGTATCTTGTGCTATATATATCGAATGTCTGTTGATTGAAATTAAGTGTGTTTCCTTTCAAACCTCGGAATTTTGGCATGAGAGTGTTACTTAATCCCGAGATATTGAAATTAGCATCTTCCGTAAAGACCGGGATAATGACTGCATACGATCACATTTGAATTTGTAATATGAACTCCCCACCCCCCCCCCCCCAAAAAAAAGATAATGAAATAAAATAAAAAGAATAAAAATATAAAGAAAGAAAGAAAATACATAACAGTAAAGAAGAATGAAAAGAATGTAAAGAAGAATGAAAAGAAGAAATAATGTGAATGAATAAACAAGTAAGATTGATTTAGAATATTTTCAGGGAAGGGATTTAATGCTTGTAAATTCGCCTACAACCTCTCCCTTGGAAGATGGACACTAAATGCTTAGCGCCGTAAAACGGGAAACACGTGGTCCCAGTACACACCTATGGGGAAAAAGAATTCAGTAACCAAATACAAATAGAGCACAGATATGATGTACCCGTAGTAACAAAGAGATAGCAACCGAAATCATGATGTGAAGCATCTCCAAAACCGTGTAATTCGCATAAACAGAAGTAAAGTCTGTAAGCCCCTTTTTCGGTCTTATCGCAAAGGATCTAAAATGGCGTCGCTGCTGCGTTATCCAAGCTGTAGCTCTCCATATAGCTTGTGCACAGCAGCGGCAGGTATTGCTGATTGAAGTTTGTTTCTCTGTCTTTGTGAAATAAAATTAAATATATATTACCAGGAAAAACAACAACGAAAGTATATCAGAAAAGGAAAATAGAGAGAGAGAGGGGGGGGGGGGGGAGGGAGAAAAAATACGAGAAAACAAAATTTGACCCGGGAATTTGACCCGTCTACTACACCAAAGTGCGTAATATCTGTACATGGCGGCTCAGGTAAGGGGACGTTGGCGTTATTGATACTCGAATCATTTTCTTAAGTGATATCTACATATAAGCAATAAATAACACATCCCCACATTTGATTTAAAATTGTGAGAATTTGAGTTTGGTTTTTGAACTGCAATTATCTAATATTTCCCTCCTCGAGAAAATGTAATGTTTAAGATAGGAAGAGCCCAGGCGTGCATGAATGTTCCAACCAATTCCAACATTTTTCCGTCGTTGCTGCCTCCTTTTTTGCGCTAACTCTTTGTGTTTCAAGTGCGGCTGGGTGGTGTAAGTGCGGCTTGGTACATTGGAGGCCTGTTCAAAATTGAGCATGGTTTCGAATATGCCAAGTTCAGACGAAAAGTTAGCCATTAAGTTAAATTTTAAAAGCTAAGATCATCTCAGTGACGCTTTTGAATATATTATCTGAACCCGGTGAAGTGATTTTTTTTTTTTATTTAGTGAGCAAATATACAAAATTGTTTGTCTTGGTTATGTCCCAACGGCTTTATGAATGCTAGGGCTTGCAGTGAACCATTGAATAATGTTGGAATTGCTTTTTTACCGTTCCGTCTGGTAGTTTAGATATCCTTAGTTTTATGTCTCCTGTTACCATGTAAATGGATAAATAAGCATAATTGCCAATAAGAAGAAAACTTAAGACTGTAATTTTCTCATTTTGAAAAAGCTATCGTCGACCAGAAAACTGAATATTGAAAATTTTCTAGGTTATATAGATTTGAAAGTAATAAAAGGTATTAAGGAAACTATAAAAGGCTGAATTGATGCTGGTATGATGAATGTACAGTGCCTCCCGAAAAAGGTTACAAAAAAATTCTCGCCATCTGAGCATTTAAAAATATTTCCAGGAAATTTTAGTTCCTGTGGATAGCCTAGGGTCTCTCCAATCAAATACGACACAAAAAGTATCAAAAATATTTTATAGGTGCAAAATTTGAGCTTGACAAAAAATTGATTTTTGTTGTGGTCGGTATCGGCGGATCTGACAAAAGTGAAACTCTGGAGACGTAGTAAGTTTCATATTCTGTTGGCTTTAAGACAATTTATAAATGAATGCTTGGTTGTGTGTATGTTCTGACATACCTCATTAACATATTGTGCTTGAGTGAGGTTTTGAATACTAGATCTGAAATAATACTTTTGGGTAAGTTTTTACCATTAAAGCCGTCGTAGGCCTACTTTGGATATCAGAAAAAGAATATCAGCACGTAGTCATGGAGATCAAGCAATATAAACTTATCAGTCAGTCACTCAATAAGTCAATCAATCAGTCTGACAAAAAAAAAAAAACCAAAACAAACAAACAAACAAATAACCCCAAAACAAAACAGCCAACCAAACACGCGCTCCCTCATTTTAGAAATACATGACAAAAAACATGTTTTCGTTCTATTTTTTCAATGAAGTAAACCGGAATGATCATGAAACTTAACATTTGCATTGCAGATTCCACTTTTTCAATTATGTCAGCTCACTTGTCTTTTGGATTGAATGAGCGTATGGTTGACAAGCAGCTTTTCTGATTGATGGAATGATTGACTGTCTGATCTTTCTGCATGACCATGCACGCTGATATTATTTTGATGACAACCCAAATTATGCCAGCGTAAATGTTAAAATCTACCAAAAATTTAAATTTCACAACAATTAAGTATGCAATATTCTTACCCAGGCATGACCTGTTAATGAGATATGTCATAACATAAACACAGCAATGGATATCAATTCATGATGTCGAAAAGCCATCAGAATATCAAATTTTAAAGCCTCTACAGTTAGACTACTTTCAGTTTCGACCCAACACCGATACGGAAAAAAAATCGCTCCCCGATACCAACCGGCACAAATACCCTTTCCTGTCAAGCCCGAATATTGCACCCTTTCCCAAAAATTATTTTTACTCGCACAAGCCTTACCACATTTTGAGGGGTTTTTTTTCATGGGATTTGATAGAAGAGGGCTATCCACCGGTATTAAACATTTCCTGAAAATATTTTGAAATATTTGTGACTTTTTCCACCTTTTTTAAAAACACACTGTATACGTAATCTGCAATTACAGGATTGCAGGGGATGATTTCAGATAATTCTGCAAAAAATATTTTCAATCAGCTGGAGGTCGATGACACAAAGAAAAAAAAACGTGATGACGTCATACGTTTTGAGCAATTGTCATACGGATGAGGGTTCACAAACACATCCAGTGATTACAGTAGACCAGTTCGGAGATAGCTCATGTCACAAATGACCCCCAAATATCCACAGATATTGTAAACATGGAGAGGTCCGTTTTACACACTTGAATAATCACTCCCAAAGTGACTGAGGTGCCTCATGAATAGCTTTTATTTTCCCTTTTGAAAAGAATGCTTCCACCTGGGTATCATGGAATGCACATGGGTGCACAATAATTAGCACATCAAGAATTCATGTCGGTGGGTTTTAGATTTTTGGTCAAATGACCTTTATCTGCTCATGCTCAGATTGTATCTACGAACTGGCTTATGGCACACGCACATAATTATTTCCAGGTTACCCCTCTTCTTATTATGAATAAACATGTCTGTTATCTAAGGAAATTAGCGACGAATATGCGTATGTTACCATGCAGACTACACATAAACTTTTACCGAGATTAGTGATTGTTGCTCACCTGGGTGTATTAGTGTGTGCGTGCGGTGCTTTCTATTTTATCTTTCTGTTTGTTTGAATTTGTCATGTTTTTGAGGTGCTTTATAGATTTCGAACTAAATTTAGTTGATTGTGTGAGTGTTTATCTAACGTATAATATGACAAAGCCAGACGTGTATGAGTAGCTAAGAAAAGATTAAATGTTGTTTGAAAAGTATTATCCCATTGTGAACTGTATATACAAATGTGATGTTCGATGTGTGTTATATTTTTTAATTATGAATTAATCGGAGTGAGACAGTTTTTAAAAGAATGTATGCAGTAATTTCGTTTAGTATGTAAAAAATTAAACGAATTAGTTACTTAATGCGTTGTATTTGCAATTATACAGTCAGATGTGTTCATTTGTCCTCACCAATTATGCGTTCAGTTAGTGTTATTAACGTGCAACATGTGAAAGGAATAGGTGATTTCCAAAGTACATGTATTTCATTTCTACATTCATTCGAATATTTGTGCATTCGTCCTCTTCAGTCTTGTATTCATCAGTTATTTCAGTGCAACAAAGGGCTATCTGTATTTCTGGTCAAAATGAGATTTCCGAATCAAAATGATTCAGTAGAGACCAGAAGCCCATCGGTAATAATGGTTTCTACAGCAGACTTTGCTGCAGCTGGGTATATGGCTATCTGTTTTAAACTGCAATGTATCAGTGCAACAAATCTTCATTTCAAGATTTATCGAAATTTCCGAAAATGCAGATAACCTTTTGTTGCACTGAACCCTCGATTCATTTGTTCTCTCACCCAATCACCCATTCACTCTCTTCTTTGTTGATGCATTCATTTATTCATTCGTTCATATAACATGTATAAAGCACCAATATTTGTCTGTAACACAAAATCATCTGTGGAAAACAGGGACATAATGAATTTCACAACCAGTTTGGACTGAAAATCCTCTGGCAGCATGTGCCTCTGACATGTCTACTAGGTGTTTCAAGAAACATTTGACACTTTTGATTATCAATACCTCATAACGTATAATATCAGGCATTACCTTGTCATATATTGAAAGCTATACATTTTATTTGAAATAAGTTGTTTTTAATACAATCTACTTCATTAACATTCTTATTAAGATTATGCTGTAAATATTCAATTAGATTTTCACTTTTTGACAAATTGAGGCCACAAATACCCATGTGTGTCAGTAATAAACACAGCAGTACCATTGTGCATCACACGTGTCATTTCTGCCGAAATTTTGTTAGGCAGTTGGAATTAAAGATTCATAACTCTGGGATTAAAGAGGTGTAGTGGAATTTCAATTTCAACTTCAAAGCATACTATTCACTGTAATTGGCTCCGAATAAAGTAAAGACAGACATAGACTTTGTGGCCTCAATTCCTTTAAAAGTAAAAATCTAACTAACTGGCATTGTTTTAAGATTGTTAATGAAGGAAAATTCAAAAAATCTAGTTCAAATAAACTTGACGTCCTCCATTCAAATGTGAAAATCTTTAAGTTATGAGTTTCAGTTACTAGTGATCAAAAGTGCCAAACGTCTTGTAGAACAAGCAATGAGCAAAGATGAGGGCAAAGTGAAAGAAATGACACATTGATGTAGAATTTGAAATGAGATATAATTATTCTTCCAAACAGGAAATGTTTTTAAAAAGGATGCAATGATGTGGGTTTTTGCACATGATATGAATTATTCTTCTGAAGTATGACGTTTGAGCATTAAATTTAGTAGTAAGGTTGAGTCTGTTTGATTTACAGACTAACGATCTGTAGAATAAGGAGTACCGGTAACACCAGTTTTCTGCTGTTTTGCAGAGCCTTTTTTTCTTGGGGTTTTCTTGTGTGACGTCGATCTATTTCCCTTCTATGAGAATAATAAAGTTTGCCATGAATCCTGAAAGCTTGTTTACATTGTCTATTATTTCTCTCAAATCGTTTGCTTCACGGTAACTGCCGCCAGGGTTCATACGGGTCAGGGAATTTCTGGAAAGTCGGGGAATTTGAAATTGTTTTTCCAGAGGCAAAAAGTCAGGGAAAGTCAAAAATTTGTCAGTTTCTTCTGGAAAGTCATGGAAAATCATTTATTCAAGATATTTTTCATGTTAATAAACTCGCGCTCGGGCTGGCCCTGTATTCATGGCACTCAGATCAGCATTGCATTTTTATGTAAATTTTACATCACATGTGATCGATGAGTCATGGAAATTTGCATTTTTCTGGCCTTGGAAGTCAGGGAAAGTCACGGAATTTTGAAAATGTATAAGTGTATGAACCCTGTGCCGCGCGAGAATATTGTTCCTACAGCTGCGAACATAATTTAATCACACGTTCAAGATATTGAACATTCTATAGAATGTCCAAATCCTTCATGTATGGAAACAATGAGGTGATATTCATGTACGATTCTCGTAACTGTTGATGGTTTACACAGAATGAGCACAGCATTTTTAAAGCAACATATATCAACTGGAAGTTTCTCTCGGTCACAATACAGTGTTTCACAAATTCAACTCTATGAACATGAATTGTATTTATTGAACGTCATGGATAGACATCAGTATTCTGCTCTGACATAAACATAAACATGAACATAATCATAAATCAAGTGGCACCGGCGTAAATCCACTCTGAGGAGTGGGGGGGGGGATGATTGACTTTTTTGACGATTTTTTTTTCTGTCGATCTCACTCTTAAGTATAAGCACACACCCTCACTGACCCCCACAGACCCCCTTACACACATTTGAATATTTATTTTGCGAGCGAGCGAAGCGAGTGAGCCAAAAATAACCATTTTTCTAGTTTTTAATCGCATTTTCTAACAGAAATTCTAAAATATGAGCGAGCAAAGCGAGCAAGCCAAAAATAACCACTTTTCTCATTTTTAATCGCATTTTCGAATAGAAATTCTAAAATAATGACGAGCGAGCGAGCCAAAAATAACCACTTTTTTTATTTTCAATCGCATTTTCAAATAGAAATTCTAAAATATGATGGTTGTTTATGACAGATATTCAAAGATTTTACTAACAGATTAATTAAAATATATTTTCTTTATTAAAAAGTGGGGTGGGGGGGATATTTGTACACGCCATCCCCCCCCCCTCCAAAAGTGGGGGGGGGGGGATATATCCCCCCATCCCCCCCCCCGGGATTTACGCCAATGTAAAGTGGATAACGTTAAGTTTATAAACAAAAAGAAATGAAACAGAAACAAAGCAGAACATAAATAATAGTATTTCTACCTGTTGATGATACAGGTTTACAAAAATTTTAATCCATTTTCTTTTCTTTTTTTTCTTCTTCCAAAATTGAATATATAAACACAATCTGGTATACAAAGAGAACAGTCATGATGAAAGTGTTTCAAATCATACTTATAGGAGCACTTATATTTACGTACTGTTAAATCAGTTTAAAGACATTGGTTAACATTGTTATGATTTTAAAAAATCTTGTTTTGTTACTTGAAAATGGGATAAACATAAGGGTTATAGTGTAAAAATACCAGTCTGAAAGTTTCAAAGTATAATATCTACAGGATGTATTTTTAAATATCAAAAATGTGAACCACTGTTTGAAAAATATACGAGGGTCGATTGCACAGACATAAGGAGTGCGCATGCGCGTATGACTCGCCTTACCGTACTGTGTGCATTGGCGTATCACGCGGAGGGAGGCACATAACGGCATTTTCAAATTCAAGCAAAGTGGTCCTCTTAGTGATTGTCTCGTGAGACGAAGGATAATAAAATCGCCGTTTGCGTCTAACTTACTTTCATTCCAAATAATAGTTGGTTTCAGGGTTTTTGAGTACAAATACAAGTACTCATACACATGTTTCATCTTAGTTTGAGAATTTTTTAAATCAGCTACTCACAAAGTTAGCCAATGCCTTTAATATCACTGTCATACTGTGTCATCCAGTGTTTGTTTAAACCCATTCATGGCAGGGGGGGGGGGGGGGTGTTTCACAAAGACTAAGACTGACTAAAAATCGCACTTAACTATAGCCGGCCATCATGCCACAGTTTGTTTTCACTATCGGTCTCCAAAGGGATGTGAAAACCATGGGCACAAATTAGCAGAATTCACCTTTCTTGTTTTCTTCATCAATGAACTATAAAAAAGGTCAATTCTGCATATTTGTGACCACGATTTTCAAATCCTTTGAGAGATCCATGGTGAAAAAAGTGGCATGAACGGCCAGCCATAGTTAAGTGCGATTTCAGTCAATCTTGGTCTTTGTAAAACACCCCCAGGAATTATTTTATCAGCTTTTCTTCTTCTTCTTCGACACCATTATTTTTTCTTCCATTGCAATATTGTTTTTTTTATAAAAAGTCATGCATCTAAAATAGATATAATTGACAGAAAGTATGTTGAGAAGTTAAGGAATTCCAAATTTTCACGGAAAAGCAAAAATTTTGAACTTTGCCAATTATGAGGTTTTGCTTTCATTTCGAAAGATCACCAGACGACAAAATTCAGACATGACTAAGTCACCTATGGGTCATCTTGCCCCCTCCCCCCATCAAAATACCCTGGTGCCACCCTTATATTATGTTCATGCACATGATGGATTCACTGTGGTTTGTACATTCACATGATGGATTCACTCTGGTATGTACTGTCACGAGATGAGATTTATTTCGTGTGGAATTATGCCAGGAATCAGGAAAATCATCCGTCTTACAGTTAATTTTCAGTAAGCATTGTCGTAGATGGCGTTAAATCCACTCTGACTTAAACAGACGGTGCTAGTCACGTGATGTAATACGATGTAATACGTTTCAAATCATGATTCAATCATGCATGTTTTAGACAGTTTTGGTCCAGTAACAATTTACCAAAGCATTTTTCTAGAGTTTTAGTAGTAGATTATTATTGATCTATATAAGTGCTTTAATTTGATATATGACTCATTGAGATAAAATATTGGTAACTGGAATTATTCATTATTGTTGTGAATAGAACACCATGATCAATGGATAAATACTACCAGAATTCAGGGCGATTAGTGCTGGAGTCTAAAAAAGTACATTTGCTTACCAGAACTCATTGCATTGTACGCTATGTTAGGTTTGTTACCAATGAATATGTGCCAACTAAATGATTGACATGATTGTTTGCACATCTGCCCAATGGTACACCTGGGATGGATTTGTAGTCTCATGATACCCTTCTTGCTACCCACCCCCAATCCACTCCTAATAGGCCTACTTAATCGCTCCCTGCTTACGTTTTCAGTATATGCTTTTTGCATATTTCTGAATGAATATGCATGATCCTTCACAATATGACAATCTTCTACAAACACGCACATATCGCTGGGGTGACAAGACCTTGTATCTCAATATTTGGTGAAATTTAGTTCTTTTCATAAGTAGCATTTGGTCTGTAATTAATTATTTCAATTACCATTTTCGTCTATTAGAAGCATTATAGATTGGTCCAATTGCCATTTGTTCAAATCACGAAGAGCTAGGTCTAAACCCACTCTGGACAGTACGCAAAGTATTTCGTTCATATATCAGTGAGTCTAACTGCAGTTGGTCAAATGTAATTTCCTCTAATAACCACGTAGTCCAATTGCCATTTGGTCTAAGTAATATTTGATCTGATTATAGAATTGAGCGTTAGTCACTGCATGAAGACATTATACACACAGTATACACGCATTCCTCTGTTACAGTAATCTTTTCGCATTTCATACATGATAAATAAAGCATTTATCAAAGATAGCAATACTTTCGATACACACAATGAAGATAATGATAATAATAACAATAATCATAATCATAATAACAATAACTGGATTTTATTTACCCCGAGTTAGCTACATCAGGAATACTACTGCTCTTATCCTTATCTCAATATAGTTGTGTGCCTTACTACGAGACTAGCTTTGTAGATAGGCCTACTGCGTTTTTCTTCGGGGAGACTCAACACTGTAGATACTGCGTTTTGCAATTATGAACGAAAATTAGTTTTTGACACTTCTTTTCAGAAAACTAAATGTATTACATGAAAAGGGGATTGTTTTGAAGTATTCTTCTGCAAAGAAAGTGAAACCCGACAAAATGTCAGAAAGGTCTACTGCATTTTTCCTTGGGGGTTGGGGGGAGGAGTTGTTTATTTATTTTCATTTATCTATTTCTTATTTATTGGTGTATAAAATATTGATCAGCAGCTAGCTGAAAGGATCAGTTCACAAATTAAACCACATGAATAGATGAATATATAACAATCTATTTAAAAAACAGAAATACATAAACAAAATTACGAATCTAAGAATAGAGGCAAACACACACACGCAAAAACAAAACACCCTCTCCCGTCTACCCACTCACCCTCACAACCAACACACAGAAGCACAAGTCAAAAATAAATATATGAATGAAACAAGAAATGATCACACACACACTTGCACATTCAAATGAAAAATAAACAAAACAATTAAAAAAACCCAGAAAGGTATACATACAATAGACAAGGGATTAAAACAAACCAGGGAAATCAGCCATCGTCAATCACCATCATCAACATTATCATCGTCATCATCACCACCACCGTCATCATCATCACCATCGGCAACGAGACAATTACGAAAACAACAACTACAGCGACAACAAATCACACAATATCAAGAGAGATCAAGAAGGCGGGCTATGTTTCAACGCATTTATTAATCGAACATGAAAATCATTACAGACATAAAGAAAACAAGTGCACACATATGAGACACAGACATTTACAAATAAACATAAAATACAATGGTTTTCCATACTAAAAAGACACAAGCTACGAAATCATTTTGAATTTTTTAAACGACACTTCCAATTTACTATTAAAAAGTTATATTAAACGCTCGACCACATATAAAGACCTTTTGGAAATGAACCGTTTTAGGCTATTTCAGTACCCGCGTACCTTATCCATTGATTTGCGGGACAATGCGTTTAGATCAAACGTAATGCATGATTTGTATTGAGATGCCATAAGATATGAAAATGTTGCTAAGCAAATCTCTCGAAAGCCAATGTCTTCAAATACAGTTTGGCTTCATGCTTAATAGAACTACTTTTCATTGCAAGGTTCCCTGATCAATAAGTTATGTGTTTTTAAAATAAATTTAGGCACACTTTTTCCAAGCATTTTTTTAGGGCTAGTTCCACATAAACGACTGAAAACCAACTTTAAAGTTAAATCACTACTCATAAAAAGTATTTGTGCCGTCCTTCCATTTTTTCATCCCAAATCACCCCAAAGAAAACATTCTAAGCTCACAGTAAACTAAATCAAAGTAGGTGATGAAGTAGTGGAAGTAGTGAATTTGATAATACAGTGTACCTCTATGAATGATTAAAATCGATAATTTTTATTTTGTTGTTAGAAGCGTTATTCTTTTTCAACCACAATCTATAATATGCACCCTATCCTTGGTAAACCCGAGGCCCTACACGAAGAGTTCAGTAGTGTTTTTGACCACATCTTGACATAGTCGAATTCAATACTTCATGCAATCAAGCATATGATATGAACATTTCTTTCTCGTTCTATCTTTTTTATTTTCGTTTTCCACCTTTTTGTTTGTTTGAAAAATTGATTTACAAAATAATGACCATCAGCTAAAGGAGAAAAAATAATGATAAACTTTGCGCATATACTCTAACATCCTCCTACAGACAATAATCACCAAATTTCCGACATGTTGTAAAAAGCCACTCACTGTGGCCATACAAAGTTTGCAGACAGTAGTTCCTCGTGCCCTTGACATAGCAATGCGTTGTGCCATTCCTGCAATATTGCGTTGCCCTAAATTCTCGTGTCACAAGATGTCCGCCGATCGTCAACTGACGCATCGCTGGATCGTCTGGACAATCATAAGCCCCTTGTACAAGAGGTATTATTTATCTGACATAACAATGCGTCAGCGAATGCTGCTACGTTGATAAATAATGGTGCGATCGTACGAATATCGTGTGCTTATCTGATTATTACGTACGGATTTACTTTGATACAGCGATGCATGGTATAACCGCACAAGTAGTAATTTGCGTCTCTCGTGCAACAATGCTTTAAATAGTAACCGTTGAACATCCCTTGACGTCCAGAAATATCGGTGCATTCAAAAGACCTTTATTTAACTGTTTAACCGTCTTTTTTTGTGTGTGTGCGCTCGAAATGATGACCGCGAAAGGAGTCGCATCTTTACCGCGATGTGGTGTACTTAGTGACCGCCTTTGTTCCCTCGGAGACGGCATGCTTGGCCAACTCTCCAGGTAGGAGAAGACGGACAGCGGTCTGCACCTGCGGTAGAAAAATACGTGGATTATATTAGTACTGACTTTTAACTGTCCAAAGCCTGGAAAGGCTTTTGAAAACAGAACTTCTTATAGTATAATGATGATAATAATAGATAAATAAATAAAGAAATAAATAAAGAAATAATGAATGAATGAATGAATGAATAATAATAATAATAATAATAATAATGATAATAATAATAATAACTATATGATACAACACAAGTGTATTGCGTCAAGTAAATACTATTCCGAGGCGCATGAAAAAGAGGGCAAAGAAGGTCGAAAATAATAAACAATGTTACAACGCAATTCTCCTTTATTCTCATAATTGAACTGAATACACGACTGCTTAAAATAAAGACTTGCACGTCCAGATTGTACCTGCTTCAATAACAATATGGCAAACGTGTATTCGTTGCCCCCCCCCCCCCCCCGGTCAGGAGCACTGCCATCACAGGGACACCACACCCTAAGTAGCATGTAAATACTATGAATTTACATGGCAACCAATAGACCTGTTTTCAATACTAATGGATTCAGATTTATGCAAGTTTCTCTCTAACCACCCCCGGCTTTGAATGGGGGGGGGGGGGGGTCATGCTTTTCCCCGTTTCTCCTTTGGATACACTCACTACTGGGGGCGTTTCAAGTGTCTTGTCAGTGGTTTTTACTCACAAATTTGCTCTCAGCCAATCAGATGCAAGATTTCATTAGCTTATAACAGTTGTCGGTAAAAATCACGCCTGACAAGACACTTCATCAAACGCTCCCCTAATTAAACGATTAGCTTACCTCTCTACTACTAATAGTACTCTTCTTATTGTACTGTGCTAGTCTTGATGCCTCAGCCGCGATGCGTTCAAAGATGTCATTCACAAAGCTATTCATGATGGACATGGCCTTGCTGGATATACCCGTATCTGGGTGGACCTGGATAGAGAAAAGACCAAAAATAGGAAAATGAATGAGCGAATGATTAAATGAATGAGTGCATGCATGAATAAATAAATAAATAATGAATAAATAATGAAAATGGCTATAAGGAGATTCCTTCAGGCATGGGAGTCAATCAATCAAAGTTTAAGGTGAGAACCCCTTTTTTGCTTGTGACCAAATTTCTGGAATATGTCCCCTTTTACGTCCCTGAAAATTTTGACAAAAGACCCCTTTTTCATTAGATTGTTCCCCCTCAAAAAAAAATACATATGTGAAATGGATTGACGCCCCTGCCTTCAGGTGCTATTTTAGTCAAGGTCATCTACCATATTTGATCTGCCAGGAATAAAAAAAAGTGAAGCAAAAGAATTCGAATTAAAAAAATATATAGAATAGTAAAAGACAACATTCTAAATGACGATGGTCTTGTTTCAGATCAATGTCACAACTATAGATGATCTTCCAGTCCCTTGCTCTTCCAGTGGTTTGATTTGTTTTGTGCAAGTACAAGAACTCCTTCGCCAAGGCATGAAAAAGATAAGAATTTTAGAAAACCTTGAAAATTTTTCTCATTCAAAATATGCGTGAACCTGGCAACGCTGTTCCGGGGAACGAATCGACTAGTCGTTTCGTTCCTCCGGAACCCGGAACAAATCTTTTATGACATCGGCACCGCTTCCGCCACCACCCCTGGCCTTTTAAATTGAAAATGCTATAACTCTATATGTTACCTATACATGTGAATTCGCAGGCTATTAGCCTATCATACAACTTTTATGCGATACCAAACTTGTTATGGTAGCCTCTATGATTCTGATAGAAATCAGAAGAAATACTTCAGTTTGGTGCACAAAACGTAACAAACCACCCTTTTTAGGGGGCGAGTCTATGACATATAACCTATGCAGCTTGAAAAGTAGCCTGTTTGGAAGTTGCACTATTGATCTGAGACAGAACCCGATATATTAGAGGAATGACAATCAATCACCTGTTTGAGGACTTTGTAAATGTAGATGTTGTAGGATTCCAGACGTCTTCTCCTTCTCTTTTTATCCCCAGTACGACTTGACGCCATTGTCTTAGACTTTACTGCTTTCTTCTCTCCTTTCGTAGCAGCTCCTTTGGCAGGCATTGTGAGTTTTATACAGGATCTGTAAAAATAATAATAGTTGAGGAAAAAAAACACAGAATGGTAAAATGGAAGTTAAGTAAAAATGTTGTGTTTTTCTGTTAGCTTAATTTATTCATCCAAAGGAGAATGAAATCATTAATGACTAAACTTTGTGATATATTGAAATCGTCTTCATCGCTGTTTTTAGAATCGATGGCAATTATCATGAAAGTAATCCGCAAAAAAAATTATACCGCATCCGTTACTAGACGTTCGTTGTATATTCCTGAAGACGCGCTGAGTTCCAATATAACGATTGGATCTCGGTCTAGATCGATTTCACTCGCACGAATTTGAGGTTATAAAAGGCAAGCAAAACCCTGGGGAAAAATCATTTTTAAGCTGTTTAATGAAAAGAGAGGATAGAGAGGTCATTAAAAAAAAAGTTCCATCAACATCGGTTATAAAATGAGAAAGTTGTGACAATTTGAAAGCAATATCAATTCTAAAAAGAATATGAAAATTTTAAAAAAATACACATAGCCCTTGTTGAAAGGCATAATGCCCTTTAACCGCATAGGGGTGACCAATAGTGACCAATAGTGACAAATAGTGGTCACCGTATAAAAAACTGTCTAAACCTTCCATAATGACATTACTTATATGATATAACATATAACAGAAAATTAATTTTAAAAATCAAGCAAATTGGATACTTGAACAACGTCATCGTTTAATGGTCTTACCTTATAGACGTGAAAAGTTCCAATCCTCGCTTCTTGCAAAGATTTGCTCTCGACGCGTTCAAGGAGAATTAATGGATGCCTTGCTTGAAGAGTTGAAGATAGAGTGTCACGTTGCAATTGCCCGAGCATGCAAATAAGGACAAGCTCATTCGAAGTTAAAGGGGTATTCCAACTTCATGACCTCTTATCATTTTTTCGGATTTCCTTCTTCATCTTGCCTTTTCGATTAACATCCCTTCTAATTTATACATATCTGCAAATTAGGTTGATTTAAATCCTAAATTTATCAAACCCTATGTCAAGATAACTAAAGTTACGTATGTACTAAAAAAGTTCATAAAATCATTTTCCATAATAATTGGTCCCTTCGTTAGATATCCTGTATATCACCCAAACTCAAAATGTTGGAATCCAATCAATTCAGAAAAGAAAGAATTTGAGCAATGAGTAGAACTGAATGTTTGAACATGCCAATCTTTTATCAGACTAGTCCTCGGATGTATTGACATGTAGAAATCGCCTCTTTCTTCTAAGAAATTCAGACAAAGTATCTCATTCACCGGTTGAGTCACTGCGTGTCACCATAGTCAGAATGCACCATGAATATTATCATTTGCTGCTATGTCGTTCAGTTCCAAGGCCATACGCAGGATTTTTTCCGGGGGGGGGGGGGAATATATTCAATATTTGAGGGAACACGCAAGCGAGGGGGTGAAGTGACTGAGCGGGAGCTTTTACATTTATTGAATTGAAATTGAACGATCTGGTGCACATTTGGGGTGGAATTTGGGGAAATTCTCAATAAAAAGGAAAAATAGAAAAAAGTGGGGTTCTGAAAATTTCTAGGGGGCAACTCATGAGGCAACCGCCCCTGCCCTCTATGTGCGTACGGCTATGGTCAGTTCCATGTCAAGCTATATGGATAACTGCCATCAGAGGTATACTAATTTAATATTTTGGTGCTCTGCTCTGCAAGCAGTCTATCGGGTCTTCATCAAGCACGTAGCCACGGGGGCGGTTCGCCCCCCCCCCCCATTCCAAAGTTTGTGTTGAAATCTAATTGTTATGAAAAAATAAAACACATAAAAGAGGAATGGTAGCCCCATAAATCTTATGAGACATGAAATATTTTTACATTCTAAAGTTGGATGAATTCAAATTTATTCACAATATTCTTTGTATAAATCTTTTGGCTTATTTTCTCAAAAATTATGCCCAGGATCTTTGAGTAGCCATTTTGGTTTATAGCCACTTGGTCTACTACCAGTTGGTCTAATTCCAAGATTGTCTAACACCACCATGGCTAAACTCATTTGGTCTACTATCAATTTGGTCTAATTACCATTTGGTCCAATCATCACTTGGTTAGTTATCCACTTGGGCTAATTGTCATTTTGTCTAATGATCAAATGGTAAAATTGCCACTTCGTCTACTTAGTTTCCCCCCATGTCATCTAATGATCATTTGATCTATTACCAGTTCGTCTAATCAGATAGACTAAGTGATGTTAGACCAAGCGGGTATTAGACGAAATGGGCATAGCCTAACTGAAATTAGACAAAATGGTAAGTGGCAATTAGACCAATGGTTATTAGGCGAACTGGTTGTAGACGAAATGGGATTAGACCACGTGGGATGATACCAAATGAACATTAGACAAAGTGGGATTAGATCAGGGGGGCGTTTCATGAAACAATTAGTCGGTGGTTTTCACCGACTAATTTGCTGTCAGCTAATCAGATGCCAGTATTTTCAGTAGCTTATAACATTTGTCGGTGATTTTCACCGACAAAACTCTTCATGAAACGCTCCCCAGGTGGCAATTCAACGTCATTTTTTCTCAATCATGACTACAACACCAGTGGTATATCTATTAATGGTAGCTCTAATTAATTCAGAGCCCGACACTAAAGGCCTGCTATTGTGCATTGCATATGAAATTCGAGAGCACCTCTTTTATCTTACTTGTTCGACAAAAAAAAATCTTTAAAATGTATAAAATTTCCACCAGAATAGGTGATTTTGATGACGTAAACCTTCCAGCAGAATTCGAGCATACTTTGACACTTAAAGCTGCAAAAATATTTTGATATTAGGACATGCTGCTGAGGGAATAACAGTGCTTGCTTAGTGCTCGAAAATAATCATGTTTCTAGATATAATGAGCGAGTATAGGGAGCGAGCAAGAGAGAGAGAGAGAGATTTCTTTTTTTTTAAATACTGAGAACAGGTTCTAGTGGATTGCTATTACATCCTCATGATTTTAGTAACACATTTAAATCATCGAAATTTTCCTTTCTCATATTTAGTATGATAGAATCAGGCTATTGGTCTATTGGCCGATATCTCCTACAAATTCTTTCATTTTAAGTCTTCTTGCCGGCCGACTCCTTGCAATTATATATATATTTTTTATCACTAACATGTTATGACTAAAATAATAGTATAACGTTAGATAGAAAGACGAGAGGGAAACCAACTTCCTTTCGTAAGAATAGTAATATAACTAGAGAGACGAGATGCATACCAATTTCTTGTCATAATGATAGTACTATAACCAGCACTGGTTGAACACTCCCCTCCCCCCCCCCCCCCATATTAAAATACACTGGAGACGCCCATGAACCAGCAACAGCACCTACAATGCCTATACTGATGCAGTTTCATTTGGGAACACTTATTTAACAATCATCTCTTTATCCTGCTTGAAGAATTGAAGTACGTAGGCCTATTCTCTTAAAAAATGTAAAAATCGCGTAAACGGACTGTTGAACGATAAGCATTCCTAAGATATCGCACAGCTTCCTACAGCTGATTGAACTTGTTCAACAACCGCAAACCAATTTGAATGAACCACTGAAAATGAGCCACTGGTCGCGTGCGGATAGGACATTCCTAATTCAAAACAGACATTTAGTGGGAACGCCCTAAGGGTCGAACGTCATTGGCTGGTCTTATCAAACCACGTGACATCTTTTCAATTCCCCATTCACAAAAATCTCTGAAGTATATCGTGGCAAGTTTAGGTGGAAGGTTGCAAACCGTTGCTCTTTCCACTCACTCTGCTAGACATTGTCATAGACACGTCGTTTGGAGGTTACTTAGCTCTTGCTTTGTTTCGTGGATTCTCTCATTGCGTTGGTTAGTCATCGATTCACTTTTCTAAGATGGATTTGTTGGCTGACTTTGAGCGGTGCCTGAAGCGTAACTACTACGATTACAGGTGCTGGCGGCGAACTCGCAAGGGTCATCGCTGCACGAGGAAGGCTCCCGAGGCCGGTCCAGGCTACGAGTGCTGGCAACACGCACAGTAAGTTACCGTACTTCATTATAAATTCTTTGTCTAATTCATACAGGAATGAGTCCATTTTATGCTTGTCTGCAGCAAACCTAGAAAAGTTCGTTCTGTTGAAATTTATTTGGTTGATTTTATAATCACAAACGCTCCTAGAACAATTTTCACCTTCAGCCTTAGTTCAGGGGACAACCTAGAGCAGTTTGCAAAATTTGGATAATAAAGTGCCCGCTGGTTTGCAGATATCAGCTTAATATGCATAGCTTAACTAGCCTGGAATTAAAATCCTTTTACTCTCCAGGAACCTTCTAGGCTAAGCTCACCGTGCCTAATCATTTTTTTTGCCGAAAAAGGCAAATAAAAAGATGGTATTATGCCAGGTTACCAAATCCTGTCAGTTCTAGAACGACACCGTCCTGACAAACCTGTTCATCAAATGTACGAATGCTTTTCAGAAAGCTCCCCTGTGTGTCATTATGAAATGTTGGTTAATAACAGTCACAAGGAGCGTTATAAGGTAAAATTACTACCGAAAATGATTTTTTGAATTTTTTGTATCATTGTGTGTATATGATTCGTAATATTCCTTTATGATGGGTTTATCATGTCTAGTCCTTATAGAATCTTTTAATGATTGTTCTTGTTTTCGATTTAGAATCGAATTTAATAAATGGAAATTTGGGTTAAGCTTCATATTTGTCGATCACAAAGGTAGATATTTCGACACGTGACATCTGCCATACCAGTAAATTGTTATCACACAAAGAAATAAAAGGATGTGTACTTCTGAACTTACCCATGACATTATCATGTTTATGATGCTGTTTTTGATAACACAAGGAAGGATGAGAAACTGTTCAACTATATAGCTGTTTGGACTTTCACTTGATCTTTAGAACCTAAATTGACCTCACACTACAAAAAGGTGATGATAACATTTTTATGCCCCGCCCGTCCGTAATTAACGGTCCGCCTTATCACAGGATCATTACGCAATTCGTTAGGTATATGTTCGAGTCATTATATTGCGGTACTTATATCTCTTCGCAGCGGTGAGCTCTATACTTAAGCAAATTATGCAAATTGCTCAAGGGTACCATTTGGGCCACAAAGCTGAACGTTTTTTTTTAACACTAACGGTACCCCCCCCCCAAAAAAAAACAAACAAACAAACAAAAAACAACGGGAATGAAAGGGTATGAAAAAGTACAGATAAATGACTGATTAGTAAAGAATGAAAGCATTCTAACAACTTTCGTATTTGACAAGACAATAGCTGTATGATTATGAGTTTATCCTACCCCATCAATTTCTACTAGTAGAAGACTTCTCACCTCACTACCGTTTGTCGTTGTTCATTATACATGAAATATATTCTGACCCCTTTCTGACGGCCGGGAATTCCCCCCCCCCAATGCCATTCATTTTAAGTGGAGACTTTTCAAAACATTTTGAGACAATCTACATCATACAAATTACCCCCCCCCCCCCCCCGATCGGTCAACATTGTTGCCACGTTAATTTAGATGGCTGTCGGGAAGAAAAAATGAAAAAAAAGAGGAAACTTAAAGTCTCCCTTGAAATTGAAGATAAAAGACTATTTGGGTGAAATTTTAATTTATCTTTACTGACATTAATAACATTGTCGAAATAGAGCATGTTTACAACATAAACGGAAAATAAACCGACAGAATGGTAAAATATTTTTTTCTGTTTTGTTTTTCAGCCTGCCAGACGAGGTCCGATGTTCTACATATGTTGGACCATGGAAGGACATACGCTGCAGCCGGCTAGGGCTTTATTTCGATGTTGAAGCCGAGGAATGTGAAGCCGGATATGTCGAACTCTACTGCATGCAACACTGTAAGTATTTAGCAAAATAATGTATTCTTTTGGTCTAAATAATGATGTTCTAGCATGACTGAAAAGATTTTTCTTGCGTCATATATAACTCAACCTATGGGGAAAATAACTCGATAAGATTGAGTACTTTGCCAAACAAGGAAGAAAGAAAACAAAGATAACGAAAATAGGAAGAAAAAAAAGGTATTATGCTGGATAAAAGTATGCCGCCAGTTCAGTTGTATGCCCAAGTATTTTCTCAGCAGATAGGTAACGTAAATTACTAGTGTATCTAACCTTTTATCACTGCATACTTGCAGCAGATTCACCTGTCGTCAGGAGATTAGTCATAATTATTCTCTGTAGGCTTAATTGATTTTATCACTTGTGACTTGATATTTTGTTAATATTTCATCAATGTCCAAATCTGAATTCATGCATGGCAGAAAACTGTCTTAATTTTAAACCAAAGGAAAGCTGCAGATTATGCTTCCTTTTGCGAAAGCCACCCATAATGGAATATAAAAAATTCAAGAAGGGAATTAGGCCCCATCAGAAATGTCGCCCTCTTGTAGGTTTTAGAATGACGGGGTTAGCTATAGCTGGCAAGAGCACTATTTAAAACGCACATAGGGGTGGCTGTCGTAAAACGAAATCTTTGCCAAAAAACTTTTAGATGGGCTAACTCATTATTCATCTGGGTTTTTTTTATTTCTAACAGGGAATATGTTGCAACGCGAGCACGGCCGTGCGGAGGTCGTTTCCTGGAACCGTCGACAGCAGGAGGAGAGGCGGAAGCGGGAGGAGGAGCGTGAGCGACTCCACCCAAGACGCAGGTCACCCCCCGTCTTCTAGCGCGAGAGGCTGCAGCTGCCGCTGCTAATCCTCTCAATGCTACAGCCGCCGATCCGCTCGCCGCTGGTAGAGAGCAGCGTCGTGTCAACAATCGAGCCAACCAGTCCCTGCGGAGGTCGGCCCGGATTGCCGCAAGGCGAAGCTTGGTGTGACAATAGCCTGGAGTAAGTAAACTAATTTATACTTTTGGTGTGTAATAAGTAACTTTTTGCAAAAAAAAAAAAAAAATTGTTGCTCCACATTGTTTACCCAGGTTGTAAAATCCATTGCTTATTCCCATTTCTGATAAATTTATTTTCACGGTATTCACCATAAATTTATTGATAGCAGAAATTTTGAAATGACCTTGATGATACTATTTGAATATTTCTTATTGATTACAGACTGATCTGCAGAAGCAGCAGGGGGGAGACCAAGCTCGGATAATGGGTCGAACACTGCTGATGGTCTCGTGACGTAAACGCCTTACTACCGGATCGTAGTGGTAACTACCGGAGTTAGTTGGGAGGAGACGAGACGGGTATTGCATGGCCACTCAAACCAGGCCCGCTGCTTTATCATGGTCGTTAAGAAGTGTTGGGTGTGGTCAGTGGAGCCAGACGCCGGAGGCCATTCTCAATTCTTTGACCGTCTGTTCACAACTCCAAGAAGGTAACATTTCTGAAATCACCATATATCATTTTGTATCATATTTCATATGCTTGGCTGTGTAAATTCTATTCTCCAGTGGTTGACTTCTAAAATTAAAGTTATAAATCACATAATACACAAAATTTTACCAAATTAAGTTTAGTGTTGTATGATAGACTGTCTTATTCCATATTATTCCTCCAATTATTGTGATCAATTAGCGCCTTGAGTGGTACTTTACCAGAATGTGTGCTTTATAAATATTTATTATTATTATGATAATGGGCATTCTTGCTCAAGCAGAAGCTCACAAGTAGAATGTGAACACTATAATTGCCTGTCTGTTGTGTGCAGTTGTCTCCATAGGCCTACAGACCTATATAATGGAGGTGTAATTTGGTGTACGATGCATTAGTATGAGTGAACTTGCTACAGCATGGTAAAAAAAAAAAAAGGGACAAAAGTGTACTTATGGAAGTAACTTCTATTTTGAAATGGATTATATGTTGAACAAATTTAAAATGTGATTTGATTTATTCATTGCAGTGCATGCTTCTGTTAGTGTCTTATTTCTTTTCAGTGCTCACAATCAATCTCATTCTTTATTTCTTCACCCCACAGATCGGACTCACCGTGGGATGTTCATACACACAAAGATGGTAGGTATGCAGGTATTTCAGTGTCTACCTTGTGACAATATTCCTACTCACCAGACAGATTTCTCTCTACATGTGTGTGAAGTCATGTACTTCTAAGGTTTGCATTTTTATTTATAAACTGAGGCTTCGTGATGCCTTTGGTTTTGATCCTTGACATGTATTTGGCATGTCAGCATAGTTTGAACAGTTTTGTTGGTTCAGAAATTGCCATTTTTTTGTAATGTTTGATAGCAATAATTGCAATCATTCCCTTTTCAGTGGTAAAATTTATATTGGTCATATATTAAAATGAAATTTGGCAGGATTTGTCCCACTGTGTTGGAATGGAATTATGAATTAGCATATTTCATGTGTTCACAATACTTGACAAAAAAATTGGCTTGTTAAATATCAGGAAATGAGAACAAAACATACCAAAATGAAACCATACAAAACAGAAGTATGATTGATACAAGAA